>JAWNGG020000021.1:1200000-1766155 GCA_036937485.2 Tetragonisca angustula
TTACATTTATATTCAGTTTTTAGTATTCTGCCTGATTTTTCTCTCTTTCTTCTTCTTTTTCAACTTCCGTTTCACCCCCATCCGTTCTTCATTCTTCCAACTGAAATTATTAACGTAGTAAAAATACAAGGGACGAACAGTAATATTCGCAAATTTTTTTATCGACAGCGAACAGAATAAATTTTTATTCAGCGTTCGTATCTATATCGCGATCTTATCGAAACGTACGAGGAGAACCTTTAAAAGTTAAGAGTTATTAAAACACGATAGCAGGAAATTAAAACGAGTACGAGGCTCGTTCATCGACGAACGATAGCAACGATCAACAATTACTAGAAAATATTTCTTCCCAGTTCAGTGTATTCGAATCTTTAAGAAAACTGAATTGAAATTGAACGACTCTCGACACGAATCGGAACAATTATTTTGTGTAGACGTCGGACGATCCGACGGAAAAAGAAAAAGGAGAAACGAATTTCCCAAAGAATCTCTGGCGAACGTTCAGCGAGAGGTATCCACGAGGCGAATAATCGAACGAGCCGAAACAATCAGGGCAAAAAGCCCTCTCGCCGCTGAAATCTCAAACCTCGGGAATCAATCGCATCATCCGCCACGATCGACGTTCAATCCGTTCGATTCCCATTCGCCCAATCAGCGGGAACTCGGCGTCGAGCAGACTTTAACCGCAGGCTACTCCATAATTTATCCACGTAACTGCGCGGAAGCCGCGATTTGCAAACGGCTGCCCACGTACCACGGGTACGCGCGTGTCGATAATCGAATCTGACGGCCGTTTCTGTTCGAGTCGACCCGGCACACGCGTGCCACGATCGACGATCGACGGCGGCCGAGAAGCTGTCTGGTGATTGTTTCGTCTCCAAGAAGGGATATTAGTGACATTTATTTTCTCGTCTATTGTCGTTTTATTTCCTCCTTCTGTTGTGTCTGTTTTGTTGAAAACATTTTGACAGAACGTATGAATATATTCGAAATTGTAAATACTTGGAAGAAATGATCGATCAGATTTCACTTCGTCAATGGAATAATTAATTTTGGAAACAACCAAGTTGCTTTTGGTTCTACTTAATCGTTGAAACATTAAAAATCCACTGTCGATTTGATTAATCAAATAATTAACCCTGTTAATTATTTGGCAGTCAACAATGGATATCTTTCAATAATTATTAAAATATCGAAACAATACACGATCAATTCGAGTCAATTAGTAATTTTAACGGAATTTCTTTTTTACTGAAAATTGCTAAAGTGATGCGATTTGCCTTTGGCAAAATTGATGTCGATCTTCGTTTGGACAACGACACGATCTTATAGATCTGTTCATTTCAATTAGTATTACGTGGAACATTTTTTTACAGTAATTCTAGTATCAATGACCGAAATATTCAACCAACAGACAGTTCTCTACTAATCGAAAGTACAAATACAAACAACAAATAATAAATAATCATAATCATTGATGGTAAATAATAAATAATAAAGCAACGTTGAAGTAGCAAATAACTAGTTGTCACAAAATGATCCAATACAAAAAGATAGAAGCAAAATTAATATCGATCTTCATTTGGACATATACACGATCTCATAGAGATACGTATATTTTAATTACTATTGTATCGCGTACAATATCTTTCAATACCTTAGTAGCTGTTTTAATATCAATGATCAAAATATTTAACCAACATAGACAATTCTCTATCAATCGAAAGCAAGAACACAAACAATAAATAATAAATAATTGTAATTATTCAAACAATAATTACAATTGTAATTATTTAAAAAATAATTATTACAGTTGTAATTATTTAAAAAATAATGATTACAGTTGTGATTATTTAAAAAATAATTATTACAATTGTAGTTATTTAAAAAATAATTATTACAATTGTGGTTATTTAAAAAATAATTATTACAGTTGTAATTATTTCAAAAATAATTATTACAATTGTAGTTATTTAAAAAATAATTATTACATTTGTAATTATTTAAAAAATAATGATTACAGTTGTAATTATTTAAAAAATAATTATTACAGTTGTAGTTATTTAAAAAATAATTATTACAATTGTAGTTATTTAAAGAATAATTATCACAGTTGTAGTTATTTAAAGAATAATTATTACAATTGTAGTTATTTAAAAAATAATTATCACAATTGTAGTTATTTAAAGAATAATTATTACAATTGTAGTTATTTAAAAAATAATTATCACAATTGTAGTTATTTAAAGAATAATTATTACAATTGTAATTATTTAAAAAATAATTATTACAATTGTAGTTATTTAAAAAATAATTATTACAATTGTAGTTATTTAAAGAATAATTATCACAATTGTAGTTATTTAAAGAATAATTATCACAATTGTAATTTTTTAAAAAATAATTATTACAATTGTAGTTATTTAAAAAATAATTATTACAATTGTAGTTATTTAAAGAATAATTATCACAATTGTAGTTATTTAAAGAATAATTATCACAATTGTAATTT
The DNA here is from genome assembly GCA_036937485.2 of Tetragonisca angustula. Classification (NCBI taxonomy): domain Eukaryota; kingdom Metazoa; phylum Arthropoda; class Insecta; order Hymenoptera; family Apidae; genus Tetragonisca; species Tetragonisca angustula. The sequence continues at coordinate 1,202,513 of JAWNGG020000021.1, forward strand.
TTTAAAAAATAATTATTACAGTTGTAGTTATTTAAAAAATAATTATTACAATTGTAGTTATTTAAAAAATAATTATTACAATTGTAGTTATTTAAAGAATAATTATTACAATTGTAATTATTTAAAAAATAATTATCACATTTGTAATTATTTAAAAAATAATTATCATAATATACAAACTATTATTACAATTATAATTATTTAAAAAAAGCAGCATTTGTAATTTTAAAGCACGTACGCAAGCAACGAGCAATTGTCAGCCACAAAATAAATCCAACGAGTGCCAGCTCGCCAGTTAATTACCCAGAGAACGTAAATTTCGTGAGCGCAGAGGGGCGGGGGGGCCTTTATTTTATCGCGATTCTCGCGCGTATTACCAGCGTCGTTGGCGCTGGAATATCGTCGCGAGGAACAGGTCGCATCCATGGAAACCTCATCCCCATTGTAATCCCACTGATGCTCGATGCTCGCCGACTAGGCATGAGGACGGTGTACAACGCAGAGACGGCCACGTAAGAAAGCCGAAAGCTTTAGGGATTTCTTTTCAGCGACGTGCAGCGACATTGGCCACGCGCGCGACTCGTATTCACGGGATTCAGCGGGATAGACCCAGTTTTCCCTCCCCCATCGTGGAGGGTCTGTTCTCCTCTTTCTGCTCGTCACAGCAGACAGGAGATATTTCGCGGTGCGCAGCTCTCGTTTGATAAATCGTTTTCGTTTGCCGGACTTGGGATTTACGGTTCGTTTTGAAATTATTTTGTACGGTTTCGCGGTCTCAGTTTCGCGGGGCTCTCTGCGTTGGATTTACAACCGATCGCGGGAAGCTGTCCAACGGAAGCGGAAACGTGTTCACGGAGTTTTAGAACGTCGAGTTTCTGAAATTTTTCTAAATCTCGAATTTTAAGACCGACTCTTTCGTCGTGTCTCTTCATCTTTTTCAAGATATGATTAAATGATAACAGTATCATTTAAAATTTGAAATTTGAATCATTGTTTCGGGATGAAAGGCAAGGTTTCTTTTTCTCGTACATTTATTTATATTTAAAATTTGATTTCGTAATATATATATATATATATATATATATATATATATATATATCGCTTGCGAATATATTGTTCTTCTAAATTATAAATTCCAATTGAATAATATTATATATTTGTATCTATATTATTTATTTAAATTAATTAATTTGTTTTCATCTATATCATTTCACGTACGTCAAGCTTCTTTTAAAATATTCATTGAAAAAATCAAATAATCAATTGTTACAAATATATCGTTCTCCGTATTCTTCATCTTCCTCCAAGGCTACTCAACCTCAGCAATTATAATACTATGTACATTTCATACGTTTAATTTTTAAATTAACTCCTGCTCGAAAAATCATTCTATCATGATCAATTTCAAACGAATCGAGGGACCTACCATTTATCCAAAATTCCATCGCGATTACGTTCATCAGCATCTGATATTCTATAAAGTGCGCGCGTGAACGAGAAGCAAGGAAAAGAAGAAGAAAAGAAAGAAAGTGTATTCCCAGCCTGCTCTAACAACAAATTAAAAACTTCCCAGTCGCTTGGCTCTTCGCGCGGAAATTTGCTGCTGGTTGTTGCAAAAGTTAACAACGTTGTCTAACGTCGTCTATCGATTACGCGCAGCGCCTCCCGCTACGCTTCTTTCGTTATTACTCGCCCTCGGAAAGTTTCGCTTCTTTACGGCTCCTTCTTTCTTCTTGCTTTCTCTATTTTTTTGTTTTTTTTTTCTTTCGCGCATACATGTGATAAAAAGAAGGGCTAAGAGCCTCAAGGATACGCAGGGAGTGGCTTGCACAAAGAAAGAACACTTGTAAAAACTTTTCTCATGAATGTGTAACGTTGCGTGTGATTGCGTATCATTGTCGTGGTAATTTTTTTTAAATAAAACGCAGAAGTTCGAATCTACCTTGTACTGTGCAACATGTTTTCATCCTTAGGTAGGTAGTAGTGTCGGGAATCACGAGAATTTTCGAGTGTTTAACTTTACTTTGTGTTTCGTAGTGCACAACGCGCTTCAACTCTTGAGTATTTAATTCAGTTTTTACATTTTTGTATTCCTTGAGATCAAGATTCGTGATAAAATTCCAGAAGCAAGTGACTCAAAATCCTAAATTTTAATATAATTTTCATATTATTTTAATATAATTTAATACGATTGTATTAACGTGTATTTAATAAATTTAATATAACAATGTAATATCAATACATATAATTTTAATATAGTATTATATACAATACAAATTATAGTAATGCATATAAATTATAATAGTCTCCAATGCCCACCGAGTTAAGAGTCGAGATCGTCGAAATTATATAATATGTTTCAATCCTTTTGTACGACGTATTCTCTGCGATATAAAATTCATTGAAACAAACGATTCGAGAGATAAGTAACTGAAAGTTATGCTCGTCAATCTCCAACGAAATTAAGAATTCTGAGATCACCTGATGCGCACACTCTTTCCGCAACATTGAAATTAAAATTCTGCATACTCTTTCTCTCCGTCGCTGTATTTACGACGTAAATCGTTTCCGCGCCGCTGCCAAGATCGTGAATTATCCAAGGCTCGTGTTTCATCGTTGTAAGAGGGACAAAAGGGCAGACGGTGAAGAGAAAAAAAAAAAAAAAAAAGAAAAGAACGAAAGTTATGGCAGCTCGTTGAATATTTGACAGAGGCAGAAGAGGCTTGATCCGGTTGTAAATTGAAAATCGCGCGCGAGACTTGAAACGGAGCATCGAGCTCACGGTGAGCTTTTCGTCCGGTGAAATATGAAAATTGCATAAACTGGTGCACACGGTGCGCAAGCCAGTAGGAAGCTCGTTAATCCGAGAGTCAGGCTAAATCATGCTTGGCTTCGAGACTCGTGACCTCCGCGCTGAATTAATTAGTATTAACGGAGTTTCGCTGTATTTTTCAACCACTCTCACTCTGACTCGATGCTTTTTCGTTTGGAAAAAAAGAGCACGCGTTCACTTGGGTCTCGTTAGCTTCAGCAGTTTCATTTGAACGTCATACACGTTTGAGAAGCACGTTTGCACACATGAGATGCACATACAGACATTAATAATAATATTAATATTAATAATATTATTATATTATTGTTAATAATATTATATATATTAATATTAATAGTATTAATATTAGACTAAACAAATTTAAATTTTAAATACGTGTAATTGTAAATCGAACGCTCGATTTTGCTTCCTCTTTTTCAACGAAAATATTTATAAATATATTTGAACGATTTATTTCTGAGATCACTAAAAGTTAATTAAAGGCATGGATATGCTATGTAGAAAATTAAACGTACAGATAATTTTATTTATCAATTTATTATTAGTAATATCTAATATGTTAATTCGGAATTATTATTTTAAAATAAACTTTATCTACCAAGATAACTTCGAGATATCTATTTACAATTGAGCATACATTTTTCGACTTATTCTCGTAGTCGTTCAACATGCAATTTCATTTATTTGTTCAATCATATTGAGCTTCGAAAGATCTTTCATTTATCTATGCAATCATTTTTAACTCGAAGATATATTTCGTTCGCTCGTTTTTAAAATATTTCGCTGAAATGATATTCCCAAACCTGCCTCGTATCGTTTACCTCTTCATTTATTCATGCTGTTTGTTTCCCGAGGAAACATTTCCAACGTTGGCAAAAAATTAGTTTGCACGAGTTAGTCGAGTAATTAGTTGGGACTAAAAAAAGAAATTCATTATCGAATACCTGATGGGAGCAGGGGGCATTTAAATTCTGCATTCGAGTTAAAAATAAGGTGGCACGGCGTTCAATAGTTGTTTACAATAAACATCTGCTTATTGAACGGATACATACATACATATATATATATATATATATATATATATATATATATATGAAGCTGGAAATAGGAAACTGCACGCCATCAAATGTGCATTTCCATGTAGCAGATAGGAAATGGACACGTACGTACGATAATGTATCATATACATGTTCACATGCCATATCTAGTAAGCGTAAAAATGCTGGAGAAAAATTTCCTGTTATATTCGCCATTGAACTGGTTGTTTTAAGCGAAGCTTTTATTTCAGTCGCGTGACAAATATCCCGTGACTCCATTACGCGTGACGTAAATCATTTCCTTTGAAAATTTCGGTGTTCGAATATTTTTCTTTTTTTTTTTTTTTTTTTTTTCTGTCGATGTAACTGGCATCCGTCAATTAAACCTTCGTATCCTGCATTTTTCATGAAATTTTTCGCTTCGTTAGAACGGGACATTATTGAAAAATATAAATAAAGCAGATTCGTGTTGTTCCGTCAAAGTGTAAAAGCTATGCAAGAGAAATTTGGTGCTCGGATCGTTTATTATTTGATTAAAATATTTAAAGAATTCTTATTTAAATTGTCCATGTCGTCGTATTTGATTCCATTGGAGCGCTGTTTGAACAAATGAATGATTTTTCTTGAAATTTGACTGTCAGGTGAAACAGTTGTCTAATTTTTGTGTTTATTTACGTGTCCTATTTCTGCAATAATTTCTGATTCATGTTACCTCTCGACGAATGAAAGTTTATCCGCGAGTGATTTATTTAACTCTCATTCGTGTATTCCACGATTTCATATCACTTTACACTGAAAGTCCAACTCTTTCTCGTAAAATAATATTACGTATGTACGAAAACGCGAAATAATTTCTTCGTTAAGTTTTCTCTCTGAAAAACCCCAGGTTTCCTACGTCTGAATTTGTATTTCTATTCATCGTCATTTTTCAATTTCACTGCGAGGATCATCTCCTTAGAATTTCGCGAAATATTTTTTTTTCTCTTTTGTCTCGAAGAGAATATTTCGAATTTAAAGTGTAATTATTCCACTTTGGTAAATTCTATTGTAATTTTCGTCGTCCCGCTCATTTTATTTTTTAACGTTACTCTGAGAATTCACCTCTTGAAAATTCCTCGTAAAAATAATATTCAGCGTATCACAGACAATGTTGCATAAATATAAAGAGGTGCCTTGGATTGCTTTAAATCTCCTCTTTGAGAAACCTCTTTAAATGAAAGTTTCCTTTATTACCTCGTTAATCTTCCTGTTCGTCGTCACTTTTCAACCTCACCGTGAGAATCATCCCCCTGCAGTTTCACGAAATATTTTTCTGTTGGAGAAAAATTCACAGTGATTGTTATAATCTGGAAGATTCTGCAGAGAATTCCATTCCAACTTTCTCATCTCCTTCATCGAATTTTATTACTCATATTTGTTTCTAATAATCTCACTAGTTTATTTGAAATCTAACTAGTAATCTAACATATTTATTTCTAATAATCTAACTTATGTCATTTTTCAACGTCACTCTAACACTCCCTTTGAAACTCTCCAAACAATATATCTCGCAGAAAATATTGCACAAATGTAAAATAATTACTTCAAATTACTTTGTTTAATTCACTCTCATTAATCTTCCTGTTTATCGTCACTTTTCAACCTCACCGTGAGAATCATCCCCCTGCAGTTCCACGAAATATTTTTCTCTTGGAGAAAAATTCACTGTGATCATTATGATCTGGAAGATTCTGGAATTCACCCCTTAAAAATTTTCAGAACAACGTATCGCACAGATACAAACGTGAACTAATGTAGACTAGTTGCATGAAATTTATCACTTTATTCATTTACATCGCGTCAGATTGCTTCCTTTATTTATTTCCCTCTCGTTACTGTTTCTTTTCATCGTCACTTTTCAACCTCGTCAGCCGCACTATATCTACATCAGCCCGGTATATGTGACTTGAAGCACGCACGAGCTAAGGACGAGAATAATCCATGGCAAAGCTGGAAGGTTAAAGATTCAAGGGCGGCTATAATACGCTCGATGACCATTACAATTTTACTATCGCGACGCATAATCCGCAGTGTCCCGCTTTTGAAGGGTAAAAAGGCGGAAGCACCTAGCCTAACCCGATCCCACCTATCGACGACGACGTTCCCACCGCTTCCTGTGATTGCCTGGCGTTCTTTAATCGACCGTCTGTCCCCGTTCACTCATTCAAAAAAAAAAAAAAAAAAAAAAAAAAAGAAAAAACTCGAAGAACCCTTTATCATCGTCGCGAGGCTTTGGCATTCAACGAATTTCTTTCTGGAGATAGAAATCGTTCTCTCTGGCGAAACGATTCGGTGTGTTTCGATGGAGTGTGGTTAAATGAAGCGTGATATAAAATGGAATAAACCGTGTCTTAATAAAGCGTGGATTGTGAAATTTTCTTCCCAATTTTTTTATATTTATCTTATGCAAGGAGGAGGTTATTGTATTCTGTTGAAGTTGAAGAGGACGACAGTGATTCTTTCGTTTATCGGTTCAAATTCGTAGTTTCATCCTTCGATGAGATTTGAGACGAAACTTCAGATTTTTGATATTAAGTATATATGTATTAAGTATTTGATATTGAGTGAGTATGTATGTACGTTTACTACCTCAAAATATCGAGAAAAATGGAATAAATGCTAATGTGGTTGCAAACATGTGCTATCTGGAATTCGGTTTGTTATATTCGCTCGTTTGATGAAAATGTTATTATCTCGTAACATTTAATCATTATGTAATATATTATTATTACATCATTCATTACATCATTCATTACATCATACTATGTGATATTATGTAAAAATTAAGCAATGAGCTTAGCAATAATAATGTATTATACATATTGTAATATAAAATTATAATATAATGTACTAATAACATATATTAGATAAATAATATGAAAAAGTTAAATAATAATATTTATTAATATAATATATAATAGTATTAGTAATATTATATAATAATAATATATATATTATAATATTTTATATTTTAATATTAAATAATATAAAATATATATTATATATTATATAGTATATTATTATACAATAGTATATAAATACATTATTATATATGTCACAGATATACAATAATATATAATAATATACTATTAATATTATTAACAATATATATATTATCATAATATAATATAATATTGATTATTATTAATTATTAATTATTATTATTATATATGTAATATTAAATAATGTAAAATATATATTATATAGTATATAAATACATTATCATATATGTCACACATATATAATCATATACTATTAATATTATTAACATCATATATATATATTATTATAATGTAATATAATATTGGTTATTATTAATTATTATTATTGTACATATAATATTGAATAATATAAAATATATATTATATGTATTATATTGTATATTATTATACAGTAGTATATAAATACATTATTTTATATGCCACAGATATATAATAATATACTATTAATATTGTTAATAATATATATATATATATATATATTATATATATAATATTAAGTAATATAAAATATATATTATATAGTATATTATTATACAATAGTATATAAATACATTATTTTATATGCCACAGATATAATAATAATAATAATATACTATTAATATTATTAATAATATATATATTATTATATATATATAATATTAAGTAATATAAAATATATACTGTATATAGTATATTATTATACAATAGTATATAAATACATTATTATATATGTCACAGATATACAATAATATATAATAATATACTATTAATATTATTAACAATATATATATTATCATAATATAATATAATATTGATTATTATTAATTATTAATTATTATTATTATATATGTAATATTAAATAATGTAAAATATATATTATATAGTATATAAATACATTATCATATATGTCACACATATATAATCATATACTATTAATATTATTAACATCATATATATATATTATTATAATGTAATATAATATTGGTTATTATTAATTATTATTATTGTACATATAATATTGAATAATATAAAATATATATTATATGTATTATATTGTATATTATTATACAGTAGTATATAAATACATTATTTTATATGCCACAGATATATAATAATGTACTATTAATATTGTTAATAATATATATATATATTATATATATATAATATTAAGTAATATAAAATATATATTACATAGTATATTATTATACAATAGTATATAAATACATTATTTTATATGCCACAGATATAATAATAATAATAATATACTATTAATATTATTAATAATATATATATTATTATATATATATAATATTAAGTAATATAAAATATATACTATATATAGTATATTATTATACAATAGTATATAAATACATGATCATATGTATCACAGATTCCATGAAACTTAATTCACTAACGTGCTCCTCACACACGTTTCAACGGCAAGCGTATTTACATACGCTCAGCTCTTCCACGCCTGTTCCTCCAAATTCACGCAGCTCGCGTTCAATGTCGGTGGTGAACTTCGAATTCACCTGACTACCACGGTCGCGTCAGGCCATTGTCGTCGACGGCCTGGCGTCAAAACGATTCCAACAACTTTCTCGCCGCATTGTTTTAATTATCGTTACATCGTGGCCGCGCGCCACGGCGCACCCATTCGTTTCAGAATCTCTGACCCAGATCCGTCGGCGTGAATGCCGGGCGTAACGAGCCGAGCACTCGCGGAAGCTTCTTCTCGCCGCATCTCGTACCCCCCTCCCCCTCCTGTTTCCATCCCTACTGACCATGCTTCTTCTTCCGATGGCTCTCCGTTCGATGCACTTGCACCGGAAGTGGCCGAGAAAGGCCAAAGGAGAAAGAACACTCACACATTGTGCTGCGTGCGCGCGCGGCAAACCACGCAGAGAGGAAGCTCGTAGAAGATTTAACACCGCAGCTTACCGGTCTGCAATGTAACGGGCGGTGCTCGAAAATATTTGGTGCATTTTCTTTTTAGTTGTTTTTTTTTCCTCGAGAGCGGGAGGTTTAGCGTTTGTTTCGTTTTGTCTCGAGATTGCAGATTGAGGGGGGGGAGGGGTGGCAGGGTGAATTTTTAAAATGAATTTATGCTTATTAATATTAATGCTTATTTATAATATTGTGGGATTCTAGGGCAGTTCTAAAGGGTCTAGGACTTTCCCTGGTGGTCGACTGCAGATGTGTACATAAACAATAAAGGAAGCTAGGCCTGGGCCTTGAAACTGTTTATGGCCAGCCCTTCAGGCCTAAGGTCTAAGACTAAGAGTATGGATGCGTTTGTGTGTATGTGTGTACGAGTGATGAATTTTCTGCAGAAGAAAGGAGTGCGTGTCGAGAAGTCAGAGAGTGAGAGTTGCGAGAAACAGAACAGAGTGTATTGAGAGTTGCGAGAATTAAGACCTTAGTGTACATCGTTGTTTAATATTACTAAACCAATCTTATTTATTCAATTCTAAATAAATAAACATCATTTAATAAAATTCCTATAAATTGGAATCTCGTCCGGGATACCTAAAAATTGGTGACTCAGCCGAGATTCTTACAAATTGGGGGCTCGTCCGGGGTACCTAAAATTGGTGACTCAGCCGAGATACAATATTATTATTATTAATTTTATTGATTATTATAATTTATTTATTCATTATTATTATTATTGTTATTAATATAATAGCTTATAATTAATATTTATGCTTATTAATAATTATAATTTGTCAGAGTTGACAAATTAGTCCTAAATTACCTCGCCCCCGTTATTTTATTTTCACATCGAACGCAATTTTTTTTATTAAACTATAAGTTTCTCTATCAAGAATAAGAAAAAAGCGAAAATTCTTCCTAGAAAGGACTAGTCCTAGTGCTGACAGCCCTCACGGAGACTGTTTTAGCAATTTCTTTGACGACGTTAACCGAACTCGTGCGTCGGACAGCTGGGTATAATGATGGACATTTCGTAGCGAAGAATTGGACGATGCTGATTAAGGGAAAGTAATCTGGTAAATGTATGGCTCCCTCTTTCCTGCCCCCCCCCCTCGCCACCCTTGTTACGTCGTGTTACGTTATTCCTCTTCCCTTGTTCCAGTTATCCTCCTGTCCGGATCTTTTTGTTCTCCTCCTCGTGCGTTATCTTTCTCAGGGGTTTTCTCGATCTCCCAGCGTGCACCTTTTGTTTCTTCTCCTGGCTTGTTTCTTTCTTTTTTCCATCTCTCTCTCTCGGTTTCTTCCGCGTATATTTCTCATCCACCCATTGCTTTCTTATCTGTTTTTTGTCCCATGATGCACACTATTCTTCGCTTCTTTTGCACGAACGTATCTCTGCTGATGATTCCTTCTTTGCTGTTTCTTGATTTTGGTGGGTTTGTTTCTTTCTTGTTTCTTTGTGAGCGGTGTAATTAAATTCATTCAGTGGTTTCATTGCGATTCAGTTGAGTGAAAGAGACTTGAGTAATTCTCCGAATTAAATGAGCTTTAAATTCAGATTTTTTCATACTTCAGTGTTTGAAAAGTGGGATTCAAATTTCCAAACTTCAAGTCAAGTGTATACTACATCCATAGCAATAAGATTTAAATCTTTGAAACTCAAATTTTTGAAACTTGAACTCTTGAACAATTTGAACTCGAACTTCAAATGCACGACGATTAAAGTTTTCAGCCCTCGACTCAAAAACCCGAAATCATCGAAACATGCACGAATTCAAATCTTCAGCCTTAAATTTTGACAGCAGAACTTTCGACAATTGAAAAATAAAATTTCCATTCAAGATATCGAAGTTCAAAAAATAGAGAGATCTTTACGACACAATATAATATACAATTCTACGATTGAAAATTATTTAAATCTTTAAAAATACACTGTCTCACGTCCACGAAACACCCGACAAAAATTATCGAAACAAAATTGGTCGTTTCGATGTTGACAGGTCTCAAAGAGATCTTCAAAAATCTACGACAATTGTAATTTCCAGTTCTTACGTTCGAATTTTAGCTTTCGATCGATGCGAGCATTCTGCAAGCTTCTCTTCGTACAATTACGCGAGAACCTATTTCGCGTGCCGTGAACGAGAACATCGGGAGCCAGCAACGTCCCCGATATTCGATCGTACTTCAACCGACTAACCTGCTGCGGGCTATTCCTCGTTGGAATATTCCTTGCTTCGTGTAAATGGACCGGGGAACAGACGGATATATAAAAAAAAAAAAAAAAAGAAAGAAAAATCTGTCACCGAATGCCTGTCTAGCAACGAAACACATCTGACAGACGAACGAAGTCTGTCCTCGTTGTTTCTTCTGCGCCTATTAACACCACCGGGGGACATTTTCATCTCTGATATCGAACGATATCGTTTCATCTCGGACGATCTTCTTCTGTCTCACTGTTTTCTAGAAAGAGGAGAATTTCAGCTTTGGAAACTTGATTTGAGATTTGTTACAGCTACGTCTGCAGAACCAACCAGGAAATAAAAATATAAATTTTATACATTATGGTCACAGACAATTAATTTACGTCCTATAAAAAAAACTGAAAAATTGTTTATTGCAATTTGATACGTGGATATTAAATTTCAGGCATATTCTGTCAAATTTTATTTTATAGTTTAATTAACTTCGGTGAGAGAAGTCCTCGTCTAGTGGGATCGTACGGTTAAAACTCGTTTTTCAATGCCACTGCTAGCCGTGGTTCTGATCATTATTCAATATTAGAAGATACCATTACGATTCGTTTCTTGATCGCAATTTCACCGTGAGAAGAACTATCAACGTCCAAATTCAACGTCCATTAATCTACATTTAAAAAATACCATCCAGCCTGCACGTCGTTAATCTGTATTAAAAAAGTACCATTTAGAGCCAATTTTGTTCTACAAAACGAGAATCATCGTCTCTTACATTCTATGGAATAGTAATTTTCATACAAGTGCATCTCACAACTATTTGTGTCATTTGATATTTCTTTTGTCGATGACATTCGTCTCATTTGATTAATGAGACCACCTACTCCCTTTTAAATAAAACATCGAAATATAAGAAGAAACGGACTTTATTAGTTTTAAATTAAATTTAAGCTCGTACACGATTTTTTCATTATGTTTTAAAAGTTATCTCTTTCAAATGTTAAAACAGAAAATATATAATGGAAAAAACTACGAATTTAATTTAGTAGGAAGTTAGATTTTTGATCTACCTTGAAAAAAAGAAAAAAATTTCAAAATCCAATTCAAAATTCAATTTCTCTGTAATTTATTGTTTTCCTGGATGAGAAGATGAAGAGTAATTTGACACTAGAACCATTGAGATGATCGAAATTATTAATTCATAACTTTCGCTAGATATATCTATTATCGTGACGTTAAACAGTATATTTCTAGAGATTTAAATTATTTTTTGTGAAAAATATACAAATTAAATAAATGCTTGTGTGGTCTACTGTATTTTTTAAATATCTCTGATGAAAATTCACTTTAGCTCCAACGTTAATTGTGTGGGAGACATAAAATAGTGTAGTTCGAATATTTCTCACGTTTTTACTTCCGAAAAATCCACGCTCGAGTCTCGTAGGGGAATCGATCACTTTCGGCGTAGAAGTCGGTTATCGCCACGCCATTATTTGCTTCGTGCTTCCGAAAAAAAGAATACCTTTCGTTGGTCGTGGCAGCGAGTAGCGTAACTCAACGAGGGCGCGTCCACGTGATGATTGGAAAAGCGTCACTTGGGAAATACTCCATCTTCACCTCGTCGGCTAGCGTCCCGTTTTCCCTCGTGTTCCACCTCGGCGAATCCGAGACACGTGAGTGGACGATAAATGGCGACAACGGTTACACCACTCACCTCTGACCTGAGAACAAGTAACACATCGATGTGTCAATCACCTACATACTTTGACGAAATTTCCCATAAATGTAATTTTCGATAAAATATTCGACACGTATTTTTTTTTTCTTCTTTTTATTGGCAATCGTCGATTCAAAGTTGGAGGAACATATTTTCGGATATTACTAAAGACACAATTTTCGTGTAAATCGGTGAAATTAATGTTTCTTTTTTTTTTTTAATGGCGTACACTATTTAAACAGTATATTTAAAACACCGTGTTTTCTATTTTTTGATGAGATCATTTTCATTGATCGACGATGACGATCAGAGAAAACTATAGCGGATGATTTTAAAATTTATGATTACTTTTCTTTCGTGGAACAAATTCGTTTTGCACATCATAGACAATCAGTTTTTCTGTCTTTTCTTCTTTTTAATAAAATTGCGATTTTGTTTGAAAATTATAAGATCGAAGATGATAAATCATATTCGACTGATTGCGTATTATTGTTAAATAATAGTTGAACAATTAAATCTATTCCGTCGATGAGTTTAATCATGCGTTTTGTATTTAATGAATAATCCACGATAACTGGAAATTAAATACGATCGAAATGTGTTTAACATTAGGCTGAAATATCACGTGATTGAATAATTAAATCTGTTTCGATGGTGAGTTTCACAACACGAACTGAGCATTGGAAATATAATAAATAAATGGAAGGAAAATGATTTCAGCGAATGAGCAACGTAGTTTTCCCATGGGAATGAAATAAAATAAGAAAATTAACGGAAGTTCTGTTAAAATTGCAGTGGAAAGTGTATTAAAGAAAATATCATCGAGTCGTTGTCGTTTCGCTCTTCATTGTTAAAAGAGATTCTATACCAACTTTTGTCAGTTCGAATACGAATCAAGCGCAACATTTTTCTATATCACGTCGCAACATTTTTCTCCATTACATCACGGGCTGGAATCTTTATTCCGGTTACATCGACGATAAAGTTTCATCGTTAATTGAGTTACGAAATCAAGCTGAACCGGCAAGACGATCAGTCAAGATGATGTATGGCTTCTGTCAAGGGAAATCCACGTTTATTCATCATTTTTCGCATCGTCCGTGAATATTCCTACCCTTTTTCAATCTTCGAGCGTGTTATCTACCTAGAACTGAGCGCGACCTTTTAATATCTTCGAAGAGAAAATACTCAGAAATTCTTACGAGATTGATCCATCGAGAGCCAATACATTAATTTTCTCAAATTTCGAAATAATTCTAAACTTTGGATTCGTAGATTTTTTTTTTTACAAGTTTTAGATTCTGCACAAATGATTTCCACAAATTTTAGACTCTGTGGATTTTGTTGAACTTCAAATTCTATAGATCTTCTAAATTCTAGATTCTGCAGATTTTTTTTGTATATTTTAGATTCCATAGCTTCTTTTTTTTTCTATATTTCATACATTTTTCTAAGATTTCAGATTTATGTAATTTAGAAAGTTAGACTCCGTAGATTTTTGTAAATTTTAGATTCTTTTCTTCTTAAATTTTAGATCTCGTAGATTTTTCTAAAATTTTAGGCTTGTAATTTAGAAAGTTTTATTAAGCGAATATCCCTTTCGCGGTTCCAGTCGTTACAAAAAAAAAAAAAAAAAAAAAAATAGAATTTTCTGTTGTAGATCCAACTGAAAGAAAATTGCATTTATCGAGTAAATTTTTGTAATGAACCGAGCGATTGTACGTGGCTAACAACCATATGCTCTAATGAATTCGTTTCTATGCATGAATACATGAAAGAAATATCAGGCGGAATGAATAGAAGATCCAAAACTGTATTTGTTTAATGGGAACAAAGTTTTAATTATGGAAATATTGAAACAGAATGCAAACGAAGTGTCTATTGTTTTTTGAAACAGAGATTGCGGATGAAATTTTAATGGGAACGTTGCAATTTGGGTTGCGCTGATTACAATTGAAGTTATGACTCTTCCCTGCTTGCGGAGTCATAATCGTAATCACGTTCGCGTGCGATACTATTTCTCACAAAATTGTTCCGGAGTTACTAAAAGATTCTCATACTTTGTCAAGAGAATCTTTGAACAATTTTTCAAATTCATCGAAAAACGTATACTTTAGTGCTCTTTCCTATATCTTAAAAAATGGGAGAATTTGAGAAGTAGAAAAGGCAGAATGCATCGTATTTTATGATATATTATTTCAATCATCCTAAATAATAAATAATATGTCTCTCAACCCGTGAATCTTTTATCGAAAATTTACAATTACTATTTAAAATTTATGATTTCTTTTTCCAAGAATGGCGATGGAGAAAGAAGATAAAATATTATTATTTTTGACGAAATATTGGTATAAATTCACGGTTAAAGGTATAAATTTCACGAAAAAGAAGGAAACACCTCTCTCAGCCACTTCTCTGATCAAAGAAAACATATTTTCCAACAAAACAAACTGCCCTAAAAATTTATTACTTTCCATAATCATCAAATATTTTTATTAATTAATAATCATCGTTGCTGTTTTCCAAAGAAAAACACATTGAAAGTATATTTTCCAACAAAAAAAAAAATCACTCTAAAAATTTCTTTTCATCTGTAATTACTTTTCACTATTAAATATCGTCTTTATCAACTAATAATCATCATCGTTGTTTTCCAAAGTAAAACACACTGAAAATATATTTTTCAACAACAGCAACAAAAAATCACTTTAAAAATTGATTATTTTTCACAGCCATTAAATATCGTTCTCATAATATCGTCGCTGCTTGCAAAAAAAAAAAAAAAAAACACACACTGAAAGTATATATTTTCCAAAAAAAAAAGAGGAAAAAAATCATCTTAAAAATTGATTGTTCTCCACAAACCACTAAATATCAATCAATTAATAACCCTTGTCAATTATTGATCATGATCGCTGCTTGGCAAAGAAGGACACGCTGAAAACGTAATCTTTTCCACCAAAAGGATCGTAGAATTTGAGGCTTTTTCAGGACTTGATACACTCTAATTACTTTCCACTAACCGCTAAGCTAATCGTTCAGCTTGTCAATCGATAATCATCGTGGCCGTTTGTCAATCGGCCAACCGGGTAACGCGGGATCGTCCTCCCGTAAACGCTTCATCCACCCCCCTCCCCCTCCCCCTCCCTCCCTCACCATCGGTCCGCGCGATTGCCGCATGATCGCGCGAACGTCCACCGAAACCGATGAATGCAAATTTCATTCATGTCGTGTCTGAGCAGCGCCGCTCGGAAACGTCATGCATAAGCTAATTAATGCAAACCGGCGGAAGCTAGTAGCCTCGTTGGCGAACGATGGCCAAAATTCGCCGGCGCGGCCGGCAATGTGTTGATACATTCGATATTTTATGCGACGCCTGCCAGCAACAAGTGTCCCCCTCCCTGTTTAGACGTGCGTACTCTTTGCTTAGCCGCGACCCGACGCGGGGGATGAAATCCAGTAGTTTTCCATGGAGAATGTCAGGCACGACGCGGGCAACGATGACGCGGCCGTGTGATCGATTCCCTCGCGCTCCAAAGGATGGAGAGGGTTGTTTCGACGTTGGGTAAACAAGCTTCGTCGATTTTGAGCCAGCGAGCGTTTGACGGGTTTAACACCTTTCAGATAGGACGTTTCTGAAATAAGAATTCGCGCGTTTTAGTCATGGGATTCTCGAGGGAGTCGGCGAAAGACTGAATATATATATATATATATATATATATATATATATATATATATATATATATGTAAAATAAAATTATAATAAAATAAATATATATAATTGTGATAACTTGTAATATGAAATAAAATAAAACTGAAAATAAATGAATGTAACTTTTAATATTTATTTGATATAGAATAGAAATAACTTTTACAAACACATGTTTTTTTAATTTTTTATTTGGAAATATAATTAATGCACTTTTTTTCTGTAACCTACAAAAGAAGAAAATAAAAAGGATTGAAAGTGAACAAGTTGTGACTTTTTCAAGCTCTTCAGTTTTTCAGTGGCCACCCTGTGTAATTGTATAGAAACGTAGAATGTCGCATGAGAAACGTTTATCGTGGACCATCATTTCAATTATCGATCAGCGACCAAAGTTGCATTGACGCAAATTTGCATATTTCACTTGCAACAATAAATAAAACAATTTAATTTCTTCCTCTCGCAGTCAAACATTAACCTCCACTTGGATTTTATTTACTGCTCTAAATAATGAAAGATTAAAGTCTATTGTTGTATATTATGATGAATTATTGCTCGATCGTTGATCAATTTTCTTTGTTCAATCAATTGACTCATAAAAATGAGCAGATCGTGACCTGCCACGAGTCTCGTTGCACGAATTTTTATTTATTTCCATCAATATTTTGGCAATCGAAGTGTCAGAACATTACTACGAGCGTTATCGGACGATAACAATCGAGGGGGATGAAGAACGAAAGGGTTGAAAAGTGATTGAAGGTTGAAGTGGGTAGTTTCCTGTTAACTCGGTTGCTTGTTTCATTGATATTGAATTTTCCGCGAAGTGGCGCAGCGTGAAAAGTATCGAGGAATTTCATGGACGTTGCTCTCTTTATTGAAGGTTTAACTGTCCGTTTCCAGGAACGAATCATTTCTGGATTTTATTTGGGATTATTGGGATATTTGGTAGGTGAAGTACCGTATTACGATCCTACTGACGATGTACTGACGTATTACGATCCTTCGTACGCTTGAAACTGACGTGAATGGATTGGCTATGCATTTTCATTTCTGCCCCTTCTCGTCGGCAGAAATTTCTCCATCAACAAACTCATCGCACGTTTTCGTCGAATCGTGTTCGTAGGCAACAAAATCTGAAGCTACAAAATTCATAAAAAAAAAAAGAAGTTTCTTGACCTCAATCTCGACAAAGCTCGCGGAAGATCAAGTTCCTTTCGTAAATAAAGTTGTTGGTGAAAGTCTTCCGAAGAAGGAAACCGGCGAGCTCCACGCGACTCCTTTCGAAAAATTCAGCGCAGCTCGTTAACAGCAAATCTATCTCGTCTTTTGTCTCGTCCACCTTGTCCCAGATAAACGTGAACGAGAACGGTCTCGTGGCCGTCAGCTTCCAATCAGAAGCACCTCGCGACACACGACAGAGCAAGAAATAAAGTAGCAACAATCCCGTCCGCAAGATACCAGACCGATCTCTCTCTCTCTCTCTCTCTCTCTTTTATCGCACGAGTGCGCCTCGTCGATGTTCATCTATCGCGGATTTTTACTGTGAGACGAACTTTTTCCTTGACCCAGCTACGTCCCCGTTCGAGATCAAAGACCATTCGCCTACCTATTTCATCGTCTGCTAAACATTTTCTTCCTCTCTCTCTCTCTCTCTCTCTTTCTCTCTTTTTCTCTCATCTCTTGATCGAGACGTCGAGGACGAACGGATTAAACGAGGCTGAAGAAACGAGGCTGATTCCACCGCCCCTTACGATGCTTCGCTTTTCTTTCTTTTTTCTCTCCAGATCAATTTTCAGGTGCATTCACGTCGAGGGAAGTTTGCGAAAGTCGGATAATTGCGTGTAATTATTGGGTGATTTGGAAGGGTTATAGGAAAGAATTGGAAATTGTTTTTTTAGCCACTTGCGCTGGCAACCGATTTGCGGACCATAACGAGTGACCGACAGAGTAATTCGCCGCTTTCTTTTTCTTTTGAACTCGTCGGTATGATATTACTGGACAGAAAGAATTTATTATTTGTTCTGTCTGCGTTATACTTAAATATACATAAAAATTGAGAAAATATTGCAATTTGGGACAAAAGATTGTAGACGTGGCACGTCATTTCAGCGCAAGAGGTTAAGGAAATTTGGATGAACCTTTTTGGTTAACGTTTTATTCTATAATATATAATATTATATATTGTAGAATATATAATATAATATAATATATATTATAATATATTATATACAATATAATATTCTATTTTCCAATTTTTCTATAATATATTCTATTATATATTCTATAATTCTACTTTAGTTAAATATAAAGGAAGATTAAGGGAATTTCTTTTCTTTTGGAGATAATGTATAATATTATATATTGTAGAATATATAATATATATTATAATATATTATATACAATATAATATAATATTCTATGACACCAATTATTCTATTTTCCAATTTTTCTATAATATATTCTATAATTCCACTTTAGTTAAATATAAAGGAAAATTAAGGGAACTTCTTCCCTTTTTGGAGATTGATGACTATTCTCTTTTTGCTCGAGAATTGCGACAGTTGATTTTCAGTCTCGTATCTCCATGTTTTTTGCTTTATTTTTGAAAATTATTCTCCTTCTTCTCGTCGAAAGTAACTCTGACCAATTGTTTCTCCCATCTTTCAGATTCTTCTTTGAGTAATTCTTCCGTTCCTGCGATCAATTTATAATGATAATTAATTAACTAATCCTCACTTAATAATTGATTAATCAAAAGATGAACTCTTCCGAACCATTGAAAAACTACAGCGATTCGAAGAATCTTAACAAAATTTTATAAATAGATCTGACAATTTAAATAAAATGAATTTCTCCGTTGACGTGAAGGAAACTTCCTCGTCGCGAAGTTGAAATGAAAAACTACGAAACTTACGATGTCTCTTGCGTACAATGAGCTGAGTAACATAATTTATGGTGGTTCGACCTACGAACGCTGATTTATGGGTTTGGTACGCGTCGAATCGAGCTGCATAGAATATCAGAATTAATTACCGATAAATTATACTGTGGCTCGTACAATGCTGTGTTTATGAATAGGGGTATACTGTTGGAGGTACGAACCGAAACTTGACTGAGAGGAGAGTTCGGTTCGGTGAATTTATTTCGTAAATTCACTTGCGCCGATTTAGCGATAATATTCCCTCACCTGTTTGCAACGTTCGAAAGTTAATGTGATTTCCTGCCTGAAGGAAAGAATTTTACATATTTGAATTTATTTTATTTATTCCTTATCGTCGTTCTATTTTTTTATTATTCTTTTAGTAGTTGAACTATCAACAAGTCGTTTATTCGTCAGCATCGTTTATTAAGTTTTAAATTAAAATTAAACTAAATTGAAAACCATGTGGATTCGTTACAGATCACGTGTAACTCAATGTCAGGATAATATACATATAACGAGATTGAAATTTCATTTTCTTGTACGAAGAAAAGCACCGAAATTTATCGTAAGAGACGGGTTGAAAGTTATTTAAAGAAGGCCTGCGATAAAATTTCGTTTTTCGAGAATCTGTCAATTCTGAAATTAATAATTAATTAGAAGTCTATAATTAATCTAGAAATTAATCATTGTCAATTTATCGTTACATCTGGATTGACGACAAATCCACAATGAACAGATAACCGTCAGAAAGATCAATGAAATCGTTTTTCGAAATTTCTACTTGGTGTCAAAAGCGCGAGACAATTTGATCTCACGTTTTCCAAACTGCAGTATTTCGAGGAAGAGAGAATCAGAACGTGTACATTTAGGTTAGTTTTAACTTGTACAGGAGTGGAAACATAGATTTCCATGGGGTCGTGCAAGCATCATAAATTTCGCGTTACAAACGCGTAATGTTTCTTTAATGGGTCGGAAATCACGTGGAATTTCAGATTACTCTAAAATTACGGGACAATAGTTTCAGTTGCTAACGAGAATCGAATGAGCCAGATGTTTCGTGGAAGAAAATTTCAAGCAAAAATTTTTATTTTCAACGACGAGTAATTAATAATTTGAAATTAATTGTTTCCTTTAGTAAATATAACAATAAAAAAATCTATGGTTTAATTTGTATTTCGTTCGAAATGAAAATTAGTGCTTCGAAATGTAGAAAATCTTTGAATTAGAGAATATTAGTTGAATTATAGTGAAAAATTATTATAGTAAATATTACAATTGTAATTATAAATTATAACATTATATTATTATATTAAAACATATAAATATATCTTATTCACATTATATCCAGTTTATTCTGTACTTTGTTTGATATTAATAATTTACATTATACTTGTCAGTTATTGCTCGGCGATGTACCTACATTGTCAAGCAAATTTTTAAACCACCTTCTGAATTTTTTCCATCGTGCGATAAAATTGCTAATTGAAATTTTCCCACGAGTCACAAATGGACTTAATTCGAATTACACGTTCGTTTAATTCGAAGATACCTTTGGCCTGACTAGACTGGATTAACGAGGATCTTACAGACTTACCGCGCGACATAAATGGAAGTTCAGCGTTAGACTCCCATTTTACGATCGTGGCGGACATACTACATAAGCCTCTCCTCGATGGTGACGTATATCCTACCGAAGTATCGGATTTGTATCAAGGTGTTATTATTCTGCACTACCCTCTACATTTTACAAATTGATTCTCGTCTCTGTCCCTCCTCCTTTCTCGTCAAAGTGGAATTTAAAGCAGCGAATGGTTCCTCAGGCTTTGACGAAAAGAAAGAACCACGAACAAGATCGCTCCTGGAAATTTTCTTTCCGTAGCCTGTATGCTGAAAAGTAGACGTGTGTAATGATAATGATGTAAATCGATTTGTGGAAAAAAAAAATTTACAAACGAAACGAAATTAACAAGTTAATCGTGAACCTTGTCAATGGGTAAACTAGGTTTATTCTACATTAACACTATAACTACTTGTTAGCACAACAATATTTGAATGTCCAACGAAAATTTTGCAATATTCTCGCTTTAACACTGCCAAAGTGGTCGAAATAACCAATTTATAATTTCCGATGGAAATTTTATATATTTATAATAATGTTATATATATATATATATATATATATATATACATATTTATATATGAAATATTTGAGTGGTTTTTAATAAAATATATTAGCAGGAGCTTTTGTTTTTCATTGCATTATTAACTCTTTCTTGTACCTTAATTTCTTTGCTATAAAATATACTTTATATTATTTTAGAATAAATTATATATTATATATAATATTATTATTAAATATTAATATTATATATATATATTATATAACAATATTACATATATAATATCTGGGATTACATATATAACAATATTATATATTATACATAATAATATGTAATTATATTATAATATTATATGAATATATATAATATATATTATATATATTATAATATATTATTATTTTATAATAAATTATAAATATACTTGATATTATTATTATACTATTATTATATTATAATATTGTTATTATACTTTAGTCTAACAGTTTTAGCAGTTAAAAACGGAAAATGCCAATCAAAGGAAGTTCCACCAATGAATTTACTCCAATTACACACACCCTTGTCGCCCGAATCGCAACTTTCATAATCAAAACTCCGAACTCTAAACCCGCCGTCTCGTTATATATACTTGACCGATTCTCCGCTACTCCCTTAAACGACCATCGTGACGTACAAACCAGACCACCGTGCAGTTCCTCGTCCATTATCTCGTTCCGACTTCGTCCGTCGAAGTCAGTCAGTTTTAACCGAGTCGAACTCACTCGCGACGCGTGAATGCCCCTCGGCATTCCGCGTGTCGTTCAAAAGGCGAATGAAAACAACGAGCTCTCCGGAGCGGAGCTTCATCCCTAAACCTAACGACGACACGTCGAATCCCAGCAATGCCAACTTGCCGCCGCTGGGTAACCGCGCACGGGATTGCTCGCTGTGAATTATCCATGGCTCGAGGATGGAGAAGGATAATTCTCGTCTCTGCCTGGATAATTATCTGTCCCGTTCTCTTGCTTCGTACATGCGGGACAGAGGATGTTAAGCGATACGCACCTGGCTTACTTTTTACAGCGTCCCCTTTTCGAATGGAGAATTAGTTGAAATAAGTTTCCTTAATTAGAATATAATAATAATGTGATAATAAGTGAAGTGTATATTATATTATTATTTATATTATTTACAGTAAAGTATATTATATTGTTATTTATATTATTTATAGTAGAGTATATTATATTATTATTTATATTATTTGTGTAATTAAAGATAAATTTTAATATAATAATAAGTAAAGTAAATTATAATATATAATAAAGTAAGTAATGTATAATATATAATATACAATAAAGTAAATTGTAATATATAATAGTAATAAGTTTCGTGAATGCGTCCTTCATAAAATCAGCTTCCTTCAGGACTAAAATACATTAACATTCAACATTTTAAAACACATTTAAGAACAGAGAACAATTCTAGTGTACATCCTTCTTTTGCGAGGTTCAGCGAGAAAAATCAAGACTCCGTTTCATATCCGTAATTTGTGTTTGAACATGTAGTATTCACAAACAAATATTGAAGAAAATTTGTTGAAAATACGATCTTTTCGATACATTTGTAATATATTTAATATATTTATAATTATTAATATATATTATTTTTTTGGAAATCTGCAGATGCACTCAATAGACTCGCAAACTCTCGTGAACTGAAGCTCAGTCTTTCGACAAATTGTAAGCGTAAAAGCTCGCGACAACTTTTCGAAGAGGCTAATTTTCCAATACAGTCGAAGAGAACAAACGAGCGACTAATTCGCGTATTAAAAAAAAAGATAGTCCTCCTGCAGCGAAATTTAATTACAGTTTCGCGGAAACAGGAAAAACGCGAGCATGATCAACGTGGATTCAGGGGAAAGCCAGCGAATTCGGGTCGAGCACAAGGGTGGGAAAAACGGCAACAGGAGCTGGGGGGAAATGGAGGAACGCTTCAAAGTATCCTGCAAATACGGTGGAAACGCGTCCTCGCGAGAGTATCGAGGGAACCACCCGTTTTTTCGAGACGAGCGAAACTTACGAAGCTGCACTTGCACCGCTGCAAGGTGCAACCGGGGAGAAAATTCGAGACACGAGGTACCGTGTTATATAACGTAACGTCTTGAGCGATGCTTGAAATAGTGATTTTCAGAAAATTTCACGAAACAGTGAATTCTCATGAAATGATTTTGCGCTGGTGCGGTGAAAAGGTGAGAATTCGAAGGATCGGAAAATTTTGTGTAAGATTAAGGTTGTTTTGTCCTTTCTTTCTTTTTTCTTTTTCATTTTGTGAAAACAACACTGTAAGTTGTACACTGCATGATACGGAGATTCGATTTTTCAATATAGAGTAAATCTTGCATGAATTTTTTAATTTAATTTTATCATTGTGTTAATTCACGTTGACGACATTCTTAGAGATATCGAAGAGATTAAATATTGGTTTGATGAAAGAAAATTATTTCTGTAGCATATTATTAGACTCTGTCAATACTCTGAAAGATTAGAAGAATTTCTTTTTCATCAGCTGTTAATGTCAATAAACTTGTATTTAAAAAATTTACTTCCACATCTATCACTGGATAGAAATTGAATTTTAAATTTCGTGGAAGTTCCCTCTTTCAGAAACATTTTTCCCCGGTATTGTTTATGCATAAGGAAACAGTATACGAAAGTTAAGATCAGTCTTATCAAAAGTTTCGTAATAATTAAATAACAACTTGAAACTTGCAAGATTAAACTGAATTTATGATTGAAACATGAAATTTGGATCTAATTTTATATCTTTGAGATTAAAATTGAAATTGAAATTTTGATACAAGTTGGCACATAACGTTTCAACAAAGAACAGACGTGTCGTTCCAATTGCTGCGTTCCAAAACTCCTCGATTAATAATAAACAGTTTAACAGTGAAACGCTCGGGATGAAATTATAATCCAAGGGCTGGCAATCGTAAGAATCATACTTTGTTAAACAAGCAGAAACTCGAAGCCGACAAAGAGAATGGAAATGGCGCATTGTTCAGTGACCGGAAATGGCGACCGTATAGGGTCAGACAAGTAGAATAGCAAGCCATACATATTCACAAGCGAGTAGAACGGAATTATGTATGAGCAAGTAAAAACTGCAGTACAAACTCGTTGGAGGGGGAAAAAAGCCTCGAACGTTCCCCTTTTTACTAGTTAAGTACGTATCACGAATATCTATTTTTCTAAAAAAAAGAAAAAACAAAGATAAACTCGATGGATTACGAAACTTTAAGGGGATTTTGGTTTTGACAGGAGAGAAAGAATTTTTATTGTGATTATTATTTTTGTAATTAAGAGTAGCTGTTTGTCTTGGTATTATTCTTTTAACGAGAGCAGAGGAATTGTTATTTGTAATAAATTGCAACGTTGGATGGTCCTCTGATAGATCATTATGACAGTGAGCTTCAGATTGTAAATTACACACGTACTCAATTCCTTTTTTTCGACTAACAGTAATGTGAATGGATACTTTTATTTGTTTCGTTAATTCCTCAAGGCAGCTTGCAGAGAATTGTACATCTGTAAATTTTAAACACTTGCAAAAATTCGCAACTATTGTATTTTCTTCTGTTGAAAGGGAAAGCAGATTTAATTTGGAATTTTCAACGTTTCACACAGCCTGAGAAACTTGGGCGAAATTTAATTAGAAATTTCGAGATGGTATCATAGAAATAGTAGAATACCATGCATATATATAAAACGAAAGAGAGTGTTAGTTAAATAAAAATTACAACAATTGATTAATTGTCGTCGATCGAGAGAAACCTTAAAATCTTTGCCATATTTCTTTTCTTTTTCTTTTTTCTGAATATTACGAAACTCTGTTTTTCTGTGAAAAGGAAACCAAAGGCCAGGTCTCTGGTTTTATAACCAGATGGATTTTTCACGTAGAGAAGCAAACGTTTATCTACAGCGTTCCCTTTATTTCTCTTCGTATATCGATTCAAAGGATCGTTTGCAATTTCGCGTTGATTAAATTCACAGAAATATTTGATTACTTGATCTTCCGAGCGGACATTTTGTCTCATTATCGCGCTTCTTTCGCCAGAGATTTATACCTCAGCTGGCGTCGCGACGCTTTAATATCAATCTCGGCGAAATTTCAATTTATATGAAACAAAAAATTAAGTGACAACGGTACAATATTTATCGAAGGAGAATGTCTGAAGTATCAGTCGAATAAAAAAGTATTCATCGCCACATTTTGGCGACACGAGCGGCTGATTTTGGTAATAAAATTACTTCTTCTTAATTGATCGTTCTATAAGGTGGGTCAAAAATCATATGCTACAAAAATAAATCCGCAATTTAAAAACAATTCTTTTTCAATAATTTTTAGAACATCTCATTCTTTGTTCTTTTTTTTTTTTTTTTTTTTTGATATTACTCCGTAAATCAGATCAGTCACTTCCTCTTCTATTTGATGTTTTTCTTAACGTGAATAATTGCGTTCGCCTTAAATGATTCAAAGAACTTATTTATAACAATATTATAATATATAATATAATAATGTTTATATAATTTATATTGTTCATAATATTTATATAATTTATATTATTATTCATAATAATATTATAATAATGTTTTTAATAATAGTAATATTCGATAATAGTATTTTTAATAATATTAATATTCAGTAATAATATTTTCAATGACATTAACATAGTATTTATAAACAATTTATCACAACGTCATCTACGATGACTACAAATAATCGCGGATGAAACTCAGCAAAATTCAGCGTTATCCAATTCCATTATAATCCCGACTGTTGCATCCATCGTGAATCCAATGGAGTAACACGCGTTGTAACAGTGTAACTCTCCGTGCGGAACAACGTCTACGCCATAAATTTTAACCGTTACTTCATTGAATTACACCTCGTGGCTCGTTATTGCCGCGCCGCTGGCAAACGCTGGCGAGGCGGCCCTGGGTAACGCTGTTAATTTGCAATTTTAAACCTGCAGTTTCGCGGCGATCCCTAATTTTTTGCTGTATTCCACCCCTACGTTCGCATGAAACCCCGACCGGGAGTTCACCGCCGCGCGCGAATTCCGCGGCATGTTTCCAATTTTGCCGTTTCGTTTTCACGGTGCTCGCTGCTTACTTTGTTCCGCGTTTTACCGATTCGTTGCTGCTAACATCGCGAGGGAGTTTCGTTGAATAGATGATTAATTCGTCATTCAATTTATTATGAATTTTATCAAAGGTTTTCGTCTTGGCGAAATGAAAGAATTTTTATTAGAATTATTTTGTTTGTGATTATAAGCATTTTGTGTGTTTTATCATCTGTTGTTTGCTTTGACTGATTATTCCTTTGGAGAGAGGAATTTTTATATAAAAATTGCGGATTGTATAATTTTACATCTTAGTTGTAGTTATATTTTATTCTAAATTAATAACAATGGTACCATACTGTCCACTTTGAATTATATATTTATTCCTTTGGTTGAGAATAAATTTACTTTGTTGTTTTACTGATTCGTTGCAACTAACATCACGAAACAGTTTCGTTGAATCTGTATCAGATGATAGATGCTTAATTCATTTTATTAAGAGTTTTGGTCTTGGCAAAAGAAAGAATTTCTATTAGAATTATCATGTTTGCGATTATAGATATTTCATGCATTTTATTATCCGTCGTTTACTTTGGAAAAAATTCTAAATTATGGATTGTACAATTTTACGTCTCATTCTAAATTTAATAGTCATATTTTATCCTAAATTAATAATAATGGTACCGCACCGACCATTTTAAATTACACACATATCAGCGAGCACTTCAATCTATCTTAAAAAAGGAAGGAATGCTTATCGAGAAAGAGAGAAGATATTTCTAATAAAGCATCAATTTTTCAAACTTCTAATTCCTCTGTTTGAAATATTCGAAACACACGAGACCACAAATCTCGACGAGACTCGCCTGAATATTTTCGTTTCGAAATTTCCTAGGACCCTTCGAAAAAACTTATTTCTCGCGGAATTCTGTTGGTTCGAGCGCCGCGTCCTCTCCCGCGGGATAAAGATCGAGGGCTCGTGGGAGTTGACGGATTTTTGGAGAGTCGCCAGAACAATTTTCCGGGTGCGCGACGCTGAGCGAAATTGAAATTGTTTAAACGAGAAGCATCGAATCGAGCAATCTTGGAAGCATTATTAAGCCGGAATGAAATTCCGTCGTTGAACTTGTTGAGGGAAATTCGTAGCTGTTTCCACGACGGTCGTCAACTGATAGATAGATTCGTTCGAGGAAGCTTGATAAAGTGAACTTATAATCCCTCTTCATCGACTAATTTCACTCTATCGATGTGCATTTAAATTCTGCATAATGAAATTTATTGAGAAAAGTACGACACGAAATCAGATGGGAAAATTATTTCACTTGATGGTCAAGCAGCGATGCAATTTGGAGAAACATTTTTTCTAATTTGATTGTTCAAAACACACATTTTAGAATGACGTGTTGTTGAAATAAATCATTTTTTAAACGCTGATTTTACGCCAACAGAGACGAATGTTTTTGGTAGAATTTCTGATTTCGCGCCAGTCAGAGTGGGAGACCAATTTTCCAAGTAAAACGATGATTTTTTTAAACGAATTTCGATGTTCTATTTTCTTCAACGTGTTCGCCAATCCTGAAAATTCGCACTGTTTTCAAGAACCGTTTGCAGAAACTTTTAATTAGATCACGATTAGGTTATGAAAATCTCCAACAGATTTCCACCGATCTTTAAACGCCTGGAGTCATTTTCAGAAAATGAGTTCTTCGAAAAGGACAGTTTTTCATTTCAAGAATCTCGCGGATGATAAATGAAACAAAGTGAAAAATAACTTTCAAAAGATACCCAACGTGAATCTTTTGTATAAAAATCCAACGTTTCGTCACGAACACGGCCTAACGTGCGTTTCGTTTGTTCCAATTAGGATCACGCGTCCTCGCGTGTCCTCTTCGACATCGAACCACGAATCTTGAATTACTATTAGCAATCTCGCCAGGCTAGGAAACAACAGCCACGGGCGTGCTATTGTTTTGTGCACCGGCTGCTTGTGCACTTGGCGTAAATATTATACTAACCGGGACCAGGTCGTTTGGCAATCAAAGCCCGGTCAGAATGTAATCGAAAAAATATCAGAGTTGGTCAATATTGGAGAATATCGTCGAGCGAGCATTACTTCCCACCGTTTAAATATTCACCTGTGTATTTTACATTTCGTGATTCCGCTGGTTGCCAGCGTAAATTCTATTGTAAATTGCTGAGTATCGAAAGTGAAAGTTTTTTAAATTGAATTTAGTTTTTCTAAATTAATTATACCTACCCTGTGCAATAGTTACGTTATTAATTACGAACAGTTACATTATTAACACATACCTTGTACTAACTAACGCACTCTGTGCATTAATTATATCTTCAGTGAATTATTTTGAGCTCTGACATTGTTGCTGAGTGTGTGAAATATTAATATTCTTTTCAAAGAGGAGAATTAATATTGTTCTCTGAAAAATATTGTCAAGGAATCTCTGAATTAGTTATTCGTTAATGCTCAAGCACCCAATCGTACAAGAATTTTTCAAGGAATAATATTTTATCAGAATAAATTATTTTATGGAATGAAATTTTCGAATAGTATTCGAGTGTCCAAGATTCGAATGTGACATCGCACGCTCGACTCTTCGAAAAAGTCAACTATAATAATTCTCACCCGGTGTTCTCGAATAATATTTAGAAAAATCTGTGTATAGGAACATTCGAATATCCGTTAGTTCGCTATGATAATTCTCATTCGCGTGCCTCGGATTCTGTTGGAGCAGTTTTCGAATTCCTAGAACTCGAGTATAACAATTGCGGAATGCACGGGGCTGCTTCCTGAATATGCAGAATTTATCTAATAATTCCGAAACCCCACGAGCCACGATAATCACTCGACTGCGCGGGAACGAACGAAGGGGAATCTTCAGAGACGTAAAACTCGAATGTGCGGTCCGCGAGTTGACAGAACTCGATTACCTTCGTAACCCTCCACTTTGTAGACCCCAATTGCGATGATCGATGGACCCGTAGAACTTAATTACATCGTTCCTCAAATTACTGAAACTCGATTACCGCAATGTCTAAATTCTCTCTCTCTCTCTCTCTCTCTCTCTCTCTCTCTGTGAAGTCTCTGACCTTTTTGTCTCTCTTGGCAAATTTCACAAACCTCGTCCAAACATCTTATCGAAGTGGAAGCGTTTGTTTTAATTTTTAAACAAGTTTAATGTCGCGTGAATCATATTCAAAGATCACACCATCATACGATCAAAGAATCTGCGAACAATAAATATTTTGTGAATTTTGTGTTTCATGACAGTTGCGAACGTGGGCTGTGGAGTTTCGTGAAATCGTAATTGTGAAAGTTAATAATTTAGTAGAGAAGTAAATCGTTTTATCGATATTTAAAAATATATAGGGCTTCATTTCTACGAACACGAATAATCTTGAAACTTCATAAAAATCGCAACATTGTCATCAAACTGCGTGGACTGCAATACAAATCTTTTTTTGATACCTGAAATTAATAAAAAAAAAAAAAAAAAAAACGATAAAATGCGTGGAGTACAATAATTTAACAGTTTCAGAGAAATCTGTTCAAGTAAAATAATTTGGTAGCAGTTCGATAATATTGTCCAATTTACATTAATATTATTTTAATTATCGGCGCGAAGTGATTTATATTGACATTATTTTTATTTTAATTGCATTTGATTGAATTTCTGCCAATAAAACGGAATGAAGAACAGGAGTAGAATATCGTAGTTCGAGGTAATTGCCACTCTAACGATGAATCTCATTTCGTCTCATCACTTTTTATCGTCTTCCATTATTTTTACAATTCTAATGAAAAGTGTCGTGGGACGATCGTGGAAATTTCCATTATCGAGGCGCGAAATCATCGTGAGTAACAGCTACGGATCGGTTCGGGCGAAGTGATACTGCCGTTTAAAATGAATATGTATCGTCCTAGGGTTTACGACTCGTGAACGTTTTCCTGGGCGACTTCGTCGATCGTCCGTTTCAGCTTCAACAGGTACGGAGCCCAGTGGCTCGATCGGCCGAGAATAATTCAACGTGCGGACAGTTTTAGCGCCACCGGCGAATTGGAGCAACCGGCCCAACTTCGTGGGTTACCTTGTTTCTCACGAAACGATCTCGTATCTACGAGATGCCTTGAAATATCACTGATATAAATGTAATTTATAGGAATTCCTCTTTTCTTTTTTTTATCGCAGGAAAAGTGGTTTTTGGAGAAAATGTTGCGGTAGAGTGAAATTTGTGAGCCTAGATTGAAATATCACCGATGATAAAAGTAATTTATAGGAAATTCTTTTTGTTACGAAGAAAATAGGCAATTTTTGTCACAAAAATTTTCGAGTATTGATATACATGATATCTTGAAATATCAGTACTATAAAAGTAATTTATAGGATTTTTTTATCACAAGAAATGATTGTGGAGAAGATGTTGCAGTAGAGTGAAATTTGTGAGCCTAGATTGAAATAATAACTGATGATAAAAGTAATTTATAGGAAATTTTTGCTACAAAGAAAATAGGCAATTTTTGTCACAAAAATTTTCGAGTATTGATATACATATCTTGAAATATCAGTACTATAAAAGTAATTTATAGGATTTTTTTTATCACAAAAAATGATTGTGGAGAAGATGTTGCAGTAGAGTGAAATTTGTGAGCCTAGATTGAAATAATAACTGATGATAAAAGTAATTTATAGGAAATTTTTTGCTACAAAGAAAATAGGCAATTTTTGTCACAAAAATTTTCGAGTATTGATATACATGATATCTTGAAATATCAGTACTATAAAAGTAATTTATAGGATTTTTTTTATCACAAAAAATGATTGTGGAGAAGATGTTGCAGTAGAGTGAAATTTGTGAGCCTAGATTGAAATAATGACTGATGATAAAAGTAATTTATAGGAAATTTTTTGCTACAAAGAAAATAGGCAATTTTTATCACAAAAATTTTCGAGTATTGATATACATGATATCTTGAAATATCAGTACTATAAAAGTAATTTATAGGATTTTTTTATCACAAGAAATGATTATGGAGAAGATGTTGCAGTAGAGTGAAATTTGTGAGCCTAGATTGAAATATCACTGATGATAAAAGTAATTTATCGGAATTTTTTTTTTTCACAAAGGATGGTTTTATCACGAAATTTCTGAGTATTGAAATACTCTTGATGTAAAAGTAATTTATCGGAACTCTTTTATCACCAAGAAAATAGGCAATTTTTATTACAAAAGTTTTTGAATATTAATATAAATGATATCTTTAAATATCACTGATATAAAAGTAGTTTTGGTATTTTTTTTTTTTTTTTTTTTTACCGCAAAGAACGGTTTTGTAGAAAATATTACGGTAGAGTGGAGATTTCTTGGAACATTATATTTATTGATTAAATATCAAATACAGTGTAGATGCTATTACAGAATCCAGTCACGTGCAATGCAGGTGCAATTAAAAAGTGAGAACAACGAAGAGAAAAGAATATTTTAAAATATAAAACGAAATGTTATAGTGACGCTAATTCAATGTCAGTAATTTATAAAATATTATATCCTTTAACCTAAGTAATGGTAATTCATTCTATGGCACATTTGACATCTATTCATTGCTCGAATCTGTCAAATATAAATTTTACTTCTTTGCCACTTCTCTTTTAAACGTTTCATTTATAAAAATTGATAATCCCCTGAAGTTAATTAAACTAAATCGAAAATAATCAAAATAAAATATCAAACTTCTCTCGTTTTTCTGTTGAAATAACAATTATGCAATCATAGACACCCGCGTAATTTGAGATGCATCGGTGTAAATTATTCGATATTTGCGGTGAGAGTTCCGAATTGGCGAGAGCGAACTGCGTCTGCGAAACGATAGTTCCGTGGAGGGATGAAATAGTTGTTCTTTTCGAGGCAGAATGTTGAATGAATTTTGGTGGTTGTAGTCGAAAGTTCGGCCGTGTTGTTGATGAAAGGTGGAAATACGACGTGAAAGAGGGTCTGTGCAAAATATAAAAATAAGAGGTGAGAAAATTGTTACATTTGAGAAGTAAAGGCACTGAAAAGTGGAAGGGAGCGTTTCAGTAACGATAAAGAGACGAAAGGAGAGCGAACTTTAACGAGGTTAAAACATTCTTTGACGCGTTGGTCTCACTCGAAAATTTAATCCGATAGATTTCAGTGTAAAGAATTTGATAATCTGATTTACGAAAGAGTAACGCAGATTTAATACAGATCATTCTTAGTTTCGGTTCAGAGAGAAATTAACAGTTTCCGGGATTTAAAGAATTCTGGAAATTCGTAGGTTAGAACAAATTTAAAATCTCTGAAAACTCGAAACAGTTCTACGTGGAGATCTATAAGAAGGAGTACCTAAAATTGCAGGAAATTAAGGACAAATTAATTGCTTCGATCGTTGGACCACCGAAACTTGATCAACCCTCCGTTCGACGAACCATACAAGACGCAGTTTTTCCTTCGCGAAACAATCCCGAAACTTTCGCCGTAAAAATCGAAAATCGAACAACTCGCCTCGCTGGAAACGGGGAAATATCCTGAGGATCTGCCTCGAACTTTCGGACAATGCGAGAGCCGAATATTACGGCTGTTTCCGGCGGCGACTTCGCCATCGGGGTGATTATTATCGCGAGCGAACGCTTCTCGAGGAATTGTTTGCCCACCGTCTCCCTCCCCCTTTTTTCTCCCTTCTTCCCTTCTTCCCGGTTAAAAACGGTGGCGCTTTTATTTCGACGTGGAAAGTCACCCTCGGGGAAATAACAGTCGACGAGGCGAGACGAGGTTGATTTACAGTGGAAAACGTTGAAGCAAATGGGAGAGCGGCGAGCCGGTGTTGGAGGGAAGCCGGCTCGGGCCGAATCGATGGCTTTTCGATCGAGTCGTTCGCTTCGTCAGCGAGATGGAACGCTCATTATGTCACCTCGAGACACCGGCGGCGGCGTAAGAAGATAGCAGAGGGTTCGCTAACAGCGGTGGATCCTCTCGGAACGATAATAAATCGTAATTGGAGTTTCTCTCTTTTTTTTCTTCTCTGTATGATATTACTTTCTTCTTCTTTATAATATCTTTTCGTTGCTCTTTATAATATATAATCGCGTCTCTCGCGTGATTCGCGCGCAATGAATTGGCTCCTCTCGTACGTTCGTTGAATTTGAGAATTTTCGTTGGTTTCAATGTCGGATGCTTTCGTTTATTCAATTCGATCGATTCTTGCTGGCGAGGAGTTAGATTCTTGGTCGATTGTTAACGATTAGGGTTGTCGATTATGAAACTATGTACGTTTCGATCGATCATGGAAGTTAGATCGGCGAGGTGTTTGATCGATCTGTGATTCTTATTTATATCACTGATCATAATATTAAAGCATCGCGTAAGATTCGACTGTACGATCTAACTGCATTAGGAATTTTAATCCTGATCAGTTTAACAAAAATTTCAGTCATACGATACATCAACGATCGAACGAAAGTTTACAATATTTTCGATATCGCTGGATCTTCGAACCATTATTTTTCGAAAAAAAAAAAAATAGTCGTCGATCGCTTCGTTCCCGCATCTGCAAATTTTGGCGCTGAAAACGAACCAGCCTGCGTGTCTTCCCGTTCTAGAGGAGGGAGACCAATCCAGAGCAAAACAAGTCGAAAACGTCAGTTCCATCGGCTATTCTTTGATACATAGCACCGCATTGTGGCGTGTTCGGATTAATTACTTGGTTACGCGATTAATTAATCCGTTTCAAGCCCCTTTGTTTTCCCATCGTGTCCGTTGGTTTTGTGTCGGGCCAGCGGCTCTCTGCCTGGTCGCTGTCTCCTCCACCTCCTTCGTTGCCTGCCATTGTTCGATAAACAACGAGCCGAATCGATGGAAAATATTTATGCCGATTCAACGAGAGATACACCGTCACATACAGGTGTCTTTCTCCGTGCGGAGCTGCAGTTTTTTTCCAATCCCTTGGGCGAATTTCACGATTTCGAAAGGAGGTTAGGAAAATGGAATTTTATAGCATTCCACGATTTCGATTAGGAAAATGGAATTTTATAGCGTTTGACACGGTGTAACAGAGAGATTGGATTTGGTTCAAACTTTCATCGATTTCATCGAAAGTATGAACCGAATTCCCTCTACAATAATTTGGCGAGGTGATGGTGAAAAGAGTATCAGGCAAGAAAATCTTTGGAATTGAGGACATTATGTAGAGACAGAGAGTTGCAATTATTAACACTAGAACTACTAAAGTGGTCAAAATGGCTATAAATATAATTTTGTAGATTTGCAACGTTGTATTTTAGATAATTTTTATAAAATATTATAACCAACGACAGTGGAACTACCAAAGTGGTCAAAATGGCTATAAATATAATTTTTCATAATATAATTGTGCAGATTTACAACGTTGTATTTTAGATAATTTTTATAAAATACTATAATTAATAACATTAGAACTACCAAAGTGGTCAAAATGGCCATAAATATAATTTTTCATAATTGTACAGATTTACAACGTTGTATTTTAGATAATTTTTATAAAATACTATAATTAATAACACTAGAACTACCAAAGTGGTCAAAATGGCCATAAATATAATTTTTCATAATATAATTGTGCAGATTTACAACGTTGTATTTTGGATAATTTTTATAAAATACTACAACCAACGACGGTGGAACTACCAAAGTGGTCGAAATGGCCATAAATATAATTTTTCATAATTGTGCAGATTTACAACGTTGTGTTTTGGATAATTTTTATAAAATACCACAACTAACGACGGTGGAACTACCAAAGTGGTCAAAATGGCCATAAATATAATTTTTCAGAATAAAATTCCACTGGTTTACAACGTTGCGTTTCTAGTGATTTGGGTAATTTTTATAAAATAAAAAAGTTTGTGTCTTCCGTTGTATCATAAAGTTTGGCTGTTCATTTTGCACTCTAATTTCTTCGATAACTTACAAGTTAGACATTTATACTACTTATAGAGGGTAGACCAAAAATCACTTTCTACTAAGATAAATCCGTAATTTTCTTATCATTACTTATTATCTTATTACTATACATTTCTAAAACAATGAGAAAATCATGCTTGAACTTAAATTTAATTTAAACTTAATAAAATTGATGAAATTCCTTCTTACGTTTTAATATTCTACTAAAGAAAAAAAAAAAGAAACTTTTGCACCACTCACGTTTATTCAAAACATCCCGATTCATTGCTGCCAGTCTGACGAAAAAGAAAAAATTTTAAAAAGAACGAACGCAAAGAACATACGTAAATTTAAAAGAAAAAAAAAGAAACAGAAAGGAACATAGGAAGCTGATGAAAGTTTCGCGAGGTCGGAAGGTGCGAACGGAGATTTTCGTTTGGGGAAACGATAATTCGAAGGCGGGTAATCCGAGCTTGAATGTGTCTGCACGTATCCACGGACGAGCGGATCCTCTTAAGCGGCCAGCGAGGAGAAGTTGACGAGAGTCGAGGGAAGAAAGTTGCGAGGAAAAAGAATTCGACGAGAGAGAGAGAGAGAGAGAGAGGGAGAGATACTTTCCTGCCAAGCAACTTAAGTTTAATGAGCGCATTCGAAGTACTCCCGTCTCCCGCGTTTCTGCTCTCCTCTTGCCTGTCTTGCTCGTTTAATACGATACCCCTGTATCCGCGGGTTCCCGGATCCTGTCGTTCCGGATAACAAAGGACCGACGCGAGATTCGCCACTCGTAAATCATCTTAAATCCTTCCTGCTTGCTCGTCACGTCGTCTTCGAAACGGGACTTGATTCTTGGAACGAATCGACTCCAGCATCACTTAGTTCCTAAAATTCGCGTCGCGTCAGATTAAAATTTATGTTACGAAGTTTTGCAACGTTGCAGTAGATCTATCGTTTTAATATATGATACATGATACTGTCATCTATTGCACAGGGTGGCCATTGAAAAACTGAAGGGTTCGAGAACGTCGTAACTTGTTCATTTTCAATCTTTCGGTGGTGATTTGAGAAATGTTGCTTCTCGCACATAATACTGAACAAAAATCCATTAATCATTGAATAATGGAAAATTTTGTAAAAACATGTGTTTGTAAAAGTTATTTTTGCTTCAAATCATTCGGCGTTTCATTGACTACTCTAGTATTAATGTGTAATATTCTACTAGAGTCTAAATTTAGTTAGAAAATTATTTCGTTTAGCAATGGAATTATCAAAATGGCCGATTTGCTATATAATTTTTTACAGACTTACAATATTGCATTTTTAGAGATTCGAATGATTCTTTTCGTAAAATGTATCGCGCTGTAAATTTTTCTTCTGTTCGTTGCATTCTCGTTTCCCCCACGTTCAATTTTCACGTCTTAAAGTGGGCGTGATGAGTTAATAAAGAAAAATGTACAAATTTGATTTGTTCAGTCTATTACCGTTTAAAATCGTTTCAATCGATCTACTTTTTATTTTCAGTCGTTCAACACACTTCCGTCACGTCGATATTCCTTTCTCCGCTTTTAATTTGAATCGATAATCGTCGATTCTGCGTTCTGCTTGAATCGACGATTCCAATGGTCGTCGCTATTTTCTCGAATTCTTCGCGCGTTTCAGGGCGTTTGTTTAGCCAGAAGTTCCCTTTCCAACTCTCCTTTTCTCCTCTCTGCCGTTTCAACCGGAAACCGCGGACCAACCTCGAAATCAGCAGGTAGGGAAGTTATGAGAACGGCGACTTTTTAATAGAAAAGTTGAAAAGGGAAGAGGCACGAGAGCAATCTTATCGAAATTATCGCCGCAATATTTCACGTTCCGGAGTGGCTATGGCCGTTCGTTGACGAAACTTTTCTGTCCCTCGGCCGACTTAATGGCCTGCAACCCTTCGTTTCGAAATTCACGAGGAAAGGCGATTCGCCTCGGTGGATGGCAGCGCATTAAAGCTCGTCTCGATATAATAAATGCTTCGCTCGGTCCTATTGAACGTCGTTTGTGTTTATCGAGGGTAAATTTCTGTCGAACAAAAGGAAACGAATGTGTCACGTATTAAAAGATTATTTACGTATTAACTTAAAATTATTAGTTACTAGCAATTATTAACTACTGATGTAAATTACTTTGACACTAGTAGTAATTAAAATTATTACTATATTAAAATGAAGATTCCTGAATTTTGACCTAGTATGGGATGAATTTTCATCGTTATTCTTGCGTTGCATGATTTTGTGATAATTTTATTTAGCATTGAGAAAGGAAGTTCCCAGCGCACGAGGTGAACAGAATAATTCTCGAGTAAAATTTGCCGAGTTACGTTATTTTACATGCACCTTTTGGTGACGTAGTATGTACAAGAACGTTACGCTATCGCGCACCCTTAATTTCATGGAAATCGGCCTGAAATTCAGTAATCCAACTCAAACCAGATGCGTTCACGGATTTGCATGAGCCGGTGATGTACCGCAATTGCCATTCCAGTGAAAGGAAGAACTTCTCTTTTTTTTTTCCTTTTTCTCTCTCAGTCGCAGTTTCCAATTAATTCTGTGAAATAAAATACGAATTCGTCGAATTTCATTCGAATTAATTTCAATCGAGAAAGTATCTGGATACGGCGATCTCGATTTTCCTGAAATTTTCGATTTTTCTTTTTTTTTTTTTTTTTTTTGAAGATCAGATTAATAAAAAACTTCGCTTGCTCTGCAAACTTCCGTGCGGGAACCATTTTTTTTTTTTTTTCAATTTCCAACGTTTGATCTGTAATTTTATTTCGTTCTTCGAAATAAAACTCTTTGAGCCCAGTAATCCGAACTTGAGCGAGTTCTAAAGCCGTCGAAAGTATCGTTTACTCTGTGCACGTTTTTTTCCTTTTCTTTTCGGCACTTTAGCTCGAGTTTTAATCGAAATTCATTCGCCTGTCGGCGTTAACGTCGAACGTTCAACCACTTAGAGAACTCCAGTCGCGATGTGTTTGCGTTCGATAAGCACGCCCTCGTGTTTTTCCGCTCTATTAACCGATCGTTTCTAAAAAATGTTGTCGCAACAGTTTCGACAACCCTGTTCATGGAGTTAAGCGGAGAGTGACTCACTTGTGGGTGTAGTACGTGACCGATCCACCTCTCTCCTCTCGGCCGGCTGATTAAAATCTCGAGATCAGACGCTTGGCGATGAAAGAGGTCCAAGATCGATGTTACACGGCAGTACACGTTTCGAAAATTCCCTTTCAAACTTTCCGGCAACCATTAATTGACATTCGTATTTCGCACGTATGCATTACAATTCTTGCGTAATTTTTATACGTATTTATCATATAAAATATAATATTTGTATTGTATTTTATTATATAGAAACGTACAATTATTTTAATACTATAATTTATTAACTGTATATTAAATTATAATGTAACACAATAATATAATATAATAGTACAATACAATATTTAATTGAATTAATATAATAATACAATACAATATTCAACGTCACAATTTGTATTATAAACACTATAATTTATTAACTGTATATTAAATTATAATATAGCATAATAATATAATATAATATAATAATACAATACAGTATTTAATAAATTAATATAATAATACAATGCAATATGCAACGTCACAATTTGTATTATAAACACTATAATTTATTAACTGTATATTAAATTATAATATAGCATAATAATATAATATAATAATACAATGCAAATATTTAATAAATTAATATAATAATACGACATAATATGCAACGTCACAATTTGTATTATAATTTATTATTATTATAGTTTGTTTATTATAATTTAAAGAAGCATTAGATTGTGTAATAATATAAATGTGAATTATTGTAATAATATTATAATGATAATGTAAATTATCGTATCGTATATAATTTTGTACAATTTCATTATCCAAAGCATTACACTGATCCTACGAAGATTACGCGAGAGCGTGCGTACAATTTTACCCGCTTGAAACCAACACGGTAGAATTAAAGTTCTTTAGAAAGTTCAGGTTTTCAAGGCTGTCGGGCAACTCGTAGTATTTTACCTAAATATATCTGCTGAAATTTTCAAGGATTTTTTACTTCTCCCTTCGCTTGCCCGCAAGGTCGCAAATAAGAATTTTTTGGGAACTTTTAACGAGAAAAATTGCGGGAGAAATTCTTCGGATAGCTTCGGACTTTTCGTGCAACTTTTTAATTATCACCTGTGCCTCTCTCTAGCTATAAGATTTTCAAAAATGTTGCAATTTTAGACAATACTTCAGTCTTCCTCCCAAGTTTAACGAAATACCTCGAGAATACCTGACAATTTCGGGAATAACTGAAACATGGCAGTGTTCTGACTTTCACGAATATTTCTAAAATATCAGAATTCTCGATGACACGGTTGTTCAAACTATTCGAATTCCCGAGAATGCTGCAAATTTCCCTTAAATTACTAAAAAACTAAACTCTAGAATACATTCGAAACGTCGGGATGCTTCTCAACTTTTCGAAAACGTTTTAAAAGTATTATGTCTCTCAGGTTTCCCGAACAAATTCCACACTTTTCAAAAATGCCACACTGGACGGTAACTCGAAAATAAAAGAAAAAAGAAAAAAAGCCAACAGACGCTTCGCGAAGAACGAAGGCAAACGATTAAAAACTTTCCATCTCGAGCGAAATTTCCATTCCACGTGAATTTCTCCGTTGAACATCCGTAGTTATTAATTACCAACTTGATGTTAATTACAACGGCTATTAATGTTGGCGAAACAACAACTGGATGGTAATACGGAAAATGGCAGAGGGGAATGTTTCCTCGAACGAAAGCGAACGCTTAAAATTCCATTTCGCGCGGAATCGGAACGCCGCTAATTTCCTCCTTTAATCGGCCGATTATTAATTACAACGGGCCGTTAATTAGGCGCGCGCGCGAGCAACCGCGTACTCAGAATTCCGTTTTGCCACGAAATGGCAACGTGTTCCCATTCAGGCTCATTGAAATCGCATGAACGCGTGTTCACGTGTCGTTGCTCATCTTTTATCCGACGATACTGCGCTACTCCGGACTCCTGTTAATAAAATCTTCAATTTACGCGCCCGTCGGACCGTGAATCCCGTAAATATATCGCGTGTTTCATCGATTTTCACGAAAGCAGGAGCCGTCGTCACGCAAACGCGTCGTTCCTTAACTTCGTCGACATGGTTTAGGACAAACGGACGATTTCACTGACAGAGACAGAGCGTTGCGTAAGAATATGCATTAATTACAATCGAGGAAAATGATTGATGTTCAATCGTTCGTGCTTCACGTGGGAACGAGAGGCTCGGAAATCAAATCGAACGGGGTCGTAAATCGTCGATGGAAACGCGCCATCCGATTCGAGAGGCGGGAGGTCGAAAAAATTCCAAGATGCTCGACGACGTTACGAGTGCATACAGGGAACAGAGGCAAACGAAGAAGATTCAGTTTTTGCATTATTCATCGAGCGGGCCGCGAACGTGCTCCCTTTGTTCGCCAGAGTCCTGTCCCGTTCCGCCATTTTTCATTCGGGGGGCGAGCCGCGGAACGCAGGCGACCCTCGACGTTAACTTGCACTATAATTTCCGCCGGTATTAAACGGCGTGGACGCCGCGACGTGTCCCTCATCGATTTCTAGTTAGCCAGTGAGATACGAGACCTTGTCTGATAAGCCTGGCTTCCACCGGAAAGTTGGAAAGTTAACGAGCGTCCCTAAATTCCTCGGTCTCGTCTCCCGCCGAATTTTAATTAATCGGGGGTCGGGGGTGGCAGTGTTCATCTGAATGGAAAGTTCTCGTTCGCTCTCTGAGACTCTGTGTTCAGAAACTGTTGTATTTGTAGAAATCACCGAGAGACATGTTTGTTTGGGAAAGTGAAATTAGCGAGTTCGGTTTGAAAATGGCTGCGCTCGATAGTTCAAAGACGAGACGCTTTTATACGTTTCTAGCTGGGTGGTATTATCGTATTAATATTGTACATTGCGATTGTATATTCCGAATATAACAAAATTTATATGTAATTGATGTATAACAAAATATAATATATTTTACATACGTATATCTAGGGACAAAATATACATTTAGAATGGACCAGATGTTTAACCAAAGGGAGATACGGAATAAGCATATTGCATTTTACCAAATAATATATTTTGAAATAGCTATTAAAATCTAAAGCGTATCATTCTATAGAATTTACAGATATCGACTATCTTAACAACACTATGATTAACTAAAATTAAACGCAACTTAAAGCTAAGACGCACGCATCCCACGATGTCCCTGCGAGATCCCTCGTCGTCCCAGATATTAAGTATCTTATAATTAACTAAAACTAAACGCACGCAACTTAAAACTAAACGCACTCAACTTAAATCTAAGACGCACGCATCCCACGATGTCCCTGCGATATCCCTCGTCGTCCATCGTTGGCCCGCTGGGGGCCCAATAATTTACTTATCAACTAATTGTCCCTACAGTTCAGTTTAGATCGTGAAATATGGAATGGAATCAAATTTTCACGATCTAAACTGAACTGTAGGTTGCGTAGTTCTCAGCTTGATATCGTTTTACAAACATTAAAGTTTGTAAAAAGATGTCAATTACCAGGTCTCACCACGAGGAGGTGACTACGCACGAGACCCGCCCGGGCCCTATTCCCAACCACCCTCCATTACATGCAAACAACTTTGCATTCTTAAGGAATGCAGAGATTTTATTCTACTTGGCCCGGGTTTACGAACAAAGGAGACAGACGTTCAATAGTTCAATTTCAAAACTTAAGTCTAGATCTTAATTCTAAAGCGCATGTATGAGATTGAACTATGGAACTCTGTCTCCCGAACAACGATCGCGTTAACAATCATACAGTATATACACTCATGCAATCGTACATTACATACATTACATACGATCATACGTTACATACATTCATTACAATCATTCATTACATACATTACATACAAGCATACATTACATACGATCATACGTTACATACATTGCATACAATCATACGAATGCAAGTCATACAATATGTCACAATTACTCGCAGCCTTTCATACTAACCACACACTCGCCTAACGTGAAAGTTACACAATAATTGTACAATAATTCGCAGCCCTAACAGCGCACTCTGTACCAAAGATATGTTTATCGAACTTTGAACGAAATCAGGAGAATGAAACTATTAACACGCTTCAATATCGTGTTTTTCAAGGGACATAACGCGAAATGAAACCGCGATTTGCCAATGTGTCAAATCAGGGTTCGAGCACTTGGAGGCAAGTAGTCCAGCGCTATCCCCAACGACACAGTGGGGTTCCAATGAACCACTGGAGTCGAATTACCAAGGACGCTAGACTACAAGAACCGAACTTCATCCTTTCGAACGAAGCTGCAGTTCCCCGACTTGACACACTGACATCGCGGTCTGTCAGTGAGCCAAATCGAGGTTCGAGCACTTAGCGGCAAGCAGTCTAGCGCTACCCCCAACGACACAGTGGGGTTCTTCGGAACCACTGGAGTCGAATTACCAAGGACGCTAGACCACAAGAACCTACCTCGTCCTTTCGGACGAGGCTGCAGTTCCCCGACTTGACACACTGACAAAGAAAGTTGGAATATCTACTCTAGTGCAATGACAATAACACTAGTAACAATGAACAAAAAAAAGAAAGCGGTGAAAAGGGACCCCTTATTTCGTCCCAAGTTAAACAAACGTGTCTTTGTACAGAATACGCTCACAGTGAATTTACATAAACTAAACGCACGCAACTTAAAACTAAACGCACGCAACTTAAAGCTAAGACGCACGCATCCCACGATGTCCCTCGTCGTCCATCGGTGGGGGCCCAATAATTTACTTATACACTAATTGTACCTACAATTCAGTTTAGATCGTGAAATAAAGAATGAACAGAAACTTTCACGATCTAAACTGGACTGTAGGATGCGTAGTTCTTAGCTTGATATCGTTTCACAAACATTAAAGTTTATCGTTTATAGTTTTACAACTTAGCTTGATAACGTTCAATGTTTTGTCAAACGATGTCAATTACCAAGACCCACCACGTGGAGGTGACTACGCACGGGTCTCATTATAATGTATTGCAAATCAATACTGTTTCATATATTTCTCACACGGGTCTCCACTTTTGTTGAATTTAAGTAATTTTTTAGAAAGAGGAAATTCGTAAAATAAGGCATAATTGTTTGATCGATTTAGTGACTATTTTAAGATATTGAAGTAAGATTCTTGTTTGACTAATTAATAGTAAAGGATTAATAGTTATTTAAAAACTCACTGCTAAATTTTTGGTCGATGTGCACACGACGGAAGTTTAATTGGTACTAATGAGTCTCCGTCCCGTTTAAGGTCAATATATATATATATATATTTCGATCGTCAATAATCCACAACAGCTAATAATTTTTTTCAAATTTCTAAAATTTGGTTGGTGTGCACACAATAGAAGTTTAATTGGTAACGAGCCTTGGTACCGTTCAAGGTTAATGTATATTTCAGTCATCAGT
Source organism: Tetragonisca angustula (assembly GCA_036937485.2). Lineage (NCBI taxonomy): Eukaryota > Metazoa > Arthropoda > Insecta > Hymenoptera > Apidae > Tetragonisca > Tetragonisca angustula. The sequence goes on from JAWNGG020000021.1 coordinate 1,246,609, forward strand.
GATCCAGAATTGTTGATAATTTTTTTCAAACTTCTAAATTTGATCAATGTGCCTACGACAATTCGTAATTCGAAGCTCCTATTGCCGTATCGATTGACATTGATCTGATCTTTCGGTCGTTAATGATGCGATACAGATAATGGATATTTCTTAGAAATGTATCAGTGACGCGATTACTACAAATGATTAATTAAAAATTTTAAATAGAACTTAGAAATGTTATAAAGTAGAATTTGTTGTTTAATTGTTACAAATAAATTATTAGAAATATTAGATAATATTTAAACAATTAGAATATTGAGAAATATTATTTAAAAACCCACTGCTAAATTTTTGATCGATGTGCACACGACGGAAGTTTAATTGGTACTAATGAGTCTCCGTCCTGCTAAAGGTCAATATATATATATATATTTTGATCGTCAATAATCCACAACAGCTAATAATTTTTTTCAAATTTCTAAAATTTGGTCGATGTGCACACAATGGAAGTTTAATTGGTAACGAGCCTCGGTACCGTTCAAGGTTAATGTATATTTCAGTCATCAGTGATCCGGAACAGTTGATAATTTTTTTCAAACTTCCAGATTTCGTCGATGTGCACAGGACAAAAGTTCAATTCGTAATGAGGTCTTCTCTCTGTATCGATTGATATTAATCTGATCTTTCGGTCGTTAATGATGTGATACATATAATGAACATTTTTTAGAAATCTATTGGTGACTCAATTACTACAAATGATTAATTAAAAATTTTATATAGAACTTAGAAATGTTATAGAAGAGAATTTATTGTTTAACTGTTACAAATAAATTATTAGAAATGTTAGATAAATATTTAAACAATGTGAATATTCAGAAATATTATTTAAAACTCACTCCTAAATTTTGGTCGATGTGCACACGACGAAAGTTCAATTGGTAATGAGCTACCATACCGCTCAAGGTTAATCATACGTTTCATTCGTCAGTGATCCAGAATGGTTGATAATTTTTTTTCAAACTTTCAAAATGTGTATACGACGGAAGTTTAATTGGTAATGAGCCTTTGTATGGTTCAAGGCTAATGTATATTTCGATAGTCAATGATCCAGAACAGTTGATAATTTTTTTTCAAACTTCTAAATTTGGTCGATGTAGCCACGACAAAAATTGAATTCATAATGAGCTCTTATCTCCGTATCGATTGACATTAATCTGATCTTTCGGTCGTTAATATTGCCATACAGATGAAAATTTTTTAGAAATGTATTGGTGACTCGATTACTACAAATGATTAATTAAAAATTTTAAATACAACTTAGAAATGTTATAGAAGAGAATTTAATTGTTACAAATAAATTATTAAAAGTGGTAAGTATAAACTCCTAAAATTTGGTCGGTGAAAGTCGTTTTTTTAGTGATTGGAATAATTTTTATGAAATACGCGAATAAATGTCCTGTGTTGTATTGCAAACTTTGCTGTTCTAATTTCCTTTATGCTTTAACGTTAATAACAATGTCAAAAATTATCAACTAAAATTTATAAATTATAATAAATGCAATTTAATAACTGTACAATTCCAATTTAATAATCCCTAATTAATTTAGTAATTTAGTGATTTAATAATCCCTAATTGGTGAATTTTTCTCATTTTATTCCGATGAAAAATGACAATCGGAGTGATTACAGGTTATTATATTTTAATTTTATTCCTGTCTCATTTATTAGTCATCAGGCGATGGTAATTGATAATTAGTCGATTTTTCGTTAGGTCGACGATGAATTAGTTATTACACATTGTTCCACTAAATCACCATTTCGTTCGAATTTATACATTAATATCAAAATTTGCACGTTGCAAACACTGTGGACTGTTGCAATTAAATCGTTCGTTTTCATGGTGCTCGATGGAACGAACGATGACAATTGGAACGAGTATGATCGTTCAGAGTGAATTTTCATCTACCGTTTATCTAATGACGTTTCTTGTCAGTTAATTGGATTGGAAACGTCACGAGGTTTCGTAAAATTGTAGTTTCGAAAAATTGAAAAATTCGAATCGATGGGAGAGCAATCGGTTGTTTCCCAAATTAGGACGTTCGTTCCCTCCGGAGAGTGTACACCGGAGGGGGAGGAGAGGGGTCCTGAACTTTCATTTAATAACCATGGAATTAACGTTTTAGCGTGGGTGGGCGCGTTGAGCACTGCGGTCTCCCGTGGATCGGCACCACTGGTCGTTGGCGCGTGTCGCCGTGGAAGTACAAGGCTTACAGCGGTGATCGGCGGTCTCGTGCTGGCATTGGCCTCCCTCTTCACCTCGTTCGCCGCTGAATTGCACCAAGTCCTCCTCAGGTGAGTCACAGACTTCCTGACTTTCTCTCCGACAATTCACGACGGCTCGCATTTATTTCGGTTTTATTCGCCAACGCATCTTCCGCGTGTTCGTGATATTTTCAATCAATTTTTCATCCTTGCGTTTCACTATAATATGCTATAACATATAATTATTTTCATATATTCTGAGATTTTTATTCGTTACTTAAATTTCGCAACAATTAGATTCTTTATACTTCTTTGAATTGGATTTTTAAAATTCGAAATTGGAAAGGAAACGAGATTTGTGAGAATTGATCGAAGAGTGGAAGTGATAAGTTTGGAAATAACATGTTTCGTACGATGTTCGTCGCCGATTTGAATCCGAGGCCGCCCGTCGGTTGAAGCCCGCGAGGGTCTTTAAATATTAATTCAGGCGAATTACCATCTCGTACGTTTCCCCCAGTCCCGCGAAATTCGAGTTCGCGAATTTTCTTAAATTCCGACAAATTATCGTAATTCACGTTTCCTTGAATTCTGGCAAATTTGTTCCAATCTCCTAAAATCCTCCGTCGAATCGAGTCTTTCGGCGAATTTCAACTGGGATTTAATTTTAACAAAAAGAAATTCATTCGCATCAGTTCTAACAAATTGATGATCAAATAAAAGATTCATTCACGTTCCATCTAATTCCAGCAATCTAATTTCTGGGAGAGGAAATTAATTTACATTCGAACGTGTACTAGTTTGAACGCGAGTGGCGATTAATTTACATTTCCTTCGAATTTTGACAAATTGGCAATCAGAGAGGAAATTAATTTACATTTTCATCACGATCTTAATAAACTGACAATGAAACGAAAAATTTTAACCAACTGAACAATTATAAATTGATTCGCATCTTTTTCCAGTTTTAACAAATCAGCGGTAAGAAAAGAATTTACATTTTCTTCAATTCCTTTTTTCTTCTTTTTAATACTGCGACGTTGTTTCGAGAGACAAACGCATGTTTCGTCCAATTTTTAACGTTCAGAAGTTCAATTTTCTGTCATACGTGTTTCTTTCTTTGTCCGTGCGAACGTAAAATTTCGCGCAAAGTGAAAAATGATGGGGTGTAGGTGGAAAGTAGCAAGCTTGGAGCCGTGACTCCCTTGAGATACGACCTCTCGATGGTCAAATCGAAGACGATCAGTCTTCGTTGAAAGCTCAGATCCCGAACTCTGCACGAAAAGAAAGAATTAACGGGATTTGCCCGGGGAAATATATGAGGCAAATAGTGTTAACAAATGGTGCAACAGGATTGAAACGGAAAGCGAAAATGCGGAAATTCTCACGGGCGAGAATGAATATTAATTTTGTTCTGAAAAACTGTCAGGAGATCCACTCTCGGTCATTTGTTTTTATGTTATTGCTTGATTTCTAAAATAATATCAATTTCAAACAGTCGAGTGATGTTAAAAATAATTATCAAAAACTGTCAGATTTACTCTGTGTCGTTTGTTTTTATATTATTGCTCGATTTCTAAAATAATATCAATTTCAAACAGTCGAGTGATGTAAAAATAAATAATTCTCAGAGATACAGAGCGTACAATGGTCATCGAGTTAAAAATACCCTAAACGTCTGAAATCTGAGGTGGAGAAGTAAGTTGTGGAAAATCTTGAAAGTTCCAAAGCCTAAGAGTCCTAAAAATCCAGATTCTAAAGAGCCTGAAAAATTCCGCGGGACTGAGAATCCCATGAACGTAAAAAGATTCTGAGAAATCTTGAAACATCCCGAAAATCTCAGAATCCCGTGCAAAATTCTACGAGATCTTGGAAGCAAGATCCTGCTTGAAGATTTAGAAACGTAAGATAAAATTCCTCGAGAGTCCTGAAAATTCAGAATTCTAACAATTGTTATTAAAAAAAAAAAGAAGAGAACCCTCGAAAAATCCAAATCAAAAAGAGACACAGCTCCGTTTGTACTCTGTCACGATCCTATCGAAATAAACTTTAAACCCGTCGCGTGAACTAACGCGAGCTGCGAGTCCTCCCCTTCCCGAATAAGCAACGTCAAATTTGCCGATGTCTCACGGGAGCTCGCTTCTAAATCTCGGATTCCAACTCGCGGAACTTCGCTCAGATTCCCGTCGTCACTCTGCCCGTCGAAAACGCTCCCTCTGTCCAAGCTCTCTCGCGAATCGTCGAAGCTATTCCCAATACAGCGTGTACAAAGCGAAACGATTTTCACCGTTTGCAAAATGTAACAGCTACGGCGTGGTGCTGGGCACCGGGGCCGGCCTCGTGAGGGAAACTGCCGGCCTGGTGTTGGGCCATTACTTCAGAAAACGGCGGGAGTTCGTGGAGATGGTGGTGCAAGCCGGCGCCGGGGTAGGGATAGTGCTGTTCAGCGTCTTCTACAGGGAGGCGGTCGGGTAAGTTATCGGTTCTACTTCCGCTATCGCGTGCAAATGTTAATATACATCGTCGTTTGCTTGAGGAATTTTTCTGTGTACGTGTGTGGAGAATGTCGATAAATTGATGAAAGAAAGAAGTCAGTCGATGTGAGAAAACTCAAAGTCCGGAGTTTTATTGGACAGTAGTGATTTGCTTCGAAGATACTGAGAGCAAGATGTTGTGGTATTATGGTGTATTGATTGTACTGATCAAACGAGTAGACTGTGCATTTTTATATCTTTATCAAAGTACGATTCGTGTTCCAAAATAAATCTGACGTAATTAGGAAAAGTTACTTATTAAATATCTTGTAAATATCTTATAGAGAAACAATTCTTCCTATGATATTTAACAAGTAGATTAATTTGCCTTGTGATGCAATTTTCTTGCGACAAATAAATGCGTTTTTCACCATAAATGCATAAAAATTCACGGTCTGGTAAGTTAGTAAAATATTATTATGCTGATGTTGTTTTAAATTGATATTAAAGTTTAATTAACGTGGCACGTCTTTGATTATGAGAGAGGAAATCTGAAAAATCGCAAATTTTATAATTTTAATTTATATATTTATATAAATTTCATTTTATAATTTTATAATGCTTCGAGGATAATGCCAGTTAAACATTGATATTATTTCAAGTTCATATTTGGCAGAAGGGAAATTGTAACGTGATATCTCAAGACAGGCATGTCATAGTTTATCTAGACGATGATGGAAGTAAAATATTGATAAGATTTTATATTGACGTTTGTTCACGGTGTGTTAAGTTCATGTGACACGATGCACATGTTTAATTACGAAAGAAAATTGGCAATTGCAAATTTCATCCCAAGATGGAAACATTGTCTGCCTCAAAGATAATAGAAGTAAAATATTGATACGGGTTGAAATTTGGCGAAGCTTTAATCAACGCATCGTGAAAATTATATCCTTTTATATTCTTCGGTTGTCAAAGAAAATTTTTAATAAATTATAGGAGGGAGTTAACAATCACGGTTATAAGAAGTTCAGACCTTGATAAAGATTTGACAATATTTTGTAATTACTTCTTCTTTACTAGAATCCGAATGTTAAAATAGCAAGTATTGGATTGTGTCATAAATTTATACATTACGATATAATATAATATATAATAATTATTGTAATGTATTAAAATATAATACTCAACACCAATCTATAACTTTAATAATTGTTACACATCATTATACTTGCAATATTGAAAATATTATAACGTAGCTAAAAGTGTTGTCAGGTATTGTGTTGCAATGATAATCAGTTAGGAGGCTTAGTAATTACGCGTGCGAGACACGCAGGTGGAATACACCATTGCCGGAACAGGAAAATGGAATTTGGACACGTATGATCAGACAAGTAGAACAGTCGTGTATCAGGTCCGGCGAGACCAGCTGAATAACTACGTTAGCCCAATAAGTAGGATAGATACATATCTGAACGGACAAATAGAATACCTCTGTGTCTAGTCCCTCCAAGTAGAATAGAATTGAATGTAATCGGGCAAGTAGAATAGCTCGCTGTATCGCGTGCGACAATATTCGTATCTAGTTAAACAAATAAACAGTCTTGTTTCACCGCGTGTAGAAATAAATTGACACGTCAAGCAGCCTTATGATTTTTGCGTTTAATCAAACGTTGAATATTACACCGTCAGCAATTTTTAATATTAAGTAAAATAGTCTCGTATTTGTTAAATTAACCAATTTATGCAAATAATGATTTCACCTTCGTTCGTCAAATGACGAGTAAATAAATTTTGTTAGACGCGAAAGGTGATCGATATGTAAATAGATCAAATAATTTTATGTCTGTTCATTGAGCCAACAGTTTTTCTCTGATTTGATAATGGCGATAACAGTAGCAAAAGATTCCGCAACAAAGTAACGATGAGGGGAGTGAATCTCGATGAGCACTTGGGAAAATCTTGGAGGAATAAAATGAAACGAATGGACAAAATTCTTCTTTGATAAATTTTTCAAACGATCCTAATGATAGAAATCCATCCACAAAAGTCGTTGAGCCAACGATAACATCGCGATATTTGTTCGAAACAATAACGGAAGGAAATAAGGATGAAAAGAGGGAAGCATAGGAGAATCATGAAGATAGAAACGCGACAATTATTATTCCATCAGCATGGAACACCGCGTGCACAATCGAACGAAACGAATCGACCACCAATCTCTCGTCGCTCGGCGTCACGTTTCTCTCAGGCGAACAGTTTGAGCGCTTTATCTACATCGAGTGTGTGTGTGTGTGTGTGTGTGTGTTTTCTTTTTTTCCATCGGCGATGACCGATGATTTTTCAAACGATTTCCTGCCGTGTGCCGGCGACGTGAACGTATGTACATGTAAACGAAAATCACACACAAGCGCCGGTTAAGTATCGTCGCCGGACTGAATGCGCAGCGTAAACTGCGACGAGTGAAATTTCTCCGAGGAGCTTGCTTCGAACGTTTTCCCCGATTTGTCGAGCTGTTGAAAAGACGGGACAGATTGGATTCCACGCGCGTGTGACGTGGACGTTGAAATAATTGCGCGTTTCCAATTTACCCGACGCTTCTCGCATTTTGTCTCGGACAAAGAAATCTGGATCAAACTGAGTCGGATTAGATTGGCGTTACGATTGATTAAATTAGATCGAAATATATTTGGCAATATAACAAACATTGAATTAAATATTGTGACGATTAATTGACTAAAAGGTAAGATAGATTAAATATAAGTATAAAACGAAAATGTAGAAGGTCGTCTTTCGTGCATTAATTACGTAGTTCTGTAACATATGTTCAGTTAGATATGAAGATAAATAGTGATTTTAATCTTTTTCGATACTTTATGACAGACCGATGGAAAATAAATGATTATGTTGACTTCGAATCGTGTTACATTTGATATGTGGGTCTCTGTATATTCCAATCCTTCGTAGTTGTTTTTTTATTTAGAATTGCTGATCGAATAACAATCGAGAAATATTTACTGAAATCCATGATATTCTATGGGTTTATCGAATTATTTATTTTCTATTTTCTTTTTTTTTTTTTTTTTTTTTTGTTTTCGTGTTCACGTGTTTTATGAACATATTTGGATCATCTTTTGCTGTAACACATACGAAGGTAAAATAAATAAAATAAATAACAAATTGATAAAAGAATTAATTCACATCGAAACATAATAAAACTTGTCCACTTTAAAAATTTTCTCCTACGTGATGCTATATTTTTATGCAACCATAAAAAGGATTTGAACGTGAAGTTAAGAAGACGTTACATTAATTTCAGAATTTATTTAGTAAAATACTTGCAGGAAATTGAAATAATAGAAACAACAAAGAAAAGTTTATGGCAAAGGTACAAACACAGTATAAAGAGTGCAAACTTTTGCTTATATAAATTAGAAAGTCAGTCCCATTTTTAAGTTTATGAAACTTTTATTTTTTTTATTGCTTTATATACTAATTATTCTTACATTGTTATTTTGACGACTCTGATATTTAAGTATATCTAAGAAGCATGAGATAATTCATACTACCAACTTCTAATTATTTCAAAACTGTTAACAACAAAATTTAAGAGTATTCATTAGTATCAATCATATCATCAATTGATGTGTAGTATCATAACAATTATTATAATCGTTATGAATCTAGCTCAACCTCGAGTTCATCTCATCAAACTTTCTAGCAGTTTCTAAACGATAGTGAATGTCTAAAGTAGCTTACCACTAAGTGTCTTATTATGCTCGTGGAACATGCTCACTCGCCATGATTAAAGCAATTCCGCTCTCTGAATCAAACATGATCTTGTTCTACTTTTCTAACCGCGTAATTTTCTCGTTATATCGAGAATCTCGCTCGCCTGGCTACTATACTCTGTTCCTCTTCTACTCGCTCAAGTGCCATAATCACGTATGCCCGTATACCCTCCCACGTCCTCAAATATGTAAAACTCGCTTTTTCCAATGATCTTGTAAACAACTTCTTCCAGCACTTTTTGCTCTTTATTAAAATTGGACATACCTCGTAAAATTACCGAGACTAATTAATAAAATAGTAATTCAATTTGAAAGTCAATTTCTTTTCGTCTTTTTTTCGTTAATACGCGATTTTGCATTGTGATGTTATTCCATAGTAACTGGATTATATTGCTTCTCATCAAAGTCACTCGAGTCTTAGGCTTCTTCAAAATTTATTCGAACTTTAAGCCTAAGTTCAAAATATTTCATTCCTTTAAAATTCATTTGAGTTTCAATTAAAGTTCTTTTAATATGTGTTTAAAGTTAACTTGTATTTAATATCGTAGTATCTACTTATTTTTCGTTTCGATATGACTTTGTTATATATATATATGTATAATACATACTTGCTAAGAAATTTTTGGATAATTATTCCTTGCCTGTGTAATAAAAATAATATAGTATAATATAAATTATAAATTATATGTAATAAATGTTTACAGTATAAATTATATATACACTATAATGTAAATTGTAGAATAAATACAGTACGTGCAATACAATTAAATACAATAAACATAAAACACAGCAGAATTTTTATACAACAAAAAAAAAATATGTACAATATAAATATATTGTATTATTATAAAAGGCAATTTAGGATAAGCGAAAGAGGAGTTAGGTAATACAACCGAGGTTAAATTGTTAAGTATAGCATAAAAATATAGTTGGTTTGTGTTAAATTGTTAAGTGTAGCACAAAAGTATAGGGTAGGTAGAGTATATAACAGGTATCAAGAGTGAGAGAAACAGAGAGAATGAAAAAAAAGAGAAATGTAAACCAAGTCCACTTTCATGGCTGTGAAGCCGAAAAATAAAATTATCTATCTATCTATATTGTATTATTATACTATACCGTATTACAATATATATATATATATATATATATATATACACACACACACGATAATTAAAAACATTTCGAGCAGACGTGCGTACAACAAAGTCATCACTAAATAAATCGTAATCGAAATCGTCGGTATCACCACAAAGTTTCGAGTGTCTCGAGATTTAACGAGCCTCGAATCGAACAATTTTTCGAAACAACTGAATTTCCCCGGCAACGCGTGCCAAACAAATCGCGGTATTCGCGGAACGGGGAGCGGTAGTTTCATTATGGCTCGGCTGAACCGCAAGCTCAACAGACAATGCTTAATCCTAGAAAAAGAAAAAAGAAAGAAGAAGAAGAAAAGAAGACCGAGATGAGGAACAGTTTCTCTTGAAGGGACGCTGAATTACTTTACACCGGCATTCCCGTAATTGCGCTAATGGATCGATCACGCTTCCCCGGCCGAATATTAAGCGACGATGACGAACGAAGAAGTGGCCCGTTCGGAATGCCTTTAATTAAACGAACGAGAGGAAAGATCGTGAATTCGACGGGGGGGGGGGGAGTGCTCATAATTAAATCTCGAGCGGCGGAGTAACTCGCGGAAGTTAAAAGTCGAAGTCGGGAACCGGAAACCCTGGTGGAATCCAGTTTTCGCCTGATAAATTCGTTTCGAACGGTCTGCTTTGACTCGTTAACACGTGCGCACCACCGCGCGAAAGTTTCGGCACACATTTCTATTTTTAATATTCAGTATTCGGTATTTAATAATACTAATTAATCGTTTTAACACTCGGTATCTATTAATTTTAATTAATAGTTTAATGTTCAGTTTCGGTATTTAGCAATCGTGAAATTAATTGTTACTTACGCACAGAGTTTAATAACTATGAAATTAATTGTTATTTAAATAATTTATTTATTTATTTATTTAATTTATTGATATTAAATCAATTTCGTTTGTTAGAAACTGACAGTCGTTCAATCGTTTTAAAAATTTAAACTGTTTCGTCATTAGGAACAATTCGATTTTAATTAGATTTAAATTTTTTTAGATCGAACGGGTGTGGGCTCGGCATAATTGTGAAAATCGAACACTTCGCTTAATAATTGTACCTGAGATTGGAATTGAGGGAAGATCGTTCGACGAAAATCTCATTTTGAAACGTCGTTCCTGATTCTCGATTCTTGAAACATTCAAACAGTCTCCCCTTCTGTTTTAATTAACCGGAATTTAAATTCTCGAGGGAGAAATATTGCACGAGCACGCGATCGTTTATCCAAGAATTGGTGGAAATAGCTTCGTGATTTTCGGGTGTTCCATCGCTTTGCAATTTTGAATTTGCCCCGTTAACGGGATAAACAATTTTCGCAGAAATATTTCTCGAAAAAAAAAAAAAAAAATGGAAGCGAGAATTCCTCGCGCGGGCGAGGAATATTCCCCGATCCAGAGAGGAAATTCGAATCTCCGAACCTGGGCTGAAATTTTAATAAAAACAGGTGCTGCCCGGGCTCGATGAAATTTTCAATTAAGCGCCAAGAGATTCCGTAGAATTTTCGTAATTTCGACGGAAGAAGGAAAAGGAACTCTGGAAATTCAGCGAAAGATCGAACGGGTAAATGGACAAAAGAAAGATGCCGAGGGGAGCAGCAACGAATGACTTGTTGCTGTCGTTAAGATAGCATAATCGTCGAGAGATCAGACACGATTCTCGTAGACATTTGCCAGCGGGCTAATGCTTCTCCACGGTGCGGACAGGTGATCCATGGCTCACACCGAGCGAGTCCACTGCATTGCAGGTGCGTGGTTCCGAGTTTCTTCGGCGGGGATGGTGGGGGAGAAATAATCCAGATGCAAACTCGATTCCGAAAGTAACACGGTTTTACCGTGTACTCTCGAGTTAAACCAACACGTAACGGCGACGGTTAAATAACGTGTGAAATTTCTCTCTCGTGCTTTTTTGCTTACGAATATTCTTTCCCTTTTCTCTTTCGGTATTTCTCCGAACTGACTTTTGGCAGATCTTTTCGCTGAATGAAAGGGGAGGTAACATTTTTCAAAATGCAACTACTACGATGATCTTGCGAAGTAAATTGCACGATTTTTAAACAAATTTTTAACCGGATGTATCTGAATCAATTTTTAATGTATTTATATATTATTATATGTATTACAATTTTTTAATATATATAAATTAATATATATTTTAATATAATACAATTGATATATACAATTTTAATTTATATATTTTATATATATTACAATTTTCTGGACTAGGGATTGATTATAATAGTAGTGTCGTTGATCTGAATAATTATCAGTATCAGATAAAACTGCATCCTCTTTAATAATTTCTCAACTTGTGTTTCATTCTTTCTGATAATGTGTTGACTGAGAAATTATCTGGATATAATATATATAATATTACACAATAAAAATATGTATAATTAAACGATGAATAATTACATACATGCATAATGATTGTCCACGTATAATTTCATTTATTTATACGTATAATTAATTATGAAGAAACGAAACAAGTTATTGCACGATTTCACACAGAATTTTTCTATTTTATCAGATAACGATTTTCAGAAGGGAGAAATTTATCACACAATAATTTTCAAGAATAAGAATCGTTACGAAAATATACAGTTAAACATTGAAAGCAAATGGTCGCAGTTAATACAAGGCAACTCGAGACGAAAATGAGCGATCGCTCAACAAACTCGCCGTTCACAAACACTCTGTTCCACCACTTAACCAACTGCAGATTTCAACAGCACTTGGCCCGTGCAAAATGTCAGAATTCCACGGGAAATTTCCAAACGGTCAAACAAATGGTAACATGCGGCATCGAATAAACTCGTAACTGCGGCGAATTACGAAATTACAAATGAAACTCCATCGTTATTACAGGAACGAAAGGTTCGTTCGTTGGTTCTGTTTAGGAAGTGAAACGGTGTCGTGCACGACGCTTCCGGCTAATTGAACGATTTCGCATTCGTCGACGGAATATTTAGGGAACTTAACTCTGTTCGTACGAAGTTTACTCGAATGTATCTAAAATAAAAATGATGGATCGAATGTATTTAATGGGATGCATATGACGCATATTAGCTATTAAATTGAGATCGTTTTGTTATTTCAAAATTCGACGAAACGGTGAAATATTACAAATATAGTGTTTATGTGGTGTACGTAAGTTATAAAAGTCTCAGAGTGGTAGAGTCAAAAACTCGCATTGGCATTTGTATTTGTGCAAATTTGTTTGACATAAAATCATATACATGAAATTGTAAATACAGATTCTTGTTTTCTAGAATAGTTGTGTAATTCTCTTTGTTTCAAGTAATAGCTTGCTTGCTGGAATCAAAAACTCACGTTAGAATTCATCTCTAAAATCTCTGCGCAATTCAGTAAAATTATAAAATATAATATACATAACTATGTACATATTTTACTGTATTAGAATCGAGTACTCACTGTTAGAATTCATAAAGTCTAAAATCTTCGCGATACAGTTGAAATTACACGAATTTTCGCAAAAAATTGAAGTCAAAACTTTCTTCGCCATTGTCTTTATGGCCTCTCCAATTGAAAGATCTTCGTCCAATTTCAACAAACTTCATAATCTGCGAGCTCGACTCGCAAAAACTAAGAAAAAAATCTCTCCAAGAACTAAAAAAGAAAAAAAAAAGGAGTCAACTTCGTTTCTTTACGAACAAAGGTCAGCCTCGTCGGTCGATGTTCACAACGTTCCTCCACCATTATTCCTCTCCTCTGGCACGCGTGTGTCCTTGTACGTATCAAGAGAAACGTATCGCCTTACGTTGCACGACGTTACAGGCTTAATAAATAACAGGTGACGAGGTATTACGATCGCTGTGTCGTGCGCGTAACACGTGTCGCGTTAATGCCGCACTTATACCACTGGCTGACGACGCTATGCGCGTACACGCTGCCACCGTTTAATGGTTTCATCGTCTCGGTTACACGAAACGCAATTAAATCTCTCCCCTCCTGCTTTTTTCCCCGCTTCCTAACGAATCACGTCGCTAAATCCTGTTTCGACGTTTGTCTCCCCGTAAGTGTCTCAGCGAGAAAGGTCTCTCGGCGCGTAAATCGATTTAATTCGGTTGTTTAGGTACTTCGGGGTGGGATTGTTGCTTGATTTAACAATCACAAACTTGCGCTGGAATGACGTGCACGTCGAGAACTTTTCGTTCCAAAATTGTAATATTTTCTCAGTTTCGAGCATGTTTAAGTAGAACAAAACGGGCAGAATTTAATAAAATTACTTCTATAAATAGTAAATATAGTAAATATATGTACTAAGAAATAAATATTATATAATATAATCAATATAATATATCATATATTATTATAAAATATATCAAATATGAATATTAAAAATAATAATATTAATATTAATAATTTTTATATAATATTAAGTATATTTATTGTAACCCAGGTAAAACAAATAATAAATTTCTTTACTTCTCAACAATTTCTATCCAGTCATATCATAGCGACGAAATTACTGTATACGGTTTGGTCACTCGTTATGGTCCGCAATCAGTTGCCAGCGCAAGTGGTTCATGCGTGTGGTTTTAATAGTCGTATTCTACGACAATGACGACCATTGCGATTGGAGCAGAATCACAGATTACGAAAGAAAGTTACGAAAGTGGTCGTAAGAATTTTCGAATTTAGAAAGTCTTACGGTTGAATGCGCGCACGATAAACGTCGATATTTGTCAGTTTGTTTAACGGACAGAAAAATTATACTCACGGTCCAGTGCGTGCATCGACAAACGCCGAAGTTAATTTGTTTAATGGACAGAAAAATGGCAGGCCAATATTCGTGATTATTTAAGTAATCCGCTGAATATTGCTCAAACTTTGGACATACTTTTTCTCGTATCAATTCACTGAATAGTGTAAATATCTACCTTTAATCATTTAAATAATACGTGTTTAATCGTAAGTTTAACAATTCAAATAATACGTGTTTAATTACAATAATGCAAATATCTATCTTTGGACATTCTTCTCTCGTATCAACTCACTGAATAATGTAAATATCTACCTTTAATCATTTAAATAATACGTGTTTAATTATAAGTTTAACAATTTAAATAATAAGTGCTTAATTACAATAATGCAGATATATCTACCTTTAATCATTTAAATAATACGTGTTTAATTATAAGCTTAACAATTTAAATAATAAGCGCTTAATTACAATAATGCAGATATATCTACCTTTAATCATTTAAATAATACGTGTTTAATTATAAGTTTAACAATTCAAATAATATGCGTTTAATTACAACAATGCAAATATCTATCATTGGACATTCTTTCCTCGTATCAGCTCACTGAATAATGTAAATATCCACCTTTAATGATTTAAATAATACGTGTTTAATTATGTGCAGCAATGAAAGGCCACAGTATGTTTGTTGAATCAGCAACGTTCGAAACAAGCTGGAAAAGGGATAAAAGTCGAAAGAGGAGAAAGAGCAGGTATTCTTAAAGAGACTAAGGCTCTCCTTTCCCCTTTCTCCTCCCCCTCCCTCCCCGAAAACCATTAACCAACAAAAATAATCGTCTGCCCAAGCGAAACCGCAAGAGTTTTACAGCGAGCGTTTCACCACCGGAATGGTGGGTTCTTCGCTTGATACGCGAAAGTTCGCTGGCGGAGCGAAATCTAGGTTACGGCAGGCAACACAGCCAGCCAGAGCAGGGTCTTCGCAAACGTCGAGCGCGTGGATTTCAACGCCTACGCGTTTCCACGGCTCGGTGTAACCAAGGGCAACGCGCGTCCACGGGGAATTTTTCGCGCAACAGTCCCACGCAGCCCGATAAATCTGCCTCGCTGGCAGGCGGTGGTGTTCAACCATAGGGAGGGAAATCGAAAAAAAAAAAAAGAAAAAAGAGAGAGAGAGAGCATTAATCGAGGTATCTCGCGTCTGAAACCGCGCACAAGTTACCAAACGTCGAAATGATACGGAGAGGAGCCGAGCGAAACGCCAGGCGGCCATCAATCAAACGCCATTCGACGAGTCCATCAATCAATGATCGAGCCAATCGCCGATGCTGGCCGATCGATGAAACGCCGTTCGTGGCTGGGGATATCGCAAGAATGGCGCTTCGCGGAACTGGCGATTCTTTCTTTTTTTTTCTGTTTTTTTCTTTCTTTTTTGACGGGAAGAACGTGGCTACTGGATGGACATATAATTTTCCTTCTGTAAATGGGACTTTTGCGCTTTTTTTCTAGGACGAAAGCTGTCGCTCGAAAAATGATAATCGCTGATTTTACTCGTAGATATTCCTCGACGATCGTCCGTTGTTGGAACTCGAAACGAGTGTTTCTCGCCAGTTTTCTGTAAATGGATTTATTCTTACGTTTCATGATTATCTGAGGAGTTTCTAGGCAAATTTCAATAATTGGAAATAACTGGGACGTTGTCTTTCATTTTGATCTGAAGACGAACTCTGAGTTTTTATCACAGGAGCTCTTACTCGCACTCGATATTTTTAAATTGCCAAAAAAAAAAAACAGAAAAAGAATAAACAAATAAGTAATTGAAAAATAATTCGGAACGCGAAGAAATAACGTAAAAAAAAAAATTCTATTTTATTCTGTCAAAAAAAAAAAAAAGAAAAATGAATTTGTCGTCTGATTAATTTCACCGAGGAACAAAAACTGGAATAATCAACAGGCAGATGAAGTCCTGTGTAACATAGAAACGCGAATCTGTTCGTACTTGTTCGATAAAGTAAGAGGGATGCGCGTTTGCAGCGAGTCCCGGTAATTAAGCAGAACGAGGCAAAAGGCAAACCCTGTGCACCGATAAGCAGTTGCATTTTAAGTTCAACAGAGCGTTTTCCGTATGTAGGCGATAGCATATTTACGTAGTCAAGATAAGTCGGTAGTACTAGGGCACGCTTGTGCACAGACAAGTGGAAGAGGTCAGCGTCTGTGCAAGTAGCGTGCGGTAATACACCGATTGGCGAGTAGAATAATCTCGTGTCGAGTCAGACACGGTCTATATATCTACTCCACTCGCGGTACATGTGATAGTCTCTCACACGAGGCTCTGCGATGCTTGTACCTAGTCAAACAACGTTCCAAAACCTTCGTAAATAGAATATTCGAGTATTTCAACGCGAGCAAACACGCGTAGAATATTCGCGGATGGACAAATATTAACATTTAAAGGGGATTCTGATAACATTTGAGGGATTACTTGCATCTTTATTTTTATATTAAAAAAGGGTTTCTATGTTGTCCTTGGTGATGATAGATCATACCTCTGTTTGAAATAATTGTGTAGTTAATTAGGTAGTTTTATTTTTGTGTGACTCGAGAAAGTAAAGATGAAGGAAATAGAATCATTTAAATCAGTGTGAATTATTTTTGTCAACGAGTTTTGTCAATGTTAAAATTGTTCGCAGACTTTTGCCAAATTCTTTTTTTCGAGAACGAGTGTTATTCTACATTGTTTCATTAGAATAATTAACATTGTAACTTCGATTTTTCAAATTTGAAATTGTAAAATACTTTGCAAGAGTGTGTTGATAAATAATTTTTTAACATTTCAAGCATTTACAAACAATCATCAAATTTCTACAGTTAACAGAGATATTAAATTAATATTATCTAATATTAAAAAGAGTAAAAAATACACTCCGAAGACACAAACTAACGCAAGGTATAAATTTATATAAATTTATAGCGTGTATTTGTTAAAAAATGTGCAGGCGGGACAAAACCTCCAAGCGAAAATTGAAACACTTGTACGTCTTATCAGACAAGTTAAAAAATTCTGTTTCCCCCGGTCTAAGTAACGTTTATCGGCGCCATTATTTCTCGCAGCGTGTTCGAAGAAAAATTGTCACTACAGAATAAGACGACCAGACCATCTGTCTTTTTTTTTCTGCAGAAGGGAGCCAAAAAAAAAAAAAGAAAAAGAAACAGAAAGAAAGACAGAGAAATTTCTCTTTCTCGCGGAATTTTACAAACGATCCGCCACGTTTAATGCGTATTCGAAACAAAAGCGGAGGAGGCTCGCTGCTAGTTGGAGTTTACTGGCTCCAGTTGCGGCGAAACGTCGCGTTATGAAGTTTGCGGTCGCTTTCAGCCAACGACGAAACAGAAACTCCCTCTGTTCGCCGGAAGCCGAGCACCCACGGATCCATCTCGCGTAATTTTCCCTTTTCTTAACTGGGGATCCCACTCTCGTTGGCCAGATTACCGCCGATTCCACTCATCCACGTGAAACTACGAAAAAAAATTTTTCCCTTCATTGGTGTGATAAAATTGGTTCTTTTTCTTTCATGTAATTTGTTATTCAGTCGAATTTTACTGAAACTTGGACAGCAGATGGGTTTAGAATTTTTTGCAAATGTTGGAATTACGTGCCACGAGTTATCAGAGTAATAAATAAGAATGAAATTATATTTATTGTACGTTGACGTTATATTCTCCAATCAATCGAGAACAATCAATATCAAGTCATCTAGCAACAACCACAAACAAAATAGGAGTTTAAAGACGAATTAAACTAAAATTAAGTTTGGAATTGCGAATAATATTGTTAGACCGACGAATCAAATTTGAGGGAGTTTCACTGCGAGTCGATATTGAATTCGATTAAATATATATAATGGTGGTTCGATCACAGACGTCGGGAAAGTACAAATAGAAAATTTTGACAGAACAGTACAACGTCAATTGTAATGCAGTTTTATAACATTGTAGTAAATAAGCTTCGGTCGTACAATCCAATACTTGCAAGCAGCTACGTGCAAAAATCGAAGAAAATTAAATGAAACCTGAACCTTCGAAACTTGAAAGTCGCCAAAATGGAAGAAGTTGTTATTAAAAAAACCAAAAAAAAAAAAAAAGAAAGGAGAAAAGTGTCTCTTTACGTGCCTGTAAGAATCAGACTGCAAGCAAAAAAAAAAAAAAAAAATAGAAGAAGAGAACATGACAACGTTCTGTAACGACACGTCTGTTCCCTCAGAAAGCTGGGCTGGGAGCGTGGGATGCAGTCGGTAACCGGAGCCCTGTCGTTGGCCTTCTTCCTGGGCTTGATTTACAGGAGCGCCTCCCTCTATCATCCGCAACGACGGGCCATGTTACACGTGAAGAATCAACGGAGTGGCAAGCTGAAAGAGAAGAAGACCCCGTCGAAGCCACCGCGGCAGCCGTGGGTGGATCTCAGCCCTCTGGGTAGCCGACCTGTCAGAATGTTGATGCTGGCCGCTGGTGCGGCCGGTTTCGGCCTTTATACACCCGCCTTTTACATCGTGAGTACCTTAATTACCCTAGCAGCCAGCTGCCTCCAGCAGTATTGCGTCCCTGCCCTCTCCCAAGCGTAAGTTCGCGTTCTTGGATACGCGAAGCGAGCGGACGATGGTATACCGATATGGTGGACGTGTGCACGACTGTGCGGGAGATTTTGAAATTTCATTCGAACTAGAATTGACGAAGACTCGAGAGTAGAATCCGTCTGTCACGAAAGAGTGTTCTACATTCGGTATATTAAAATACATGTATCTGCGTTGTACCTCGTTGCTACAATTCTATGCATTATGACTGTGGATAATTCAAATCAGACAGTCGTTAAATGTATACGTCTATGTGTGTCAAGTGGAGTAATCAGAGTATAATGAAACGAGCAAAACTTGACGGAGCAGCGGTATTATGGATAATTATAAAAATGAGAAAATTATGGATAATTAGAAAATGATGGATTATTTTCGTCTTTTGCGTTCTCTTCAATCACTGTCCGCGATACGAGGCCAACGAGGAAACTAACTTCTCAACAAAAGACTAGCTTAACCGATCGCCGGCCAGTTTGTAATACTGGACAGGTTGAATCGTCAAACTGCCAGGAACACGCGTATTCCGCGGTAGCGGCAATCAGAGAACGGGCCACACAGTTGGCAACTTCGTTCTCAAGTGAAGTTCCGCCAAAGTTGGCCGGTTTACACGCTCATAATCGTGGCTGATCCCGAGCCTCCGTGCACCGTGTCTCTATTTCTGCATGCGTCAGTTAGCAGTCTCACGAGAGTCCGCCGCGAGTTCATGCAACTGCCTTCTCAACGGGATATATTCCTCTCGCGGTGAGCGATGTTCTCGAACGCGCTCAGTCGTTGATCCGTGGATCCGAATGGCACATCTTTCGGCGAGAAAATAAAGGAAAGTTTGGACGAAATTACATTTTGAGAATGAAACGTCGCGATAGAATTTAACGTGTAATATTATTAAAAATGAACCAGCAATATTTTACATTGGACCTGAGATGTTTGTTCGGTCGTTTTGAAACTGTATTAAACAATAAGGTGGTCAACTTACATGCTTTTTACACACAGTATTTTTAATATTTGTATTTTTTACATTCTCGAATTACACAGTAGAGTCACCCACAGGTAATGATAAATCATACTTCCATGCCATTGTCTCGCGTCGTTCTGATTATTTATATTTTCTCTAGAAGAAATAATTGTAATGTATCCTCTTAAATAGAAAAAAACAAAAATTCGTATTTAGAATAAGATTTTGAGAATGATGGTCCATGATCTTAAATTTGTCTTTCAACTTGAAAGCTTGCTGGAATTGATCTATAATCAAATTGAGAAACCAGAAACAGGCAAAAAAAAACCAGCTACACCAGGATCGTTTCAAGATTTTTATATATATTATCGTTTTATGTTGAAACTATATAATCTATGTCTATACAGGTTCAAACAACAATTTAAACTGTGATCTATATTATCTATATGATAACTGCATAATGATTACATAATAACTACCTTATCAAACTATATTCAGACTATATCATTCAAACCTCATCACCATCTGTCTCAGAGTTAAACGACAATCCACACAAAATTAAAGGTGAAATAAATCGGTGAGACGTTCAAAGAAGTTGGGAAACGTTTCACGAAATGTTTTAAGATTTCTATACACGTTGAAATATGCCGCGATGGACGCGCCGATTTCCAGATTTCACGATACATGTTGCAACATATTCACAAAACCTAAAAGTCGATGTGTTTCAACGTGGGTGGAGCCCTTGGAACGTTCCACTATTCGTTTCGTCAAACGTCTCCCAACATTTCGCCGATTTGTCCCACCAAACGAGCTCTCTTCATTAACGTTGTCAACAGCTTCGTTTCCCTCCATTCGTTTCGTCAAACCTCTTCAAACGTCTTCAAACGTCTCGCCGATTTATCCTTTATTTTTCTGTGAATTGTCGTTTAACACTCAGATGGTGATAAGGTTTGAATATAGAAGGATGTAGAATGATACAGTTTGAATATAGTTTGATAACGTAGTTATTATATAGTTGATATAGGTTACACAGTTTGAACTGTAGTTTGAACACGTAGATGATATAGATTATATAGTTTGAATTGTAGTTTGAACATGTATGGACATAGATTATACAGTTTTAATTGTAGTTTGAACATGTATAGACATAGATTATATAGTTTGAATTGTAATTTGAACATGTATGGACGTATATTATATAGTTTGAACTGTGGTTTGAACACGTAGATGATGCGGATCATATAGTTTGAATTGTAGTTTGAACATGCATGGACGTAAATTATATAGTTTGAATTGTAGTTTGAACATGTATAGACGTAGATTATATAGTTTGAATTGTAGTTTGAACATGTATAGACACAGATTATATAGTTTGAACATGTATGGACGTAGATTATATAGTCTGAATTGTAGTTTGAACATGTATAGACGTAGATTATGCAGCTTGAACATAGAACGGTAATAAATATGTAAGAATCCTGATGATCTTGAAATCGTCCAGTCTACTGATGAAAAACATATCCGTTGCAGGCTGTTCAGGGATACAGAGACGGTTTAGAGGCGAGCGCGTTGGTGCTTCTGCAGACCTGTCTGGGTTTGGCAGCGGCCCTCGGCTGTGCGGCTTGGGGAGTCGTTACCGCCAGACCATCCGCCCAGTGCCTCGTGTCCAGGCAATATCTCTGCCAAGCAGCGCTGCTCGGAGTCGGTCAGTATACAACGCGTTACACTATGTTGCGGCGAGGATGCTCGAACCGCGTTGCGCATCGAGTGAAAGAGAGAGAGAGAGAGAGAGAAAATGGAGAATGGTTCACGGAGGAACGTTCTGCGGTGTCGGGGAGTTTGATTCGATCTGAACGAGACAATGTTAAACCGTCTCGGATAGAGAGGGTGTCGGGATTTTCATGGAAATCCAGGGAATGTAATCTCTAAGGTTCCCATGAACGTACATGTGTACGTCAATCGATGATATTGGTAAATTGAGAGATCAGAGAGATGTTGTAACTAACGTTTGGAATATTTTGAGAAAGAGATATGATTTCGTTGGTAGTTTTTTTTTTAATTTTAAATTTCTGGTGGAAGAGTATAATTTTGTCGAATAACAGATTTCGAAGATATACATACCTTGACAGTAGGTCTTTGTACAGAAGGTCTTTTTTGCACGATGATTTATTAATTAATAACATTGGTAGATTTGAATAGATCACAGAACTTCTGCTACAAGATTTTATAACGTTTTCGTAAAGTATTAGCAAGATAATTTCTGATTCTATAAAATTCATCTTGTAAATTGGTCACTGATGTTGTCATCTTCGTGAAATTTGCTCACGTGTGAAATTTAAAGGCGCAAGCGGAAAAAGACGCGAAGAAAATTTGCCTTGCATATGACTTTAGTATTATAGAGCCCTAATCTCTTGAATCAAACGTTTCAACAATATTGGTAGAACTTCTTCCAATCAAACGACTGAGTGACGTTGACGGAAATTTTGAAAAATTCGTGCAAAATATACAGTTGCACTACAGTTCTGAAAATCTTGAAGATTCAAAAATTGGTGTGCAGTCTAATTATTTAACAATTATTTCCCAAACGTTAGCAAACAACTTAAAAAGCTCCGCCGAGATTCGGACAGCATCGAATACTGAAACTCGTTGCATTGTTCGCGAAATGATTAAACCCACATTCGAATGGGGGGAGGGAGGGGGAAGGAAGCAGGAATTACTCGCGGAAGCCAGGAATGTCGGTGTATCGCTAGGTTTGATGTTGCTGTGTAATTGAAGGTATGCACGAGAGAGAATATATACAGAGCAATATCATACAATTACCTTCGAAAGCATATAATTCGATTACACGTTGCGCCCGTGTATAGCGTGGGAATGCCATTCGGGGATGCCATTTTCCTCATTGACTTTCGTAACTCTATCACCGTGTGCAATAATTATTATCAACAGATCGTAAGTAATATTAAAGGCCACGGTCTAATCCTTCAGAAATCGACTGGAGGAAATGTGCATCGAGTAAAAATCGAGATGTCTCTCGGTACAGCGTCAGTTCGAACTCGAAAATTAACCACTTGCGCTGGCCACTGATTGAGGACCATAACGAGTGACCAAAACCGTGTAGAATAATTCGTCGTTTTTTTTTTTTAATTCGTCGGTATATCACTGAATAGAAATCGCTGTAAATTATATTTAATGTATGTTGCATATTAAATTTTGATTTTAAATGAATTATTGATATTAATGATATAAATAAAATATAACTGTGGTTGAATTATTAATTGAATTAGTATTTTATATATAATTTATTTATGTTAAATATATATATATATATAAAATTAATAAAGAGTTCTATATATAATTTAATGAATAAAGTGCCAGCAATAGCAGTTAAACTATCATAAGTTAATAATTGATAAATTTTATTACAGCGAAGATAGCTTTTTATATTAAATTTATTAATTTCAGGTGAAATTCAAATTAATATTAATGCCATAAATGTTTACACAGAAATGTACAATGATCAAATAATAATTTGACGACTGACTGAAATTCACGGTCTGGCTTGTCGATTTTCGTTCAGCTCGAACGCTCAAAATCCCATCCCTTCGTGATCAAAAATATTCTCGAGCTGTGTCCAGCGTGCAGAAAGGGTGATCACAGTCGCTGATGACCACCGCGTGTGTGTCGTGCTTTCGTCCAGAAGGTTCGTCGTCCGGAGGTTTCTAAACGTGTAGCCTCCTCCTCCCCCCTCCCCTACCATTCAGTACGGGGGGAGGAGGAGGAGGAGGAGAAGGGGAGAGGATAGACTTCACAGCCACCCCCGTCCATCTTCCCTTTACCGGTTGTATGCCACCCTTTTGAAGCGGCCTGGGCTCTTCGAGTGTCAGCCGCATACACGTCTTTGCCCCTCATTCAGTCGGCTTACCCTCGGCTCGAGTTCTCGACACAAAGTATTTTCCATTCTGTCCCAGAGTCGCCCCCTCGATGACTTCGCTAGTCTCTCGCTCTCCCTCTCTCTCTCTCTCTCTCTCTCTCTCTGTTTATTTTCCCTTTCTTTTTATCTTTCGTTCTCTTTCTCTCCTTTGGTCACGCGGAAGCGAATATCGTAGTAACGAAAAGAGAGAGAGGGGGAGAGAAGATGGTTGCAATCGTTAATGGGGGTTGCTTCTGGACAGAGGAGGTGCATTTAAAAACGCGAGACGGCGAGACTGATTTCGCCGTCAGAATGGGAACTAATCAAGAGGTCTCGATCCACGATATTGTTGAATAATTCAAATCTTTTGCCACGTGTTAATCCTGATCCGTTTCTTTTCTGTCTCTTGTCGATTCGTATTTTTCTGAAGTCGGAATTTCGTAACTCTCGTTCACGAATTACCCGTTCGTTCGAAGTTCGAGAACGTAGATTTCGAAGATGAAACGTAAATACGCCTGGAAGCCTTGCTTGAAACGCAAGATTCGACGAAAGGTGAAATTCGAAAACACCGGAATTAATCAATTTCACTGCTGGCAGACGCCGCGAACGCCGAACCAATCTCCCTCGCTCATTCATCCGCAAAGTCCATTTAAAAAAATATAAAATCTCCGAACGAAATTCAAAAAAAAAAGAAAACAGAGAGTTCGTCGGTCAATTTAGCCCCGGACGCACTTTCCATCTGGCTGACTCGTTCGCAAGTCCGCGGAATTACACGGAAATTGCAACGCTTCGTTAACGAAACTCGTTAAACGAAACAGATCTTTCGAAATTTTTCCCACCAAAGGAAGGAGGATCGTTCGTTTCCAACTCGGCGCGCGGTGCGTTGTTTAAGGAACGAAATATCGTTGGAATCTCGTTGGAATCGCGGTTATTTCAGTGAAAAGAGATTTAAGGGAAAAAAAAGAAGAGGGGAAACGAAACTTTCGCGATCGTCGAATCGTTCGGCGAATGTTTGAGAAGCGCGGAATATTTCATCAACTGCCGAGAAAGAGAGAGAACGTTCGAACGTGAAATTTTAATTCCACGCTGATTGTGAGCGAATTGATGTGACCGGTTCCGCCCGGGATCGAAATCGTTTCCTCAAGAATCACGACGAGAAACGAAGTGAAAACTTCAGTCGAGAAGTTTGAGAAAATTGCGGAGGGGAAGAAAGAAAGTGATCGATTGTCCTTCAGCTGATATCAGTATCCATCGACGTGTATGTCTTATTGTCGGTGGATGGTTCATTGTTCCTTATTGTCCTATAAACGACGATTATCGTCGACAGGATTGTTTTACGTTCGATAAAATGACATGATCAGCGAAGAAGAGAGAAGAGAACGATTTGAAATATTTCGTATCGGAGATGGACATTGTCGTACTGCCGCTGATGGAGTATAATTGCTTTGAAATGACGTCACTTTAGCTATTCGTGGAGTTGTTTTAATTTCATGGCATTTGCGGGAGACAGAAAGTTTTGAAAGGAACGTCTTTCTTTGATTATCTGAACGGTTGCTGTAAAATGTTCGAGAGAATGAAATTTAGGGAAATTGTAATGATTTAACGAAATTAGAATTTGACCAAAATTACTTATTGTACATTCTGGGTTCTCTGGTTTAATTGTTCGAAAAACTGGCTTAAGATAAAGAAGTCAAAGAATTGCCTCGAAAAGAAAATTGTAGGCACTATTGATTAATATTACCAATTAATAATGTTGGTAATTTAATGAGTGAGTAATTACGTCAGTTATAAATTTCATCGATAATTTGTAAAATTCAGTGCTCTGCTCTATGTTAAATTAATATTTTATGAATTATTACGATTTGCATTCTAGATCCTCTTACACGTCGATTAATACTATTAACTAGTAATATTGGCAATTTAATAAGCGAGTAGTTGTGGATTGTAAATTTCAACAATAATTTGTAAAAGATGTTTACTTACTTTAGACGTTGAATCCTTTTTGTTGCAATTTATGCGTATTTCATTATGGTGAAATAATGATTATCTGACGGTACTAGAAAATGGCCAAAACTCAACAACTTTAGCGCACTGAACCTTGCATTATAAATATAATGAACGAATTTTGATGCAGTGACTGTTTTTTCGTTTTTGTTTATTCAAAGAAAGATCATTTCGCGCGTCATTGCATGCATAATTTAAGCAAACGATATATTTAACGTATAATTACCGATATTATAAAATAGAGGTTTAATGTATTCATCCGATGCGCGTAAACCATGACAACAAGGACACAAAGACAATCATGTGGAACATTAAACATACCGTTCGCAATTAATGACCAATGCAAACGTGCTGCGGCATATATTCTCTGTAGATTCGTCAATTATCTCGTCTTATTATCAATTATTTATCTCCGAGGCAAATTCAATTGGAAATTAATATGTTTAAAGTGCCATTTTTTAATTCACCTCAGCGAATATCACTCGGTTACAGCGATATTGTAAATATCAGTTTTGCCAACAATTCGATACCAAAAACGTATGTATTTTTCGAAATTGTTATTTCAGTATTTAATATACGACGATAAAATTTACGAAAGAAACGTGGCGGACGCACGTAAATTCACAAATACACGAGTAACGAGATAATAATTTCAAATACGTTAAATTTAAATTTACAATAATAATTCTGAAAATTAAAATTATTACAATAATCAATCCATTTGAATAATAATTTAAACTAAAATTTAAAAAAAAATAGTTATTACTATATATGTTGAATTTCTTAAAATAATAAACTCAAATGTATAAATAATTATTGTTAAACAAATTGTACAAATTCAACCATTAAGATAAACTTGAAATGTTAAATTTAAAAATTTTATCTCACTCTTTATTTTATCTTGTTATGCACACGAATGTTAATTCCACGCACAGCTTGACAGTAGAAATTAATAATCGCCGAAATTAATTACTGCGTATCGGAATCAACGATCCCGGGATCGAAATTAATTTTCATGGTGGGGAGGTGTTGCCAGAAAAAACGAACTCTGAGGGAGAAGCCAAACATTAACTTGAGTTGCACGCTTCGATCTCTGAAACTTGCGGAATTAACCATCTTCCGTGATGCGAATTCTAATTACGTCGCAGTAATGTTGCAGTAATTAGATCGTGAAATACGAAGTACCCGAGAGGCTGAAATATTATAGCAAACGTTACCGTAAATGTCGTAGAACAGTAAGTTGTAAAAACGTAGAATGAGAAGAAAATGGACAGAATTTCTCAAGTGAACTACCAGTTGAAAAATCGAGACGATTTGCTCGAGAATTGCCGCAGGCATAATTCAAGAGATTGTTCGCTGTATTATTTTAATCTTCAAATGTACGTGCATACATTTAGAATCCACATAATTTAATAAATAAGAAAATGAATTTTCACGAATGTCCAGTGTGAACAATAACGAAAATTGAAGTTGATTTTGCATTTCAGAGCGCATTCCAAAGTGGAATTCAAGTTAAATAACCTAGTCAAATTCTAATTCTGTTCACTTTGCTTAAAACGTTACAACAATACGAGTATCATTACACGTGCGGTAACAAAAACACTTACTCAGCTTCCAAACAACTCTCGACCAGTTAAGCCGCCATTACACCTACCAAAAGAGAAAAACAAAAATGAACGCGCAAATGGACTAACCAATAAAGGGTAGGTGGACCAAACTTCAACGCCGTTATCACTGAAAACAGAATCAGGAGGCAACTGTCCTAAATTCCTCGACAACGCGTTCGCGACGTTCACGAAGTGGAGCAAGGGTTGAAACGGGCGGCAGCAGAAATTTCGGCCGAACGTAACTCGTAATCAGTGGAGAACCGTATTTTCAGTCGACGACCCTGGCTCCGCTGTGCACGCATGCACACGCGAAAACGTTCGCCCCTTTTTTCTTTTTCTTTTTTTTTTTTTTTCAAGCCCGTGGAAAGGGATAGAGGAGCTGACAAGCGAAAGCTAAATATACAAGCGCCACCAGGAAGAGTTCCAATCCCTATCCCCCCCCTCTTCCTTCTCCTCCTCCTCCTCCCCCCGAAAAAAGCGGCTTATCCCCGTGACTGTTGTTGGATTCGTTGCCAGCGTTGCCTATTCACGCGCGCCAGATAAACTAACCGGCGAAAAGAATTTGCAATTTCCTCCGCGCGACACGCTTTGTCGTTTCCCGACGTTTCCACCCCCCTTCTCGAGCGGGGGAATTTGTAAATTTGTTGAATTTTGAATTTTATTCTTCGGGGGCGGTGTGAGGATATTTTTGTTGGAAATTGAAAACGACGGAGACGAAGGGGAATTGTTGAAGAAAAAAACACAGCCATTGTATGGTTCGTCATCACCACCGTCATCTTCCTCCTCCATCTTCAGTTCCGTCGTCATTGTCTCGGCCAGCCGTTTCCACGCGTCTCATTATCCCGTCTCGTTGGCTGAACCCTCCATGCGGATGAAAATCATCCGTGAAGAATCGTCGCAACCCAGGCCGTACCCAGTTTTTCAAACAGCGACATAAAGTAACGTACTAACGGCCTAAACGAAACAGTTTCGTCGATCCTCGTTAATTAATATTCAAGGTGTCGTCGTATAGATTCTAGAAAATCTTGAATAGATGGGACAAATTTTTTTAGGTAGCGAATGCTTTCGAATCGATGATCGAAGAATCTGTTTGCTTGTTTTTCAGCTATAGCTCAGGTGGCGTTGGGCAGCGTGCAAGGCTACCACGGGCTGGTTCTGGCTTCCGGTTTATACGGCGCGTCCTTGGGCGGTGCTCTTTACTCCCTAAAAATGCTGGCCCTCGAAAGACTGAGGGCGAGACACTTTGCACGGTCCTGGGCACTCGTGCAGGCCGCTGAAGCTTTACCTATTCTTCTCGGAGTTCCTCTTACCGGTAAATCGCCTTCCTTTATCGCTGTATTTTCACACTGTTGAATCGCTGTCATTTGTGCACAGTGTAGTTTAATGTAACTTTAACTCTCTGTCTTCCGTGTAAAATCGTCTACGGTGTAAATCGTGCACGTCATTTCTTCGTAATTTAACAAACGACGTGCTTTAGTTTACTTACAACAAAATTGTAAGTAATTTTTTAAAACAATTTACACAATTTTTAAAATAATTTATCTCAAAATAGAAATAACTTAGAATAATTTATTTTTAAATAAAAATAATTTGAGATGATGTACAAAATAATTTACTTGCAACAAAATTGCAAAATTTTTAAAAATAATTTAATAACTCTTTACAGTTTCTTTCCTTTGTTTCTATGCGAAAGAAACTGAAAGAATTCTTCCACTAATCAACAACAATGTTCATTTTTGAAATATTGAAATTTAAAATTTAGAAATATTTAAATTGAAAGTTTGGAATATTGAACGACAGAGAATCAAAGGTTAAATTGCCGATTGTGAGAAGTCTTTTCAAATTTTACTCTCAGAACATCTCCAATAACAGAACGTGGAATTGAATTCTCGTTCATTCAGTTAAGAATGATAATATCGCAACTCTCCATATTTATACCATATTTTCTTAAACAGTTCCTCACACATAAAAACGCACGGGTTACATGATTATTTACAGGTTACATGAACGCGAACAGCTCGAGGGTGGGTTACTACGCGTGCACGTTAAGTTCCTTGTGCGGTGCAGCGTTGCTCTTCCTGGTTGGCTGGGGCCGCCAGCCTGCGTCGCCGTTTCTTTCTGCCCCGAACCTGTCCAACGTCAGCATACCACCGCCGTGTGCGTGCCCTCCGCCGCCAAGGCCAAGGTTGCCAAAGTCGCAGTCGTTGCACGTACCCTTGGACGTGCCGTTGGAGGAGAGCCTTCGCGAGAGAGAGATGGAGAGGATGCACACTGCCGAACACTATTATCAGCCGCAGTTCTACGGCCCTCTGAGACCCAGCAAGAGCGTTCCAGAAGGTTTGAGTCATCAGGACTCGTACAGGAGTCGGCCAAGACGACACAGAGACGTCACGGTGATCGAGCAGATCACCACTAGCGTTTAATTAATTAAAAATTGCGGGAGGGGGGAGAGAGAGAAAGAAGGAATCAAATATAGTTGGTTGATTGAAGCTTGGAGCTGTGATGGAGTTGTTGACTGTTAGTTGTTTTAGACTAGGGTCTGGCCAACTCTCAAACTGTTCCACGTGGTCGAAAGGATTTTTCATTTAGGCTTTTGTTGGGTGAAACAGCAGGCTTAAACTAAAAGTACAGGTCTAGGTAAATTTTTATGCTCTTTGAGTTATATTTACGTGTATTAAATTTTCTAGCAATATTTAGGCCAGTGTTAAATTTCCTGACGATCATTTAGGTTTTTGTTTGGTGAGGTAGTAGGCTTGAACTAAAAGTACAGGTCTAGGTAAATTTTTATGCTCTTTGAGTTATATTTACGTGTATTAAATTTTCTAGCAATATTTAGGCCAGTGTTAAATTTCCTGACAATCATTTAGGTTTTTGTTTGGTGAGGTAGTAGGCTTGAACTAAAAGTACAGGTCTAGGTAAATTTTTATGCTCTTTGAGTTATATTTACGTGTATTAAATTTTCTAGCAATATTTAGGCCAATGTTAAATTTCCTGACAATCATTTAGGTTTTTATTTGGTGAGGTAGTAGGCTTGAACTAAAAGTACAGGTCTAGGTAAATTTTTATGCTCTTTGAGTTATATTTATATGTATTAATTAATTTTTTATATTAAATTAATTATAAACTTTCTAGCAATATCGTAGCAATATTTATATTAAATTTGGGAAATTCTGGAATCATTTCATTAATTTTAATTTTCTCGTGTATTTCCATTTTAACAGATAATTTTTCGAGTTGAAAGAGAGTCTTGATTTTTTTACACGTGACATCACAGTGACTCCAAATTTTTGAAGTGCAACTATTGGAAATAAACTCAAAAAATTGAGCTCTGACAAGAAAATCATATATTTCTTCTTCTTGTTGTTGATCTGAAGTTCGTTTATAAATCATACAATTTTCTCCAATGTTCATTTTCAAAGAACATCGTCTCCATTTGTTGTACTTTCGATCCATGGAGCAATTTGAGTTAGTCAGACCTGTTTTAGATGGTCGAACGAGGTTCGAATTGAAAGGGTGCAATTGTCGCGAAGTCTTTGACCGTTATTTACGCGAATTCGTACTTTTGCATCGCTCTTTTTCCGTCCCTTCTATCCAAAGGGAGGAGAAAGAGAAAGAGACTCGCAACAGCTTGTCTCGAAGACCGTAAATCTGAGACAATGAAGGACTTTACGATGAAGGAGGATCTTTACGAGCACGGTGAATCCGGGATTGTACCGTTTTCTGCAGGGATCCAAAAATGGCGGGGTAGGAGGTACGTTTCACTTTTTCCTCGGAATTTTTCACGCCCTTCTAGAGTTACCGGAGAATAATCTAACGAACCTTTGAGAGAAAGTGTCTCTCCTGGCGTTCTCGAAGCCACTGTTTCAATTTAATGAAACTATAGAATCAATCGAGATTGGCCAACTTTACACATCTTATATCGTCGCCGTTAAAGAAAAATATTAATAATTTTTTAGTGACATCACGTCAAATGTTGAGCATGGATGTATCTGTAACTTTCGAAATTTATTATTATTTCATTCATTTTCATCGTTACTACTGTTACTAAACATTCTGTTTTTATAACAGCGTGATGAAGTTACTACGGGATTTACATTCAAGTTCATGTTCGATTGACACACAGTCACGTCGTAGTAACTTTTACAAAATTTTGTACATTTTCCTTCGAACGTAGAAAACGAGCTGAAAATTCCTGCCATCTGCCTTTTTCTTTCGCTTTGACTCTTAACCCAAGCTTACTTCTCGCCGGCAAACAAAAGCCAGATTACGCACACACCGGCTTTGAAACGCCAGAAAACGTCACTTCCTAAATCACTTAGTCTCACTCTTTTGTCCGGAACCGAAATCCCGTGGCTGGGAACAAGTACGCCAAATGATCCCCGATTATTCATCGTACAAAGTGTTTCTAAATTGGTGATTCAGTTGGAAAAGGGGTGAGTCTGCACGACGAGATAAATCGATACGGGTAAAAAGTCGGGGATTCGTCGGTGTCGCATTTGAAAACACTGTGTCACGTAAATTTAATTGCGTTGCATCAAACATTTTGGTTTCGTTCTCTATTTCAATTATTAAAAATACGCGAAGACACACACAAAGATCGACTAATGATTTTGATTAGTACATATTGTCAAACGTGTATAAGTTAATCAGGCTAGACAGAAAAGTTCGATTTCGAATCTCTGTCAAATATTCGTTCGTTCTCACACGGTCCAGAGACCGTATATATCGTGGACACGTGTTTAAACGAAACAATGTCCAAATGAATCTGTTACGTCGCCAGAAAATTACGAAGACACAGGACGAGCAATCAGCCTCTTCGAATTGCGTCGCCAATCGTCGCAACTATCCACGCCACGTTCCCACAGACGAAATTTACAGAACGAAACTCGCGTGGAAACGCCGGTTTGCCCTTTAAAATCCGACAATTATTGCCGGTTGATGCGCGCGAGCCGGAAAGCGGAAGAGGGTCGGCGCCGCGTAATCCGGGGCCTCGGCTCGGTTAATCGAAACGATCTTTTGTACGCGTACGCAATATCCGTGAACAATACGAGGGCTATTATCGCGACGGCGTTCGGCGGGCGCACGTCACGTATATATATACACACTCGACGCAACGCGCGTCGCCGCTGACATCGAAATCTCGTTGTCATCGGAAATTCTATTCAACCGTGGCAACGATTGGCAGATGCCAGGCAAACGACGCGTGTCGACAACAACGGCCGCGATCGTCCGCGGGGCCAAATTACGCCCCCATCGTTCGCCACCGATCGCTGAAATTTTCCAGTTTACGTCCAGTTTACGATTGGCCGCGTCAAGTGGATGGTCGTCACGTGGAAACGAGATTCGCCAGTTCGCGAAACGTGGGATCAAAGAGGGAGAGCTCGAAGCCGGGGAATCTTTCTCCCTGTCCGCGGGGAGAAAGTTATAAAAAAATTGTGAAATTTTACAAAGACGCAAAGTAAAATTGTAAATTTAAAATTTTGTGATATTTCTATTTTTATTTTTTATTTTTGTAATATTTCAATGTAAAAAAGAAACCTTAAAGTAAAGTTTGAGACCTTCCTACTGGGTTTCTCGTCTCATCGAGCTTTAGCTTTAGCTTTTTGAACTTTTGCAGTGACTGACCTAGACAAGGCATTCTCTTTTTTTTTTCAGCCAAGTAACGTGAACTTTGCTGTAATTTTTTCTTTTTGAACGAAGGATTCGTTTGTTAATTTTATTAATTTTATCTTTACAAGTTTTAGCAGGAGCAATTACAATATTATTATTTGATCGTCATTTTAATACATCATTTTTTGATCCAATAGGAGGAGGAGATCCAATTTTATATCATTGTAACATTTATTTTGATTTTTTGGTCATCCAGAAGTTTATAATTTTACCAGGATTTGGATTAATTTCGCAAATTATTATAAGTGGAAGAGGAGAAAAAGAAATTTTTGGAAATTTAAGTATAATTTGTGCAATATTGGGAATTGGATTTTTAGGATTTATTGTATGAGCTCGTCATATATTTACTGTAGGATTAGACATTGATACACGAGCATATTTTACATCAGCAACAATAATTATTGCAGTTCCAACAGGAATTAAAGTTTTTAGATGATTGGCTCCATCATGGATCCAGAATTAATTTTCGATATATCATTTTTATGATCAATTGGATTTATTTTAATATTTACAATTGGAGGATTAACAGGAATTATACTTTCAAATTCATCAATTGATATTATTTTACATGATTCGTATTATGTTGTTGGTCATTTTCATTATGTATTATCAATAGGTGCTGTATTTTCAATTATTGCGAGATTCATTCATTGATTTCCCTTATTTTCAGGATTATTAATAAATCAAAAATGATTGAAATTTCAATTTTTTTTTTTTTTATATTTATTGGGGTTAATCTTACATTTTTCGTATTTGATTTAGGAAAGAGCTCAATTCTACTTGAGGGAAAATGAAATGATTTTTAACTGAGAAATTCGTCGAATGATCTATTTTGTTGGAATATAATTTTTGGGTGGGAAGTGTCAGAACATCGGCGGTTTTAGTTTTAATTTCATCGTCTGTGGATGATCGGTTTGTTTGGAATAGCGGATTCATTGATACTACAAAATAACTCGAATTAATAGGATCGAATCAACAATTGTTATCTGACAATTAAATGAATAATTACTGAATGCGCTGTTCTATTACGATCACTAATAGATAGTAGATGAATATTTCATTATACGTTCCAATAATTCCAGATTTCAATTTTCATTATTCATTAATACGATTTTTATTATTATCATACTTTTATTACGTTTTATTTATTTTATCGTTATATTTATTACATTTTTATTATTATATTTTATTCCTATTAATACGATTTTTATTACTATTTTTATTATCATACGCGTTACTGTCTTCTGAAATTAGAATTGAAAATCGAGAGAAGGCGCCTCGAGTTCTTCCGAAATGAAGGAAAGTACATCCGATTTGAAATGATAACTTCGTCGGCTGAGAAACGCGAGACGAGCGCAAAAATTCGTTCGTGAGAATGACTGGTAAAATCCGACATGAAATGACGAGTGTTCAGAGAGACGAGTCTTTTGGTGTTAACGCATCGTGAAAAGGTTTTATGCCCCTCGCCTGTTGACATTGGAAAGCGTGATGATATTAAGACGTATGTAAATGGAATTTATATAGTCTATCTGATCTATAATTGAAATATCAAGGTAAAGTTAGGGAAATACTTATCCGTGTTAATGGTTTCTTAGTTACGACGTTACTGCGAGAGAAGTATCTGTCTGTGTCTGCTTCCACATTCCCCCTTAGACTCTCGCTGCTTTCCCCCGAATTTTTCACACTTGAAACGAGAAATCTGTTCATCCGGAAGTTCCGAACTTTCGAATATTTCGCCGTGAGATCGTTGTGAAAGATTTCATCTTTCCCCTGCAGTTTCAAAGCGAAAAAAAAGAAGACTTTTGCAAGACACGAAATTCTGAAACGTTGAAGTACTTGAGGATTTCTTCCTTTTCTTTTTCCTGTTTAATTAAAATTCCCATCTCCTCGCGATTTCAACGAATTCCATACTGCAGTTCCAAACTCTGCTCAGCTCTACCGAGCCCCTAATTCCCGAAAACCCCTTCTACCTAATTAAAATTTCCCTGTCTTTGTAATTTCAACGAGCACCGAACTAGCTCCGAAACAATTTTTAGCACACAAATCCTCGAAGCTTGATAATAGATTCGCCCGATGGAAATTCCCACCGTCGTTGTAACTTCGACACGTTTCCGAACTTGCGGATGTTTCCATTCGAAACGGTTGAAAAAAAAAAGTCTCCTCTCCCCTTGGCGATTTTGAAAAAAGAAGAACGCCGTTCCTCTGTTGAGAAATATTCCGAAAAATTTATTTGAAAAATTTATTTGAAAGAGAAAACACGGTGATCATGTCTTTTCTCGTTTGTGTGCCGTTTGAAAAAGCGTTCGACCGTAACAAATGGATCGATACTTCCCTCCCGTGTGTGTGTTCATAAAATAACATTTAGAGACACGAAAGAACAGAGGCGGAAGAATGAAAAAAAGAAAAAAGAAAGAGTGAAAAGAGGAAACGAAACAAAGTAACAGGAAAGTTGCAACAGCATGAGAGAAATTCAAGTTTCTAGAGTATTATATAACGTGCATAACGTATAAACGATGGAGCTGGCCTCCAGGATCGTCAGAATCGTTAGAGACTTTGCTTGCGTTTTAATATAACACTGTCGTAGAAACCTGGGAAAGTAAGTACAATTATTTAGGAACGATTTAATATGATACGCATGTTAACGACGTTGACGATTTAACGATAAAACAGAAAGGAAAGAAGAACGATCAAGGATGATATATATATATATAATGTATATTACGCTCGACGAATCTTCTGTAACTCGTGTGTAAGCTCAATTATTGTCTCTGCTAGAGGGACGTTGTTTCCTTTGAAATTTCTATAAGTAAGGTGAATGAGAGAAGTGATAGACTTTAAGTGAAAGGGAAGCTTGTAAACAAGTGTTCTACCCACTAAGTAGGCTCGCTAAAAAAAAAAAAAAGAAAGAACTTCTCATTCAGACACTGGTAGTGATTGCTATTTGAAAACAAGGGATCCTCCGTTTCGAGGATCCAGCAGGAGGGATCGAGACACACGTTGAGTCAATATTAATCCTCGGCTGGTGTCCCTCGCTCTTTCGTGACAATGAATTCTGTTCTCTGTTGAGGAGATTCGTTTTTCGGACGCCATGTTGCTTCAATGTGCCCAGAGGGATGACGAGGGGGTTGTGGCAACGTTACGGTTCTCTATCGTGCGAGAAATTATATTTCGTAACTACTTATTTCTCCAAACCTTTTGATGAAAATTAAATTTAAATTACTTGACAGACGTAAAGTAGAGTTGTGCTAATTCACTGAAATCAGTAAAATTACGTTTCAATTTTTGCGCGTGATCAATCATTAGAATTAGTAGTATTTCAGAAAGATTCGAAGAGTTGTTTTTGAAAGTTCAACTCGATCTAAATCGATCTTTCGAGCCCCAAAGGACAGCAAGATTATTTTAGAGAGACCCGATTTGTACTTTCAAAAAAGTATGATAATCATTTTTAGCGAGGTCGAAGTGATCAAAAATGATATCAATCAAAAGATAAAAGTAAAAAAAAAAAAATAATAATATATAGCTTCCCCAAATGGAAGAAATGACTTTCATTGGAGGAAATGGATCGAAAATCAAAACTAGGTTAGAGCGAGGTAGGCTGCAACGTCGAAACGACGGAAAATCAAAACTGGCTTCGAATCAAATTGCCGTGGCAACCCCTTCGTATCAAGATGTACCAGCCAAGGATTCGAACGTTTAATTCCTACTAGCTCTTAAATTAAAGACAAAAGAAGAGAGAAGAAAGAGAAGAAGAAACTCACCTCGTTTTGATACAGCAAAACCGAGCGGTAAAGCGATTAGTACCTGAATATTAAGTGTTCTTTACCACGCGTGTTTGTGTTGTATCGCGAACGAAGAAGAGCGAAGAAGATACAAAACCTTTTCCACGCGATGGACTTTACTGTGCGTCATTTTTGTTTTCCTTTCTTTTTTCTTTCGTCGAGATTCTTCGAAACGATCGCGCAAAGATCTGAGATGGAAAATTGCGTTTGCGAGAAAAGAAGAAAAACTTTCGCTTAAATTGCTGTCGAGGACCTTTCGAGGAAAGATGGCTCGTTAGTCGAATGACAGATAGAATGCATTTGCGCAGTTCAAACGCGCGGAATTGTGTGGAAGTGCGTGTATTTGTCCAGAAATGTGCGACTTGTTCTGCTTCCACTCGGACAGAATTGTTGTCAGGGTGTTTCGCAGGCAAGAGAAATTATTGCACACGCGTGTATTTTGTTTGAAGTTTGACAACAAACGTTTAGAATGTTGCAATCGAATGATACCTGAGTTTTTCAATTTTGCTCGATCTGGAATTTTTGCGAGATGTGTTCAACGACGATTAAAAACGGTTACCGATCAATCTCAATACTTACTGATGAAAAAAACGATATTGCTACGATTTTTAAATCAAGCTTCAAATAACTTGTACGCGGCATTATCTTTTTTCGTTTTTTCTCGTCCAAAGTACTGCAAAATTTGAGTGGAACGTTGTTACTATGTAAATGAAACAAATCCACGACCTGCCACGAATAAATTGAAGGACTATTTCGTGTGACAGTCTGAAAAATCAGTCAACTTTCAGACTTTCGTTTGAACTTTGTTACACCTTATGTTAGCATAACAAAGTTCTTGACATTTAAAATGGTCTGTCACAGTTGACATCTTTCGTATTCCAAGAATCGCGAGACCAAATTTTTTTTCTTTCTAATTGATCGTAGACTTGAAGAAAAAAAAAAAAAAATGAAGATAGAATTTCGACGACCAATCACTTCAACTAGTGAAACGTGTAAAGTGAAATTTCGTTCGACGAAAAAAAGGGACGAACGGCTGCGGATTCGTCGAGACACAAAAGTGAATGGAATTTATACAAAATACTGCTTCTTCGAGTACACGTAACCAACGTGGTGGTATCTATTGTTAGAAGAGACAAAGTAACTCGAAAATATTAACGATGTAAAACGTGTCAAGTTTCGCCTAGCTGGACGAAAATTCTCGCGCGAGGAAAGAATGAAAAATGAGGAAAAAAGGGTAGAAGTATCGGTGTGTCGTTCTTTTTAACGATCCCTGTTTCCCAGATGTTCGTAACCATTCGATTAATTACTCTTTGTGGTGAATTGTTTGTATACTGCCAATTTTTATAGTACACCGTTCGCATAATGTAACTCTTCGAGACACGATCATGCGTATTTCTGTGTCAACAATGCCCGAATTAGGGAGGAGAGGTGTTGATCTCACTCGAACCAACAGAAACTTCACTCATCGTAGAATTAATTATAATATTGTGTCCTTGTCGAACACTTTGCCACGTATTTTTTCGACGATTTTACTGTATCTCGATCGATCGAGCACACCGGGGAACCGAGGATGCAAATCTTTGGATCTTTAAAATCGTAATTCGATATTGTAATTTTGATCTTTAAGATTTGTAATTGTTCTTAATTTCATTTAATTTCAATTTCATTATCTTTAAGTTTGTCGCGTGGAGTTTTCATTTAATACGTAGCTGAAGGCGAGTTCAAACTGTTACGTGTTTAGCATCTTTTCGAATAGAGATTTTTCGCTGGTCGAGTAATTATTCAGTAATTTACAAAGGAGGCAGCTTTTACTGTAGAAGCTCGTTTAATATTTCAAACCTCGTTGCCTTGTATATTTATTAAATCATTAATGATCAATGGCGCATCAATCTAAAATTCCATTTGTAATTTACATTATTAAATCCTAGTTGTCTCGGCGTTGTGAGCAAGAGCACCGAGGATTTATTTCATATTTTCGTCGTTAATTCTACGTCCTCCATTAAGGATCTTCTTCCACCGAAATCCTACAGTATCGTAAAATTAAAAAAAAAAAAAAAAGAAAACAAGAAAAAGAATTTATACTCGCAGTGAGTATTTATTTTTGACCGTACGAAACTCCAAAATTATAATTCAATTTAATTCAGAATTATGCAACGAACTTGATCACGACGAAACGATATACACATAAATCACTTTAGCAATTACTTCTCAATTAATTTTCTCCAATACCAATATCACTTATTTCAGTAACGCACCAATTTGTATTGGTAAAGTACATTTATTATTGTTAATATAATTTATATCATTGCGCAAGAAATTTAAAGATTCAAAGTTGCATCGTCGTACAACGAACACAGTCGCGAATTAACGAAACATCTTCGAAAATATCGTCGCGACGACGACAGTCGTTCCCCGAAATATCCACGAGTATCACGAGTGTCTTTTCTACAGTACGTTCGTAGCCTTTCTAACCACAAAGAAACATAGACGATCCGGGTCTTTATTCCAATCTTTATTGATCCAACGAACGATCTCGCGAGCGCGGAACTTGAGAACGGAGGAGCGGAGAGATGGAGCTTTGTACAATCTCTTTACCAACCTTTAGCGAAGAACGCTGTAAGAAAAACGTAGACACGCCAGGTTTCATCCGATTTATATTCGTATGTAACGTTTAATTCCGTTCGTGACTACCTATAAATGTACGCTTAAAAAGTGGAGACGTGCGAGAAAAGGCTGAGAAAAGAAAAGACTCGGCGTGTAAAATAATCGTTTCGAAACGATTCCTCACAGTGGAACAAGCGAGAAAAATAACTGTACAGCTGTAATTACTTTATGTTGCCATATCGTAGAAGATAACTTTGCACATTTTTTCCGCCAATGATTTGGACTTTGAGTATAGTCTGAACATGACGAAAGAGAACGATTAATAGGAAATTATTCTCCGTCTGGAGATAAATCGAAAACGAGTAAAACTTTTTTTTTTGTAAAGTACTTCGTTCTCGAGGAAATCGAGTTTGAAAATTTAACAGCAATTTTCGAGTCTATTTTCTCTACGTTAAACTAACCTCCAGCTGATCATCTTTTTACTATTATGTTTTTAGTCAAGTTTCAGTATGCTCGATAAATTTTCAAGCCTCGAAAACGAAGCGTCTTGTACTCTTTGTCTTCGACTTGTTGCAGAATCGCTTCCACGCTGTATGAACAATTTGTGACAAATGGTTCATAACAAACAAAGTTCCATCGTACAGAAGTGTCGACATTCGAAGTTCGTTCCACTGTGCACCGCTGCGGCAATTCGATCTATCGAAGGGGCGAGAGATTTTTCGCGAAAGAGCGGACGCTTCGGCCGGAAGTATTTTGCAGATAGACTCGACCGAGGCGAGTAATCGGCTATCTTCGAAACTCTGTTCGTAGATGTATATCTCGAGGAATTCTCTGATAAACCTATTTGTACACGTACACACGAGGACACACGTATACAGACACACGTAAACACACATGTAAGATATTAATATAATTGATTCTTGTGAAAGCTTCTTGTAAACCGACATTTATGGAAAAATCGGAAGTAGAGAGAGAGAGAGAGAGAGAGAGAGAGAGAGAGAGAGAGAGAATGAAAGAAACACGCAGAGATCTCCCATTACGAAGCGTTGAGCATTTTGTAAAAGTTTTATAAATAGTTCTATGTAGTTGAACAGCTGGACCAATAAAATGTATATCCGATTGTACGTGTCAATTATTGTTACTCGTACTGAGAACCTTCGACGTGTATTTTTTTTTCCTTTTTTTTTTTACTTTTTGTGGCTCGTGGATTACGTTTTCAACCTTTGAATATTTTTCTCTCGCGCTCCACGCGACAGCTTTGCCGTGGAATATTTTTGGAAAGTTAAATCGAAAATCTGGAATCGCATACGCGCTCACCGCAGATTACGTGCGTGCGTTTAATTTCGAAAATGCCACATTTCTGCTTAAGTTAAACGTGTGTAGTTGCGAATTTTCTCATCAAGTATGTATAAAGTCGGGCGATAGATTGAAAAATCTATTATAAAAGTTCCCTTGAGAGATCGGAAAAGCTACGAAAGAACGTCTGAACATAGTTTACGAAAAATTAAATATCTGTCGAATAAAAGTTCGATGCATTTCGATCTATTTGTAGAGTGGAGTCCGAACTGTTCGGTCTATTGTGCACAACTTTCGAATCTTTATACGTTCATTCTATAAAACAAATCACATAATAGGAAGAAAGCTGAATCTCTAACATTAACGGCACAACTGCAAAAGTTCATAAATTTATCCTCCAAGTTAGCTTTTTTTAGTAATAAAAATTTGATCGATTTATGGGCCTAGAAACGCTAGCGTCGCGTAGCGGTGAAACGGTGGAACTAAAATTTACTGCTGT
Source organism: Tetragonisca angustula (assembly GCA_036937485.2). Taxonomy (NCBI): domain Eukaryota; kingdom Metazoa; phylum Arthropoda; class Insecta; order Hymenoptera; family Apidae; genus Tetragonisca; species Tetragonisca angustula. Next base: position 1,287,928 of record JAWNGG020000021.1, read on the forward strand.
CCTTGTCGCACAGTACTGCGCTCCTTGTTTGTCGCACTGCATAAGTCTGTCCTTGTCGCTCACTGTTGCGCTCCTTGTCTGCAGATTGTGCTGCCATCTGAGCCAATTGAATTTCAATTGGAACTAAAAGGCTATAATGGAAAAATCCGAAAGATGGCAGCAATAGCGGAATTGGTCGGAAATAGATTTCAGTTTCTTATAATCTTCGATAGATGGCAAAACAGTGTTTGTCAATGTAGCGATTTTAACGATAATATTATAACACCACAAATAAATAAAAACTTTTTAACTTTAGTAATTTTTAATAAATTATAACAAATTATATTTAAATGACAATAAAGTTTATAACACAAATGGATAACTGTTTTCTCCGAATGTTAATTAAGGGGAGAATAACTAATTATAAAATGGGGTCTATATTATAATGATTATAATGATAATATTATAATGCTACAAATAAATAAGGAGAACTTTTTAACTTTAGTAACTTTTAATAAATTATAACAAATTATATTTAAATGACAATAAAGTTTATAACACGAATGGATAACTGTTTTCTCCGAATGTTAATTAAGGAATGAATAACAAACTATAAAATGGGGATCTATATATACATCTCTATAAATAAGTAAACATGGTAATAACATCTCCATAGTAATAATAAAAATGAAATAACAATTTATAAATGTTCTTATGTTAAATGGCTTATATACAGTTGGCGATGTCGGTTTAGAGGAAACGTACTTTTCGACAGAACGATCGTATTGTTGTAGATGGCGCTAATTACAATTTTGACATGGTAATATCAATGTATCGACCCTTCGAAATTAACATCAGCGCCATTTACATTGAAACAATCGTTCCGCCGATAAGTGAATTTCCTGTAAACCGACATCGCCAACTGTATATAAACTCTTGACACAAGAATATTTGTAAATTGTTATTTTATTTTCATTATTACTATGGAGATGTTATTACCATGTTTACTTATTGACAGAGATGCATATATAGATTTTATAAGTTGTCATTCATTCCTTAATTAACATTCACAGAAAACAGTTATCTATTTGTGCTATAAGCTTCATCTAATATATCATTGTTATTTAAATATCATTTATTATAATTTATAAAATGTTACCAAAGTTACGGAGTTCTTCTTATTTATATTCGTAGTAATACGATATAAATTTAATTATCATTATAATCACTACATCAACAAAGACGGTACGACAGGACGCGACACAAAAATATTAACGGGGTTGCCCGAAATCGTGGCCGAAAAAATACAGTGTATGCAATGTCTATTCACGTACATCGTCTGTGGTTGAGTTCAAAACAATTCGAATTGACATTTCCCAAGATCGCAGTTTGCTTCTTCTCTCAAATTAAACCTAACCCGAATCTGTAACTTGTGCCATAATATGTCGATTTGATTAATTTCATCGTCGAGCGCGACTGGATATTGCAAAATAAGCAGTTAAACATCGATTTACATACAAATGCGAATTCGAAGTGGACCGATCAAAAGCGATTCCGGCAGCCGTCGCGCGGTGGCGCCGCGGTCGCCGTGGCGGAATCAATGAGAGCGAGTGAAGCGTGAATGGAGTCGAGGATAGAGTCGCCTCGAGTACGATAAATCTCGACCCGACCCGGGGGTCGACCGAGGCCCTTTCGATCGTGCGTCGTATCCAACGATCATCGTGGCTGCTGCCACTATCGATATCGGCGGGCCCACGCACTGCCGTCGGAAGCGTAGAAAGTGCTGCTGCTGCGTGTGTGTCGAACAGGTGTCCCCCCACTTCGGCGGCCTAACCTCGGCGCTAGCCTCAGTGGCTCTGCAGTGTCGGATGTACACGTATGCGCGGCGTATGGGATGTGCACCTGGAGCCGTTCTTGTTACTAGGTCACAAGAGGTGTGTATCAATGAGATTCGTGGTAATCCGGCAATCGTTGCACGCGCGGTCGGTCGACGTTTCGCAGCCACGGTGGGCCGCATGTGCGAAACACGCCGAAACACAACGACGTGTGACGTGTAACGTGCGTCTCGCGAAAGTGTGCCTCCGTCTGTAGCACAGCCTAGAGGATAAGTTCAACCGATATCGTCTCCGCTTCTCGCGCGGCCAGCGTCTCTCTATCTCTCTCTCTCTCTCTCTCAACAGACGCTTCAGTTCACACGAATTCTCGTCGTTGGATCACGTCGTGCTTTCTCGCGTTCCGCTTCTCTCTCACGTCTTCCGCCACCAACTGTATCCCTGTTTGCTCGTGTAACACAACGTTTGCAAAAGGTTTGCAAAACAGCGAACGTACGCACGCACGTACGTACGCATACGTGCGTCCGGGATCGGGCAGTGACGTATCGATAGCTCGTTGTTACGTGTCGCGACGACTTCCACCGCCGGCTATTTCCACCGGTGGTCTCTCTAACAACAGACGTTTCTCTTTTGTGGTGTTGGTCGCGGAGCAACGAAGCTCCGACGGTCGTTCGCTTACCGGAGACGTGCAAATATTATCGCGTACGTGGTGTGTTTTTCACTGTGGAGACAAAGAGGCCTCCCCCCTCTAGAAGGAAGCTGGCGTGAAGGCGATCGACAGTGCGCGAGGTCTCGAGGATTATAAAACTGGGTAATATCTTTTTAGCGGCCGTGTCACGCGACCGATACACTCGACCATGTGGTGTTGCGATGTAACGGTGCTGCCTGCGTGGATAGGTGTCTATGTATTATGTATATACAGACATAACGTGATAGCCTTTTTCCTCGTGTGGACGCGTCTAATTATGCGACTGTTGCAATTACGTGTGTACAGCGATTCGTATGCCGAACCGTTTGAGCAACATCTATACATAGTACACGCAATTTCTTAAATTATTTTGATTAAAGCTGGTAAAAAAAGTTACTTACGAGCGTTTGTCGAAGATGCACTTCGTTAAGCTCTCGTTGCCTCTTGGATGGTGATTCTAACATAATTGCAATTATATTGTAACAGTTTACATTGTTAAATTTAATCATGTGATATTATAATTAGATAATGATTCTAACGTGGTGGCGATAATGACAATTGTATACTGTTATAATATAATTAGATAAATGATGTTATGAGTGATATAATATAATTAGATAGTGATTCTAACATGGTAACTATAATGACAATTATATCCTATTATAATGTCATAATTAGATAATTGATGTCATTAATATTATAACATCATAATATTAGTGATGATAGATGATATAACATCATCTACATTAACTACTCTAATAATGGCAGTAATGACATTACAACAATTGATATTATAATCTAATTATTAATATTATATTAATATTGTGATATACCACAATATTTTTTATAATCTAACGTACAATTAATCTAAAATAACCAAGTTTCGAAAGAGAGGTCTTCAGGGCCAACATTGTGCACGCATACATATCCTAAAAACAGCGTCATGGTCGATCTTTCGAAAAGAATGTTTCGAATTAGCCACGTATCTCGCAACAGTCGGTACGCGAAGCTTGCAACGATCCTGATTTTTCAGACGTTCCCAATCGTTTCCGGTAGACACGCGTAGCAGTCGTTTTATATAGCGCGGCATGCGTTACGCATTTCCGATTCACCGTAGAACCGTACCCGCGCGCGGATTCCGTCTCTCCGTTCTTGCCAATCCGGTCGCGAGGCGAGTAATCTTATTCTACCGGCTGTGTCGGTATTCCGTTTAAAGGAATGCGGCACACCTGCTCATCTTTTACTGTGTTCCCAAGGTCTCCCATCGGGTCCGCGTCGACCCGTTCCTCCGGGGGGTCATTTTCCAACCCGGATCGATCGTCACTCCCCCGACGAGCAGATATATATACATATATATATTGTCGATAATTGAAATTTGAAAGAAATCGTTCACGTGAACTCGTCATTTCTCGCGTCTTCGCTTCTTTCGTGCCATGCTTCTTCATGAGCGTAAGTGCCGCGTTAGAAGAGACTCGAGGATACTACAGCCTCGTGTGGGGAGGTAAAGGCGCGTGGTAAATCTCCATGGGAAATCATACGGTTCGATCTCTGTACCGCGGCAAATCTCCGCGGATAACCTTCGATTAAAGGATGGATAAATAATTCATGAGGACAAGCCGGTTCTTTCGATCGAGAGGAACGTTAAATAGGTAAATGCGGCATACTTCGGCGGTGATTAATAAAACGAGTGAAAGGTTCGACTTGCGCGAGGTCTCTCTCTCTCTCTCTCTCTCTTTCTTGTGAGCTTGATGAGCGAATTGACCAGTTCAAGACGGCACGTTACTCGACCTGCAAGGACACGTGTACCGATCGGACCGGACCTCTCTCTCTCTCTCTCTCTCTCTCTCTCTCTCTGTGCGCAGTTAGAACAAACGACTGCCATTTCGGTAATACGCGCTTGTACGCTCGAGAAAATCATCATTTTTTTATTTTTTTATTTTTTTTTTTTTTCATTTTTCCAAAGTGGCGTTCAGGCGGAATCCCATTAGCCCGGGATACACAGCCTGGTGATTAGCATATTTCGCTTTGGCGTAACACACTTTGTTGTGGCGAACGATAACTGCACGAACGATCCGCGTACGGCTAATCACGGTTGTAATGAAATTTCGTTGCCGGCGTGGCAAGTTTAGGAATTTGGAAAATTGGTGCCGCATCGTTCGCGCCGGTTCGGCGAATCTCGTTTATCTCTGGCGTAACAGCGTTCAACCGAACGACACCCTATGGTCTCGGAAACGCCGCTGTCTGCATTTGCGCGAGTAGTAGCCGACGAAAAAAGAATTGCCCGCCTAAAATGCACGATGTACGAGCGATAAAGATAATTCGATTAAATATCTTGTATGTGCATTGTTTAAACACGTTTGTTAGAGAGAGAAACGCGCGCTTTCGTCGAACATCTCGGTCAGCTTCTGTATACATTATCAAATTGATTTCAAATTTTGCAAAAATATAAATTGACATATCATTAATACACATATTTCTACAAATATATGTATCACGCACGTGTTACACGAGTCGTGCGAAATATTTAAAAATATTTAATGTAGACTGCGCGTCGCATTTTAACCACTTGCAACTGACTGCGGACCATAACGAGTGACCGAAACCGTGTAATTCGTCGCTTTCTCTTACCTTTTGAACTCGTCGGTACTGGGATAGAAATTATTGAGAAGTAATAATAAATTTATTATTTGCTCTGCCCTTATACTTAGATATACTTAAAACTGAGAAAATACTGCAATTTTGGGACAGAGAAAAAATTTCAATTGCGAGAAAATCATTGATTTAACAATCGGGAGGTACGCGCGGATTAATTCTCAATATCTGATAAACGCTACTGGTAGGTGTTAATCTACCGCGGATCTTCGGCGATTATCTGATAAATTAATAATCGTACTCGTTATTTACCTTGCTCGGTGTCGCGTATTAGACGACAGATGAATCAGATAAGATTAATATCCGGAATTTGTACCGAAACTTGTATCCGGCTCGATTCGAGCTTACACCGTAAGCACAATTGAGTTTCTAGAGAGGATTTTTCTTTCATCACCAGCGTGGAGGAATATAGTTATTAAACGTTGCTAATTAATCCGTCTTAAACTGCGGATTTAATGTCGCGCGACGAGATTAAATGGTTTTCAAGCAGTTGCGGTGAGATGTTTCATTGTTGGATCGTGTTTCTCCCCCCTCTGTTCCTTGTTTCACGTTAATTATGCGCGAAACGGTGAAATGTCGTACTCGTACTTTATGCGCTACATCCGCCTCGTTTTCGAATTCGATACGCGTTCGAGGTAACGCTTCTCCGTCGCCAGTGTATTTTGGGACAGCCGAGTGCCACGGCTCGGCAAAAATATTCTCATTACATTTTGTCCAAGTCAGACTGCTGGATCTGGAAAATTGAATTTCCCCCCTCGTTTCTTTCTCTCCATCTTCGTCAATTATTCCCGACTAACTAAGAACAGGGTTACGTTAAGAAGAATCGCTCGAGAATTATACTGCATTGCGTTATCTGCTTGTCGTTTCAATATCGGACCTCGATATGTATCGACGAGTAGATCGAGTGTTATCTTTAGCTGAAACCGCGCATAGTAATCGTAGCGTAGCTACGAAGGTGAATGTAAATGTAAGTGGCGCAGAAATTCCTTTCACGGAAATTTTGTCCAGCTGATTATGAGCAAACAGCGGCGCAGCTTGGTTTGTTTCACGCGAAGGGCCTTCGAACGTGAAGAGTTAACGGTAACGGAGTGTGTGTCGCGACAGTGGCGACGTGTTCGACAAAAGGAAAACGAAGGGGGGTGGGTAGGGGAAGAAAACGGGTCGCGAGATGACGACGACGACTTTCATGAGTGAAATAAACCGTGAACAGGACGTGAATCGAGTGAAAAGGGTAATTTGTAGATTCACGAAGAGGTGTTGTAACGCACGCGCCTCGCAACCGGAGGACAAAGCGGCTCGTGTTATTTTTCGCGCGCGGTATTATTCGAAACGATCGCAAACATTTTCAGAGACATAACGACGGTAGCGCCTCGTAAGATTTGCGGTCACGCTGGCAATTAGCCGCGCGTAACTTTAAATTTCCCTCTCTCGCTTTGCCAAAAACAGTGAGTCAGAGAAATATTTTTACCGTCACGACGTGCAAAGCTTTTTCACGTTGTTTTTTATATTTGTGTTTTTCGAGCGACTTTTTCACATCGTTTTGAACAGTTCAACTAACACTTGCCCTTTTCTAGCGCATTTTAACATTCACAAAGAATCGAATTCGCGTGAACGTCATTGCGTGGTCTCTTCGTTGCGATGTCGATGAATTTTGAAAAGAAAAGAATTTCATATAACGAGACATTGTATTGCAATGTATCTGTAACAGAGAACAAGAGATATCTGAGATGTCCACGAAAGCTTTCGTTGATAAGTGCATTTTCGCCGACTACAGTCCAACCGCCATTTTGTGCTCGAGTAAAATTCCCTCCGAGCGTGTTGCAATTTCGTCGTTTTCCCGACGATTTCATCGAATTTTCGACTCCATTCCCGATTCAAAGCAAAAGTGGAGATAACGGCCACCGAAAAACGTTTCGAACGATATTGTACGTTTCGCAAAGGCAAACACGCATTAGCGGCGGCCAGGCTTTATGAAAGCGGGAGGGTACGTTTCGATGCAGTTTATCGATGCTCGCACGAGAAACCTTTAAAGACTGCTCGTTGCGCTGTAACGAGAATTGTTCACGACATTCGACCCACACAGGTCGCAGCTTTCAACGAGTCACGCGGAGCCCTTGTGATTGGATTTGTAACACTACGTGCTCGAACGTTATGGTCTCGCGTATATACGCGGGATGCTTGATACACTACATGGATCAATAAATTAGGTGTACCGCTAATACGACAGCTTCGTAATTTTTATTATTACGCGTGCTTGGTAATTCCCTGGCAATAAATTTTTCTTCCTCTCTCTCTCTCTCTCTTTTCACTCTTGTTCTTCCTGCATTTTGAAATCGATTTATAAATTTTAAACGAAATTCGAGTGGCCAAAGAAGCTGGCGCATACATTAGTATTCAATTAACAACGTAACCTGAAAGAAATCGAACTAGTCGATATTTTTTTTTTTTTTTTTTTTCAAATTTATCAAAGTAGTGTCAATTGAAAATTTCTTGAAAAGTATACGACAAATTTGAAATGACGATCGAGTATTTTTATTATTTATACGAAAATCTTGTTACAAAGCCAATTCATTCGTTCGTAGAAACAGTTTTATTTGTTAGGTGTGTATCTGCTCAATTTAGCCTCGTCCGTGCAATCTTTAAGTGACTAATAGAGTCGAGTACACCGGAAGTGTGCTTTCATTCTTGAAACTAACGCTGGATGGATAAGTCTGCTTTGAAGTGGAGAATCTTCAGCGTCGAATTGCATTTTACATTGAAATATGAGCGTCGTGCTAATGCTAATCTTGCCGAGAGATATACATATACAGGGTGTTTCGTAACTTGTGGGACCCACTTCGGGAGCTGATTATACGCCTAAAAATAATGAGAAAATGTCATATAAATATATCTTCGTTTGTGAGATATAATGAATTTTATAAACAGAGCAAACTCTGGTAAGCTAGTTTTACCAGGGATGGTACATTCAATTTTCATAATAATCGTAATTGGAATGAAGAAAATCCACATGTTATTGTGCATTCAAGACAGCAGCATCAGTTTAGTTTAAACGTATGGGCAGGAATAATTGATAAATTTTTAATTGGACCTTTTTCTCTTGATGGGAAACTAACAGGCACAAAGTACCTTGATTTTTTGAGCACGCGTTTACACGAAATATTAGAGGAAGTTCCAGTCGATGTTAGACTTCGTATGCGGTTTATGCATGATGGAGCTCCGCCGCATTTTAGTGGCTAGGCAATTTTTAAATCGACACTTTGCAAATAAATGGATTGGTCGTGGAGGTCCTACTGCACGGCCTGCTCGTTCTCCGGATTCGAATCCATTAGATTTTCATTTGTGGGGACATTTAAAATCTATCGTATACGCAACATCGATTGAACATGCTGAAATACTACGAAATAGAATAGAGCAAGGCTTCCGACAAATTCGAGAAACACCAGGAATGTTAGAGAGAGTAACCAGATGAATGACGAGACGCGTGCAGGCTTGTCTTCAAATGCAACGTGGTCATTTCTTTGCATCTTTTGCAAAAGTAATTAAAACAGAAAATTCATTACATCTCATAAACGAAGACAGATAGGACATATATCTGTATGACTCTTTTTTTCATTATTTTTAGGCGTACAATCAGCTGCCGAAGTGGGGGTCCCACAAGTTGTAAAAAACACCCTGTATATGTACGTCAATCATTTTCGATGAATTTTCCTGTGATGGCACGTTCCATTGCTAATTCATTCATGCTGTTACCCGGAAAAAGTTTATGCCGGTTTTGTGACCCGTATAAAGCGGCGCGTAATAACGGTATTCGTATGATACTGCGATCTTCATTGTATCGCTCGTATTGTCGGGATATAAAGCCGGCATATAACGAGAAATATGCACTGCCGGCATTATGAATTTAGAAATGCGAGATAAGAAGTTGAAGCAGGGGGAATTAGGATAGTAGGGAATTATTGTTGGAACTGTTTAACTCGAAACTGCTCTCGTAGTTAGCAACGTTTTGAGGTTTTGAGCGTTGAACGATCGTGCAACTTGTTCTTTGTTAACGTTGAATAAATGTCGGAGATAAGGAAGGCTGATAAGAAAAGTTTGGAACGCTAATTGCGCGTGAAAAGCGAATATTATTAGCATGGAGATTAAATGTCAATAACTCTTTGTTTCGATATTTCATTTTTAATTGCACGTTAATACACGTGTAGTGTTTTAAGTATTTTAACGTAGATTTCATTTCAAACAATGAAACATTTCGCATAATTATACTCATATCTGGGTATTTTTATTCGTGTATGAAGGTTTTAAAAAAAAAACTGAGAGTCTAAAGTTTTGAAAGCTTGTAATACCCGCCGAAAGGAATTAATTTTTTTTTAGCGATATTAGTACAACTCATTCTACGCTGCGATATTTTTCACAAAACTTTACTTCGAACCACATTGTGCCACCTAAGGTGCACATCATCATTTATTCTGCAGACGTTAGAAATATGAGTGACTTTAATGAAAAATATAGCGTGAAGGATATAAACGAGGTGTGGTGGTGCAGAATGTCTTAATAAACGCTCAGTATCTGCATATATTGCGTGTACAGGGTATTAAAGGCAAAGCAGGTGGACGATATTTATAAAATGGTCCCAATTTTTTTAGTGGCTAGTATTCAAACAGTTACCAGAAAATCTTTACTTAACGTTTTATAATAAAACATTTCGACATTTCATTTGAGTGAAAGTTTCGTTCAGTAGTAAAATTGGATTGTCATAATTATATTCGTCAAGTTTGAACAGAAATATATACAGAAATTGTGATATATTCAATCGTTGACATTTTTAACTTGTTACATGATCGAGATCATTATTCATGCTATATACTAATCTGTTACTAAATATATCTGTGTTTTCTAAAAATTATCTTGTAGTTTCTGTATATTATCAGATTGGTTTTTTACTGACAGATAATCATCGCGTTCTTTCATTGCAATGTCGATGTAATTTCAACGTGATTTGTAACTCACGTGTACACCTCTGCCCAGAAATCTTAGAAGTACTAAATTTGTACATTAAAAATAATACGATAAATTGCACAATATTGTATTCTTATATTATTATATATTTTATTACAAAATATATCATAATATATATTAACATATATTATAGTATATTATAACGTATAATATATTATAATATATTTTAACATATTGTATTCTTATCATATATTGTATTACAAAATATAATGTATCAACATATTGTATTCTCATATTATTATATATTGTATTACAAAATATATCATAATATTTATTAACATATATGTTATGGTATATTATGACGTATAATATATTTTAACATATTGTATTCTTATATTATCATATATTGTATTACAAAATATAATGTATCAACATATTGTATTCTCATATTATTATATATTGTGTTACAAAATATAATATATCAACATATTGTATTCTTGTATTATTACAATATATATTAACACATAATATATGTTATATGTTATAGTATGTGTATAACATATAATATAGATTAACGTATAATACATTACAATATTAACATATTGTATTCCTTGTATTATTATTATATTGTCTTACAAACACGCATTGTACTCGGAAAATTTACGCTATGAGAAATCTGAATGTTAAAGATAAAAGTGAGACTTTGAGAGCGGGTGGGGGCCCGCTGAAATTCTTCCACGCTACACAATAAGTGTTTGAATCACTTTCGCGAGCCATTGTGTTGCACTTCAAAAAGTGGCATCCGCCCGCCCGCGTGGAGCAACAATATTTAATAAAGACATCGGGCCTATGCCGTTTCTAACCCAGTTTTGTCACCCTGGTGGCGTTAGCCGTTTCCTTGGTCGATAAATCAGCCGGGCCGCGAGCAAGAACGAACGGAATGACGCGCGGGCAGGCGCGATTTCCAACGGAAGAATTTCACTCGCGGGCCAAACAATGGACGGACGCGAGGACTTGAATCCGTCGCACGGGTTAATTACGTCGGGAGCACTCGTGTCGCGAATTGCATCGCCTCCCGGAGGATGCCTCGCCGTGAATTCTGTCGCGTATATTGGATCGGCCTTGCTTTATGGCTCATTTCGTGCCACAGCAGCCGGAAATGGAATAGATTCTCGCACGAAAATTAATTGCACATACACACACACACACACACACTCTCTCTCTCTCTCTCTCTCTCTCTCTCTCTCTCTCTCTCTCTTGTCTCTCTCTCTCTCTCTCTCTCTCTCTCTCTCTCTCTCTCTCGCGAAATAATAAATTTTTTTTCCAATTTTTTCTCTTGTTCTCGGCGAGATCAAATTCCGAAAGTCAACAAAATGCGCGGGAGTGGTTCGTTCGACTGACACGGTAAATATGCGCGGGGGGATATTAATCGAAACGTGCCTCGCGTTGTTTGCGAGAAATACCTGTCGCGGACTTTATTTATCGCCGGTATTATCAATACGTTCCCTGATTAATATCAGCCGCCGCCCGATTTTCGGCATTTCACGTTGCCATTCGGTGTATTTCGCGTTCAGGGAGAACGTAACCATGCCTTGTTACCACTTGTTCGCGAGCGTCAGTTTTGGCCTGGCAAACCCGTACTAAGGGATCACGAAAATTCGGTATTTTTGAAGATGGAACACCTGCTAACGAATGGATTCGACATTTAATTTTCCGTATCGTAGCCTTGCTCGTTTTTTGGAAACGTGAAATTCCATATTTATCGTGGGATAAAGCGACCGTTGAATAAATTCCCAGCCCTTTTCAATCCACTTTTGGGTACAAACTCGCTGGAAATTTGTTACAGAGATTCAAATGCGAAATATTGAACGCAGTGGAATGAAGGAATTTGGAGGATAAACTGCTTGTCCGCGGTGTTTCGTCATAAAATATTCATCGGTGTATTTATTCGTGTATTTTTCTTTTTTTTTTTTTTTTACCTGGTGTGAAAGTTTCTCCTGAAAAAAAGGAAGACTTACAGTAAATTCGCGTAGCTGAATCAAAATTTAATTGAAATTCCTTCGACGAAACGGGGAAAAATGGGTCGCGAATTTCGGAACCTGATCCTGTAAAAGTAGAAGAGGGACTTTACGTTTCCTTTAACCGTTTCACTTCCTGTTTTTTTTTTTTTTTTCTTCTTATTTTTGACAAAGGGATTTCATTTTACTCCAAGTGCACGGAGGCAAGAAACATCGAATTAGAAAAAATGTGATTCCGAATTCACGGAAGTTTCGAATATCGCTCTCGTTGCATATTGGAGCAGATGGTGGCCACACCTTTGCTTGCCAATCTTATCGGGAAGCAAAAGTGCAAGCTAGATAAGAGGTTCGACCAGAGATGAATCATCGGATCGCGGGGTGAAATCAGTTCTCCGTTTTCAAGGAGAATCTCGCGTTCAATTTTCCAGCAGCGCCTCGTTTGCCCGGCAATACGAGACAGTACATTGGAAATCTGTGTTTCAACGTCGTTTGCGATTCACCGCGATTTCGTCGATGGAAAATCGATGGGAGGGGAGGGGTGAGGGGAAGAGAATGGCGCGTTCGCGTCCATTATTGAACCGTTAGCTGTCGAACAATGCGGCAAATCCCCGGATTTGTTTAGTAATTCGCCGAAAATATCCTTTCGCGAGAGGGAGATAGGTACACCGACTCGAAATATTCGGATATCTGACCGTAGGGAACGTTTTAAAGTCACATTAGGCGAGGAACGACTGTCGCGAAGTTTGGAACCTGTTTGCGATATGTATATAAAAGTTGCGGAATGTTTCTTGCGCCGGTGTGTCAAAAATTCCGAGCATTCTTCGATTTTCGTCACGGAGCGAACTTCTTGGCACGGTGTTGTGAGAAAGAAGAATATTATAATATTACAATTGGAATGGAATATTATGTATAAGAATATTATAATTGGAATTTTGATATTTTAATATGTTAGAGTATTTATTTATTTTCGTATTTATTTATTCTAAATTTCCAGTATTCCCAGTATTATTTATCCTAAATTTTGTCTATTCCTTCTAAATTTTTGAATGGGAATGTTAGAGTGCAGCGGAGATGATCGTTTTAAATATTGTATGAGTAAATATTTTTAATTATTTTTAATTTTTAAATATTAATATTTTTAATTACTTTTAATTTTTAATATTAATAATTATATTTTAATATTAATAATTTTATATATTTATTAATTTTTTAATATTAATATTAACTATTTTTAATATTAATATTTTTAAATAAGTATTGGCTCATTGAACGTTCATTAACAACAATAAATTATTAAGTATCTCGATATTTCTATGCTTTCAACGTATGGAATTTCAAACAACACAGGTAGTGATGATTATAACAGAGATCCAACTCTATTTAACGCTGAAGCTTGATTAACTGAATTTCTTAATTGAATGGGAACTCTAAACGAGAATTCATGTTTAACGAAGAGGAGAATCACCGAATGTGATATCTTCATATATGTGAACTCCAATTACGTGAAATTTTCTTATATATCAGATTTCGTTCCTAAATTTCCAATTACCAAAGTTGAAACTAACCATTTCTCTCGTTTAACCCATTGTTACATCTGTCTCTGTACCGAAAAAAAAAAAAAAATTAAACAACACTATTAAATAATAATTGCAGTAATTAAACGCGACAATTGCATTGTACACCGTACATTGTACGTTTGAAGTTATATATTTCGTTACGAAAATTGCATCGACCGTAAGTAAAAAAGAATTTCGAACGTCGAGATAGGAAGCGGCGGTTGTGCAACTAGAATTTTCTAAAATATCTTCCCGAGCGTTCCTCGAATCCGCGGCTACGCCCACCGAAATCGCGGAACGAAATCGTCGTCCCAGAAACGGTTGAATTCAAAGTTGCGCCGAGATCGATCGAAGGGGGTTTGCAGCCGTGGGAACCTGGGACGTATCGGGGTAGGACGTCGACGTTAGAAGTTAAAAAGCACTTTTGTAAAAATCCATAACGCGTCCGGCACGGCAACGTTTTGTAGTACGTGTCCCGAGGAAAGTTATTGGAAACCCCGGGGCGAGAGAAACACGCGCCGAAACTCTCGGCTCGGAGTCGTTCCAGGACGGATGAGACGTGCCTCGAAAGTGGCCGAACATCCATCACGCCCGGCGAAATAGAGAAATGGAAATTGCGTTGTTAAATTCAATTTCTGTCTGTGATGTTCCTAGCGGGGACCTTACCTCTCGTGTCCCATCCGTGATTGATCTTAGCGCTCTAACGCTCCGGCGATCTCTTCCATTCAAGCTGTAAATTTCGCTTTTAATCGTCGAATTAAATTTATTTGAAGAAAGGAACTAGATATCAATAAATGTGACAAAACAGTTAATTTCTAAATATATTTTTATTTTTTTATTTTATGAAAAAAATTATATATACGCATATAATTTTAGATCATTTACTTTCGAGATAATTAAAATTAATTAATTAACCCGGATACAAAAGGTACAAAGTAAATTGTATTTGTTTTTAAAAAAATTCATTTTCATTGCTTTTAAACTATAAATAATATTATTAATTTTTAATTATTACTAGGATATATTTTTATTACAGAACTTTATTTAATTTCATGTGTCGAACAGTTTTTCGTGTCTTTTTTTTTCGGAATCTTTGTGGAATTTCACAATTTTTAAAAAATGTGTAATAGAAATTTGTTTCTGTTATTAAATATTGCTACACTCTGCTTTCGATGTTTCGTTTAGAATTTTTAGAATGTCTGTTTGCATCCTCGAATTTCTCACAAGCGGCGATCATCTCTTTACAACGATTTCCTGAAAAGTAAAATCGAGCGCGTCGAGTTCCTTCATTACGTTGTATTTTATACCGTTAAACTCTTGCCTGTGATTTATCGCGAGCTAATCTTTCGACATGTCAAATTTAACGCGTGGTTAATTTTACGTCTCTCACTCGGCGGTCTATTGTTTGTTCGTCTCCTTCGTCATAGCCATTTCTGTCGAAAAGCAATCGCGCGATACGATTGCTTGAAATATGTATACACGACTGCGCTGATAACTGTTATTGTCGATTTTTCCATTAAAAATGCAAATATCGTGTTGTGGTGACATTACACGTGGAAAAAAGAATAATCCCATATATATATATATATATATATATATATATATATATATATATATATATTTCGATACATTTGTCGTAATTATACTTGAAAATGTGATATTCTACGTTCTACGTAATATTGTATCACATCATTAGAGAATCATTCGCTGATAAGAAATATTCCGTACTTATATAAGCTTTTATTTGTAGAACTAATATCCATTTGCAGTTCAACAAAGCGTGTATAGCAGTAATTCTAAAATTTCCTTTAAAGGCTCGCGAGTATGTGATATTAATATATAATACAAAGTATAATATAATATAAAGTGTGAAGATTAGAAGTTTGAAGAATGAATTGGGAGTTTGCTATTTCAGACATACGATAAGTATTTTCGAAATTTATGGTTCAACGTAGAGCCATTTTGTGCACGGGATTTGAGATCCAAGATAAAGACGAAGGTATTCGAAAAAATTTCAAATTTAAGGGCGCGAAATAAAATGTCATCTCAAACTTTTTCGTCCCCAGCAGAAAGAACTCGATACGCGATAACGTATGTTTCATATATAAAATTTCTTATCAGATATAAAATTTCAAGTTGAAATCGAACTTGTACAACCTCATTGAAACAGTATAGGAGTCTTTTTTCTTTCAAGTATATGATTTGAAACAGAAAGTACGAATTAAACGAAGGAAACGAATGTTTCGTTTGTATAATGTCCAATTCGTTCTCACAAACGCTCTCAAGGTTCGGATTATAAACGTGAGAGTTTCACGTTTATGAAAGTAGCAGTTGTATCATTAAATTTTATCACCGGTTGCTACCTCAACACCGTTTGGAATTTTCAACACCGGTTTCGTCCAAATTTCAGAAACAGTCTCGCCAACGTTTACGTAAACTCACTGTGAAACAATTTTTCCTTTGGATAAAAAATTAATCATTATTTCAAAACGCTGTTTCGTAAAGTTCCAGGAAAATTCAGTCTCATAATCAATTGATTTCACCCTTTTCAATGATATGATGTGTACTAATAAATTAACTTTTTAAATAATTTAAATTATATATTTTTTAAAATAATTATATATATTATATATTTTATTAAATAATTATATATATTATATATTTTAAATAATTTAATTTAGTAAGATCTAGGAAAGAGATCATTTCAAATTCATTCTCATGATCAATTGATTTCATCCTTTTCAATCACGTGATAAATTAACTTTTTAAATTTCAGTAAGATCTAGGAAAGAGATCGTTTCTTTCGGGAATACGGAGAATACGGGTTTTATTAACGCGTTATTGTCGTTTGGAGGAAATTTCTCACCCAGCTGGGATAGAATTTAAAAGTGATTTTCATTCTCTTTCAACTCTTATTGAATATTCTCATTGAATATTTAATTCTTATTGAATTCGCTGGGAAAATAAGTTCTAATCTTCTATTTGTCTTTCGATATTCCTCGTTATCAGAAGCCAATAAAATACATAATCTCCTCAATCCCCTACAATGACATTTGATTTTATATAATCAGACGATTGGTTTTTCGTTCCTCCGATATCGCAAATCAACCTTGCATAATTTTGCAATCTTGAGAAATTAATATTAATCAGTCTTGAGAATAATTTTGCTATCTTAATTCAATTATATCAAAGATTTAACGTAATTTCGATGAATATGCAATTTTGGTATTTATTTGGCACAGAAATACATGCGATATATCCTTATTTTCGAGTTATTAAAATAACTCTGTTTCTCAGTAATTTTCATTGATGCAAATGACTTTTTTTCTTGTTATGAATGTTACTTTACGAATTGCGACTTTATTTCATTTAGCATATTCATTAATATGATAATTATTACCAGTGTCGAAGCTGTTAAAAAAATATTTTGGCATGCGTCACGTCGCTAACACTAAAATAATAACTTTTCAATTTCGACACTTTCCAATTGTAATTTCCATTTGTTCCTCTCGAATCACTTGCCAAAGATGAAACGACAAACAACACAAATGTCTTCTAAAATCGGATCTGCAAAATTAAGAGATGATCGAGAAACTTTAGAGTTTCAAAGTTCTTTCTTACATTTCTGCATTTCCATTCGATTCCACGGAAAAACTGATTGCTTCGATTAATTAATTAATCTCATCGCTACGAACTTACACGAGAAAGCACTTCGGCGTGAAACAAGAGAAGAGGATTTTTTCTTTGTTTTTTTTTTTTTGTTTTTAAATAAAAAAAATGACACGATTATCGCATTAAACGCGTCGCGAGGCGTTTGTTGCACACGCGAGGGCAGAAAACAAAACGGGGGTGCCATTCGAAGGTTGATTTCCATTCACTCTGTTGCACGCAATTTCGCTCGAACAATCGAGGCAACGTAAACGATCGAATAATCCGCGTTTGTACGATTATTTGTTCCGAACTATGCACGCGCAGTTACGGGGTTTAAATCGTTCTGAACTGTACGCCGGTGGCCACCGGTAAAACCAGATTCACTTTAATTCCCATCGACGAAACGAACTGCAAATTACCCTGTGTACCATCCTCCACCAGGCCACCGTTTTCAACCGTTTCATAAATTCACCGTTCCAGAAGCGAAATCGTAAAAGGCTGAAGAGCAAAATTCGAAAATTACTCCGACGAAACGTACGTAAATAGCAACACGAGGCAGACATTTATGTGAATTTATGTAATTTTATGAAAAGGGGAAATAGATTTTTTTTTTTTTCTTATCATCTTCTAAATATCGTTAAGAAAATGTAATGATACAGTACTACGAACGAAATATTTATATAGGAGTACCCATAAGTAACGTTTTTTTAATATTGCACAAAGTTTCATATTTTGTATTATTATTTTAAAAATATAATATTGTACAAAATTTTTTTTATATTTAAATCATTGTCGCTAGATAGCAATGTTTATTAAATTTGAAGAAAAAGAACATTGCTACATTATGTAGGGGTAACCATGAGTAACGTTTTTTTAATACTGCACAAAATTTCATATTTTATAGTAATATTTTAAAAATGTACTTTATTTTATAACAATAATTTAAAAACATAATATAGTTCAAAATTTTATTTTTTTCTAATTATTGTTGCTAGATAGCATTGTTTATTAAATTTGAAGAAAAGAACATTACTACATTATATAGCAACCATAAGTAACGTTTTTTTAATACTGCACAAAATTTCATATTTTATAGTAATATTTTAAAAATGTACTTTATTTCATAACAATAATTTAAAAATATAATATTGTACAAAATTTTATTTTTTTATATTTAGATTATTGTCGCTAGATAGCAATGTTTATTAAATTTGAAGAAAAGAACATTACTGCATTATATAGGGATAATCATAAGTAACGTTTTTTTAATATTGCACAAAATTTCATAGTTTATAATAATATTTTAAAAGTATACTTTATTTTATAACAATAATTTAAAAATATAATATTGTACAAAATTTTATTTTTTTTATATTTAAATTATTGTCGCTAGATAGCAATGTTTATAAAATTTGAAGAAAAAAACATTACTACATTATATAGGGGTAACCATAAGTAACGTTTTTTTAATATTGCACAAAATTTCATATTTTTTAATAATATTTTAAAAATGTACTTTATTTTGTAACAACAATTTAAAAATATAATATTGTACAAAATTTTATTTTTTTATATTTAAATTATTGTCGCTAGACAGCAATGTTTATTAAATTTGAAAGAAAAGAACATTACTTATAGATACTTTTATTATTTTGAGAAACGTGCCCTAAAATCTTTCAGCTGTGTATATAGTGTACGTTATAATATGCCGATTTAAACTTCATATTTAAACAAGAAAGACGACAGGATTTTACTGAAAAATTTATCTGTGTCAACGCGTTACAAGACAAATCGTTCCGCGTTCTGCAAAACCCGTTTGTTTCTCGTAATATACGCTTCTCGAGAACCAACTCTCTGTTCCGTTGGACAAGAGAGAGATTCACGTTGACGAATCGATGTAGCATTTCTGCGGCAACGACGTCACATGATCCTCGAACATTAATTTAACTAGAAACGTGTGTGAGAAGTGTGTGTCCCTGTTCGCGGGGCGAAAGGTACGTACCTTTCGTCAGTAATTCCTACTAGAGATTCACGCCTCATCGTCAAAGGGATCCTCGATGCAAAGCGATGCCTCGCGCATCGTTGCATCTTGCGAATAGAACCCCTCGAAAATTGTATTTTGATAACGACTGTTTTACACGCGAACGAATATTTCTGTAGTTCTGGGTCTGTGAGGCTGGAAAATGGGTTCTCTCGACGAGGTTTCCCTTTCGAGAATAAATTTGTTGTTGTTGGAATTGAAAATAGTTGGACAGGGAATTGAACGGTTCGGCTGTTTCTCAGTTCGAGACGCGGTGGAGCAGATTGAGAAAAGAGTGAAATTATATAAAATATATAAAATTAGGACGGAAAATGGGGAGTCTATTCGACTCGGTGAATTTTATTAATCGACCATAAATTCCTTTTGTAACTGTTTTGTCGTATATTTTCTGGAATTATCGTTCGTAACCGTTGCGATGAATGAAGTGTCTGAAATGAAATGAAATTTTACTTGAACTGCAACTAACTGTGAAAAAAGGAAAAGAGAGACATAGGTTTTTCGGTCAAGAATATTTCATCGTCGGATAATTGCGAATTTGATAACAGCGTTTTACACGTTATTGATTTTAATTGTTCGATCGAATCTTAGAAAAGGATGTTCCCTCGTAAAAATCGATAATAATAACAGAAAAGCCAAATCTTGCACAGCAGCAGAGAAAATGGATATTAAATATCTTTTCTAACCACACACATACACACAGTCTCATTATTTCATTCCGATAAAAATCTTCCTCTTTTCTTTTTTTTTTTTTTTTTATATTTAAATTATTGTCGCTACATAGCAATGTTTATTAAACTTGAAAAAAAGGAACATTACTTGTAGATATTCTATTATTTTGAAAAACGTGCCCTAAATCTTTCAGCTGTGTATATAGTGTACGTTACATTATGCCTATTTAAACTTCATGTTTAAACTAGAAAGACGACAGGATTTTACTGAAAAATCTACCTGTCTGTGTAACAACGCAAAATTTTCAAAAGATGCACTTCGAGATTCTCCACGGTGGTGCGTGTTTAAAACTAAAAAGGAAAGGAGACTGAAGTTAAGGATTCCATTTATTTGGCGAGAAAGCTGTGACGCTTCAAGGATAAATAGGGTTTTCATATTTTATCGTTGGCGTCGAAAGGCGAAGTTCTTTGCGCCATGATGTGCACAGTCGTCGAAGAAAGACGCGGATGAAATTTTTTTTTTTTTTTTTTCAGTCCGCGCGAATCAGCGTAAGGACGGGATCAGCATAGTCAGCGCGTTATCTCGGCGTTACACGGCGCGTATCTCGACGTAATATTCGATTGCACTCGGCGATTCACCGGCGAGAAAGTGGTAGGGCAGGCTCAAGGACGCTGATAAAGCCGGCCTTTCTATCGACGGCGAGATAAGCCGCGGCCGCGGCCATTCGAAACGATTATAATCGAATTTTCTGAAGAAGTTGCTACTGTGTCTCTCGTGAAATTGTGAAATTCAATGGAGCCGACTTGTCTCCAAAGAATTATCGTTGGAGGGGAACCGATAGGGAGTCACGCGATTAGAGTTATTCGTACAATAAAGAAAAAAAGCCATTGATGGTTATCTAGATCAAGACTAGTAGTAGCCTCTCGTTTAGATAATCGGATAAGGGCACTTCACTTGTCCAGAAATTTGTCATAGCCGAACGTTTGATAGTGGATTTGAATAATTCCCGATTTGTTAGCTGCGAGCTATGAAAATAATACCACGATATTTTGTACAAATTTGTGTTTTATCGATACTTTAATTATCTAAATTGAAATGCTATTCGTTTAGAGACAAAGTTTAGAGATACTTGGTTCATGTTTCCAGCAATAATCCAATGAAAAACACAATTAGAATAATATCGTGTTTGATCGACAAGAATATTAAAATTATACAACGTAGTAGGATTTCCAATTTTTTTTTTTTTTTTTTCGTTTGATCAGCGTCACTGTGACATCGGAGGAATAATAATTGCGTAGTGATACCGACGTACATGTAACATTTAACAACCGGACGGAAGTAAAGTTTCTAAAATGAAGAAGAAAAATGGTAACGAGGGTCGGAGAGAGTTTGCCAGTGTAAATAAAAGTTTCAAAAACACGTTTCGATCGTTGTAACTACCATCCGTCGGACCACCTTCGATATCTCACTCTGAAAAAAAAAAAAAAAAAAAACAGAAAAAAAGAGCCAGAGCCTCGTAAATCCGATAGAGTGGGTCGATCGGTTACAGCGCGAGCTATAAAGGAAGGACGATTAAAATGGTCGATGGCGCGGCATCGAACCGCCATTTCGCCGTAGTTTGCCCCAAGTTTCTCGCGTGTCCATCGTTCGGCTGTAATGCCAGCCCGTTATCTCGGTTACCCAGTTAAAAATACCCTAAGTGGAAAATTCGATTAAGTACTCGAACTCGAAAATTCTCGTCGCGTCTATCATTTACTTCGCCTCATCCTATAATTTTTTTTTTTTTCTTTTTTTAACGTGTTCACGCTCGACGGCCAGGCTTATGAGTTATTAACCAACCGAATGATCGATTACGTTCTTTGTAAAATAGAATCTCTAATTTTTTTAACGCGACGTGCCGTTTTTTTTTTTTTTGGCAAGACTGCCTGCAATTTCTCATTAATATCTGTCGGGGGCAACGTCTCTCGTCGTTATACATTCGCTCCGTTTTCTCGTTTCCAGTTCTCCTTCTTTAATTCATTCGCGAATTCGAGACTCACGCGAATGGTAAATTTGATTGTTCCCGCGTTTCCCGCGAAAGATGTAATTAGACTCGTAATTGGTGTTTCCGCGTGATTCGTGTTCGTGTCAATTGAGAAATTAAATGGATAGAAGATTATCTCACGCGTCAAATATTTTATAGTAAACACTGTGCTTGGGGCCTAGAGTAATCAATTAGAGCAATAAGGTAGAAAATAAAAGGGCAATCTAGGATAAGCGAAAGAGGAATTAGGTAATACAGCCGAGGTTAAATTGTTAAGCATGGCACAAAAGTGTAGTGTAGGTTAGTGTTAAATTGTTAAGTGTAGCACAAAAGTATAGGGCAAGTAGAGTATATAACAGATATGAAGAGTGAGAGAAACAGAGGAAATGGAAAAAGAGAGAAATTTAGTCCACTTTCATGGCTGTGAAGCCGAAAAATAAAATTATCTATCTATCTATGTTTTTATGTATCGTGTTTCGATTGAAAACTCGCAATCTTTTCGTAATGGAACAGTTACTCGATCCTGAATGGGTGAATATAAAATAAAATGAATTTGTTAGTTCAGACAGACGAAACGTGTTAATTATAATTTAGTATTTTCATTATTTTTCATCCAGAAAAAGATGTTCATTGTGACTTCAGTTCAGTTGGGGGTGGTTTGTCCTCGACAAACTTCTTTTCTATCATCTATCAGCAATTTATTATACATAATAAAATTATAATAAAATGATGTAGGAGGTAATCAATTCAAATGGTATTTAACACGAAATTTTGTTGATTATGTCTTTCTAATGCGAGTTAATGATGCATTTTTTAAACTTTCTAGGAGCTTAGAAGCGATAAAGAACGTGGTTTATGTGAATTATTGAGTGTCAATTGACTCATTTAGGACTCCAGGAATTTCTTCCTTCTGAAATTCTTTCGTCCTTGTGTCGTTATTATAGTTTTCACTCTAGGCGTCTGTTATTATAAATACATGGCAAATGTACATGTTATTATATCATGAATGTGATATTTTATAATTTGCTGATAATTGTAATATGCTAGATGCATGTGTGTGTATTATACTATGAATACGATATTTTATAATTTCCTGACAATCATAATATGCTAAATGTGTATGTATTATACTATGAACATGATATTTTATATAACTCATATTATAATTATCAGCAAATTGTAAAAAGAGAAACTTTTTTTTTTTTAACACGTCGGTATTATATTACTCAATAGAAGTAGAATATACTTAAACTGTAATACTACATATACTTATATATACTAAATATACTTAAACTATAATACTATATATATATATATATATATATATATACACTAAATATACTTAAGCTATATTTCATACATACTTAAAAACTGAGGAAATGCTGCAATTCGAGGCAAAAAAATTCTCGACGTGACACGTCATTCCGGCGCAAGTGGAGTTAAGTATTCTCACGATGTGGCAGTCGAGTTGAAAAAGGGTTGAAACTCATCCCTTTTCGCGACGGACGATCTCGCTCTAGTTTCTCGCCAGTTGCTTCGCGCGGACTCGTACGAAACGATTGAGCAACGCGATTTCCTTTCTCGTATCTTTCCTATCTCGCTTGCACGCGGACGCAACGCGCCCTCGGACTCATTACTATTCCGCTAATTTGCCTTCGTAAAACGGCCTCCTTTGCGAAACACGATTTCCTTCCACGAGAGATTTCGGCGCCCCCTTCCCTCCGAACGATGGCGATTTCAATTTTATAATTAACCTGTTGCCTCGTGTGTCGCAACATCCGATTGCGTGCATCCCGATACCGATTCTTCGCGGAGGGGTGGAGGAGGGGGGGGGGCTCCTAAATATCTCTCGACGAATTTGCATTCTGCCGGAGGTTGTTGCAGAATCGGTGATTATTGTCTGTTGGGCAATCTGCCGTTGCCACGAAGGCAAGATCGGGTTCGTTACGAACGTTGTAAGAGAGATTCTCGTTGAAGATGTATTTCACAATCGGAAGCTTAGATAACAGTTTGATAAAGCTCGTGTTCGGCGTGATTGATCGGTAATTGATCGGACGATGATTGTTGTTCGTTGAGCAATCGTCTAATCGAAAGATCGGCTGATCCGATGAGAAACTTTGTACTGCGAACTTTCGAACGATTCGATGAATTCGTATTTCTGGAAAATTTATTCGTCAAGTTCGTCGGTTATCGTGATTTTCGTCTGGATAATCTTTGGCGGAGGAAAGTTACGAGAACTTTGTGGTTCGAGGGTAATTAGAGTCGGAAAGAAATTTCAGTTATTTGTTATAATTGCTGAGACAATTTTAAACAAGTCTCGATACATTGTGTCTACGTCCAAAAATGACAGAAATTAAAATGAACTGGGCAAACTTATCGCCAGAGAATTGTAAAATTTCGAAACGAAATACAGACTTCGTGTTATTTCAGTCCGAAGGAAATTCGCAAGTGTTCCGATAAAATTGCACGTTCTTTGTTCAACGTTGTTAAACCAACAATAGCTTATCCTCCTCTGATAATCGTTCGTTGATTTAACGAAGAATATGGCGCGAGACGATGATTGAGATCACGTCGATGCAAATCGAGGATTCCACGTTGGATAACGAATGTGTGTCGAATCGAGTTTTGTTTCGAATGGATTTTGCATCCGCTGGATCCTCAATTTTTCATCCCTTGGGTAATCGTTTTACCATTTAAGAGGCGTTACGAAAATATATCGAGTTCGTGAAAGTTGCACCGCGCAGCTAGGTCGTAGATAAATAAACCCGAGTTGCAAGTGATTCCGTTGGACTTTGGTAATTGAAAGTGGTCGCAGTTTCTGCAAACTTGTGCAGAATTTCGTAACACTGAAGAAGAATTAGAAAGCCTGAAATATTGTGATTAATTTGCATGGCGCTGCGTGCAACATCCGCGAACCCCGAATACGTAATTAATACAGCGACGTGTTAACAATTTTGAGCTGAAGTTTTCTCGGTAAAATTTAGGAAAGAAACGAACATCACGTTCTTTATTGATTTTGGAATTAGAATTTGATTTAGAATTTCAGACTTGGACAAAATGAGAATGCTTTGAAACGGAAGAAACGATGAACATTTATTTCGAACGGAGCCTTAACTACAGTGTTGTCAGGAATATTGTTAAATTTTGAATTTTGTGACTATTTTTAATCGTACCAACCACGTTGTTGAATGATTTCCTCGCAGATATGTATTTTTCGATCGATCTCGACTTGTAATCGATGTTTGTTGACTTTGAAACTTAAACGCACTCCAAATACTCGCAGATCGAATCTTGTTGGATCAAATGTGTATTACATACACTTCTTGATGGATTTGTTTGATAGATAAGTTACGTTCACGATTGGAATCCCTCGTTGTTCAACATTTTTAAGTGACAATTTTAAGTACACTCCAAACGTTCTATCCCAGTCTATCTCCAATTTCTTTGTTCTCTTTGGTATTTTTGAAAGTGAAACTGTCCATTTAATTTAAACATATATTGAAAATTGTGGCAAGTTTGATTTAAATTTCAATGAAAATTAATTAATCGTTGAAAAAGATCTGATACGAGAATTACATACGCTATGATATATATCATAACATCCTACTGTTCCTTCAATTCTGATTTCATCTGAATTAATCTTCCAGCACTCGAAGAAAAAAAAAAAAAAAAGAAAAAGATCTGTCAGGTAGAAAAACTACACTCGAAATTATAACCGTATACAAAAACAACAGCCTGTCTTTTTTTCCAAACGAAAGAAACAACGTACGCGGTGGTTTTTAATTTCTCGACAATATCAATTAGAATAAAGTCAGGAGGGCCTTGGAGCGATTCCTGCGTGAAATCAAAATCCACGTTCTCCGGGGCAAAGCGGACGCAAAGCGTAAAAGTATCGTTGCGAATCCGCCCGCGGAGCTCGACTCCCCGGGAATATTTTGTTTGACATTCCCCCGTCCATAGGGTCGAAGTTTCGCCGCTTATTGCCTGGCGGACTTGGATGATACAACAGCGCCTCCCACCCTCGGTTTGAATCCTCGAGGCGAGCACTCGTCGAACTTCGCTCATCCCCATCGGCTGGTGGTTGCTGGCTGTTGCACGAAACTTGCGTACCCGAATGCCAAACGAGCGGGACCGGGATTTTATTTTATAATATTTTATTATTTTATATTTTATTATTATTTTATTGTTATTTTATAATATTTTATTATTATTCCATTACTTTATTATTATTTTTTATTATTTTATTACAATTTTTATTATTTTATTATTATTTTATTGCTTTATTATTATTTTTTATTATTTTATTACTTTATTATTATTTTTTATTATTTTATTACTATTTTTATTATTTTATTATTTTATCATTATTTTATATTATAATAAACGACATCCTGTTTCTTTCTCTTTCCTTCTTCTCTTCTCTCTCTCTCTCTCTCTCTTCGACGGGATGGAAATTTGAAATTAAGAATCACGACGGAGATTTTTCAAAATTGCGATCGATACTCCTGACAAGGTTAAATTCCCTTGGAATATAAATTTTCTTTTTTTTGTCGAATATAAGGCTATATTCCCGAGCTGAAACCGAATATTTGGAGACTGTGTCGCCTCTTGCGCTGGTAAACTAGTTGGCGGACCATAACGAGTGACCGAATCAAACAATTCGTCTTATTTTTTAAATTCATCGGTTTAAATTACTAAGAAGTAATAAATTTATTATTTGCTTTGCCTGGGTTATATCTCATATATATATAATGCTCAATGTATCAATATAATACTTAAAACTGAGAAAGTATTGCAATTTTGGGCCAAATATTCTCGACGTGCGTGGCAAGAGGTTCACTCGAAATGTAACATCAATTTTATTGAAGCAGGCTAGAACCGTCAAACTGGTTAAAAATGAGTCTCTCGTTGACTCACTTGCATGAGTTTTCGCTAAACAAAAAATGGAAACTTGTATTTCAATTTCCCTGGTAGGAATTAGGATACATACATAAATCTGATCAAGAATTAAGAGAAATAAAATCCCTCTGCGTTTCAATTTCCGCGATGCAAGTTTCATAATTGTGTCTGTCGGTATTCATATCAAAGATGACAGTGACGTATGACTTGAAATAGATTTCTATAAGTATCATGGAAGAGCCTTTTTCATACCAACACCGTGAGGCTGCCAGTTTCTCCTCGGAATAGCAACAAGACGACAGAGGCATGCCTCGCCAAAGAAACAAGACAGAAACGACGATTTAATTAAGCAACAGAGCACGAAAAACATCCGCGACAATCTCCGAGCATTCTCAATTCCTGACTCATGAGAAATGGCTTGCTATGCTACCTGCTCTTGCACGAGGGGAATTTAATAAAGGAAAACCTGGCCACCGGTAAGCTGGTTTCCGTTTCATGAATTCTCTCTCTCCCAGTGTGGCGCGCAATTATCAACAGTTATTTACCGGGACACTCTATATCGCGATGAAAGTGAATGATTTAGCCGAGGCTCTAATTAATTAGCATCAGTGCCTGGCTTGGCCCATCTCTATTGCGCCTCGTTTTCCCAAGAACGTCCTCGTCAGACTCTCTCGCCAGCGCACGCACGCCACATCCGCGCATAAATTACCCGGTTACTCGTTTGTTTCCACGGAACGCTTTTCCAGGCGCTGTCGCGATCATTGTTACAGGGTTGTTCAAATCGGGTGTCGCATCTTTCAGCAGAGGTGGTTGCACGTGTTTTTCGACAGGCCTCAACCCTTTAGGGGCACGCAATTTTAAATTTTCACCTGCACGGAATTTTTTTTAACATAAAAAGAGGAAAAAGAACGTTTATTTCAATTGACGTAGAATATTATAATACTAAATAATATAATAATATAATGTTATTGTTATAAATATAAATATAATATTAATTTAAACATAAAATATTTCTCAAAATGAAAAGAAGTAATATTTAAATGATATTTAAATTGAAATTTAAATAAAATATAACAATGTACGGGTATTGGTGATTTCAATTTTGTTAAGGTGGGTTAAGAAACACCCCACCATGCATCAACTGGGACAATTTTAAACCCACCTAACCCCAAAGAGTTGAAAAAACGAAAGATGGTCAGATATTTTAAACTGTCGCAACTGTGCAAATAAAAATGTCACGCGACAGATGGTCTCTACTTGATCTCTCATTTCAAAGCGTGAACTATCTACTTTTTTTTCACTATGTTGAATTTTTCTTTTTTTTTTTTTTTTCAAAAACGTATTTACAGGTATTATCCTGGAAAATTATATTTTAAATTAATTCATTTTCATTACTTTAAACTATCAATAATATTATTAATTTTTAATTATTACCAAAATATATTTTTATTATAAAACTTTGTTTAATTATATTAATTTAAAATTATATATATATAAATTTATATTTTAAATAAATAAAATATAGTTTTTAAATAAATAAGAAAACGTCTTTGAGAAACATTGAAAATTCTTTTTCCAAAATTACATCCACAAAGGTAGTATCAAAGACCAGAGTTTCCTCTTCGTAATAATAATTCCTTTAAAAATGCTGTTCGACTTATTTTCGAAAGCTCTTTTATTGATGCTTGAATTGTAGGATCAAACGAGAGATCTTCGCATCTTGTAACGTTCAGAGTTGAAAGAAATGGGGAAAAGTTTCAACGAGCCATTGTAGAGAAGAAATTTCAATTTTCGTGGTACAAAACTTCGAAAAAATCTTTAGAGAAAGTTCGAATTTCACAGATCTGTCGGTTTTATTAACTAAACTAAAGCTAACCTCAACATCCAGAAACTATGTAATTAATAAATCGCGAGGCGCAGAACATCGCGTTGAAACAAAGAAATCGGATCGAATCACGGTTAATTTGTCCGTTTCGCTTCAATTCGAATTGATTTCACGACGACTGATGTAGCCAGATTTTACGCCGAGACAAAGAAATCGGTCTCGAATCTCACTTTGAGATCGCGCTCGACTTGGGTACACCCTGTACATAATGGCGACAAGAATCGCGAGCTTCTTCTCGCTTTCGCACGCGAGTCTGTGCTGGTAGCAGCCTTTAAGCACCTTATGAACTGTATAAGTAATAGACACCGTGCTCTTTCCTTCTCTCTCTCTCTCTCCCACCTTCCGTTTTCTCTCGTGTTTCGCCTCTCTCTCTCCTATCTTGGCCCGCAGCCGCCTTTGGGAATAGAAAATTGTTTCTATGCGGGGCTTAGACCGAGCCAATCGAGCGTTCGCGAAATGGGTAATTTACCGGGACGAGAGGAGAGAGAGAGGAACGCTGGGATTTCGAAAGGGGATGCCAAGGGATAAGGCAGCCACTTTGTGGCCGATTGCTAGATTGCCTTTGGGCTTCCTTCTGCCACTTCACGTGACTCTGTTTCCGCGAGATTTTTGTTTCACTCGGAATCAAATCACGGTGGGGAGAAGACGTTGGTATCTTTTTGCTGGGAGAGAGAGAGATTTGGGGGTGAGAGAATGGATGAAAAGAATTATATCGGAATATTTTGGGGTGGATGAAGAAATATTTTAGAAGGCAAATATGGCACGAGAGATGATGCATAAAATTATCTAAAAGTGATTATGTTGTTATCTAAAAATAGTACAACTTGTGTCTAATCTCTATATAATTTCATATCTATATTGTTATAATTATATTTATAATATTACATTTATATCTGTATTATTATATCTATATATATATAATATTATATTTATGTCTATGTTATTATATTTATATTATTATATACATAATATTACATTTATATCTATGTTATTATCTAAAAATGGTATAATTTATATCTGTATTATTATATCTATATATATAAAATTATATTTACATCTATAATATTATATATATATCTATATTATTATGTCTATATATATAATATTACATTTTTATCTATATTGTTACCTAAAAGTGGCATTGTTTCATGAAATTATATCTGAAAAAAGTAATAAACGTTGTCAATTTCCGTAAATAAAAGAGATTCGAAATAGAGCATGCGGAGATACGCAAGAGAAACGAGCCTCCCAATTTGTGAATTCAATATCGGGGGGGGGTTATCGTAGAAACAAAAAGTACACCGTGAACGCTCGTTTCGTTTACCGATTTAATTTGCGCGCGTTATGCTTTATTTTTTGTAGAAAATCGGAGTCACGAGTAAACGACGACACTTGATTATATTGTTTATTAATTCATTACCAATGTAATTTAAAAGAAATGAATGACTTTTTTTTTAAATTACATGTCACAGTTGTTGAAGCTCGCGATAAAGCATTTGTTGCAAAGTATTACGTTCAATTTCTGCAACATTGAGAAAAGAATCAATTTAATTTAATTTAATTGTGAACTAAGGGGCTCGAATAATGATTTCGTCAAGTAAATAAATAACATTTTATCTTATAGTTGTATTGAAACACTAGTTAATTATATTTGAAAATATATATTAAATAATATTTAAATTGTATTTAACAATATTGTTAATTAATTATATTTGAAAATTTGATGTTTCGAAGCTCCAAATTTTGGCGCAGAGATATTGATGTTTAAACTTCCTTCCTAAAAGTGAAGAAAAGAGCGTTGACGACAATGGACATTTTGCAAGAAGCAACAAATGAAAGTCAGATGTTAATTTGAATTAATGAACTGAGAGAGGTGAATCGGTGTCACGAGATCCTTTCCCCAGACGACTAATTACAAGGTAAAGAATGCAACGGCATTTCTATTGATTGCGTCAATTGTGTTACAAATTTATTCTAATTATTCCTTCCCAATTAACGTCTGTTTCTGCCGCGATCCAGTTTTTATCCCGCTTCGTGATACTTGATAACAGGACAATTTCTCCTTTCGTTCTCTTGCGAGATCGGGGAAAGAAATGTAAAGCAACACCGTGAGACTTGCAAGTGCCCGAAAGTGAAGTAACATTACATCCAAGTCGAACGATAATTTTCTAAATACACAATTCATTCAGCTTCGTTTGAACTTCCGCACATCTCTGCGAGCAGATTTCTGCAAATTAAATGAAACTTCTCTCTCGTGAGAGAAATTTGCTGTTTTCTTAATTGAAATAAATTTCTTCCGAATTGCGAAATTCAAGAAAGAAACAAAACGATCGAAAGTGGGAAAATCGAAGTTACGATATCGCTCTAGTTTTAAATTAGTTTACATCTTGATATCTCGACGACATCCTACGTACCGTGTAAATATTCGATCGATCGGTATATTTTGAAGAAATTAACGATCCCTCGGCGATTACTTCTAAAGTGGAGATTCTTCTAAATTACACGACCCCGTGTATGAATAAATTCTCGTTCGTACGTCGCGTGGAATTTCCAATATTCAAGCTGGACATCTACGAATCTGCAGTTAACGCTGTCAATTAACTTCTCTCGCTCCGATTAAAAGTGCCGGCAATATCTCTCTGAAAATCATTCTCGAAGCAAGCCTCTTTAAATTGGACGATACGTACCGTTACGATTATCGCGTTCTGTTCACCGCGCCGTGAGAAACGTTTTTATTCCCTGGAAATGAAGGAAAAAAAAAGAAACATCTGCAAATGTCACGAGACGGGGGCTGTCAATTAATTTATTCTGGCGAACATTGTAACATTCGCGAAACGAAACTTCATCTAAATCACGTAAAATATCGCGTCTCGCAATTTCGAGCAATTTTTCTTTTTTTCTTTTGTCTTTAAATACCGTGAATTCGATTTAATAACTCTCGCGACACTGTTGACAAAATGAATTTCTGTGTAAATCAGAGAATCGCGTGATATTTGTACATTTCTCAATATTTAGTACAATTTTTTTTTAAATTCTTTTTCTTTTTTTTTTTTTTTGGTAATTTTATGAATTCAATCTTTAAAGCCAATAAATCTCACGATGATAAATCTGTCGATCAGTTTTACGATGATTTATGTTCTTGAGAAATTGCAGATTGAATTTTTCCATGAATTATACGTGTGTTTACGCCATTAACACAATAGTGACATCAATTGCGCCTCTAATGGACGTAGCTTTCTATAGTGGATGAGTTAAAATGGAGAGCTGTTGATATTTTTTTATTTGCGAAGTGAACTTTTTATTGTTAATTGAAATGGGATGAAGTGTGGGTGCAAAATCACGTCCTTGAAAAGCTGTTCAATTAACGGAGCTATTGATTTTCCGCATTTTATATAATGTAACGGTAATAAAGTCGTTTTGCTTTTCTTTTTTTTCTTTCATTCAATTTCGTTCGATTGAATTTTCCGTCTTTAACGAGATTTGTTCATACTTAGTGCGAGAAGAAATTAGTTCATCGAAAGAAAAGAAAAAAGATATATGTATTCGTTCGCGACGAACGAATACGAAGTCTCACCTATAAAATAAACCTAAAGTAACGAACATCGATGTGGAATAATACAAAAATAGCGTAGAAATAATTTTTTTGAAGCAACGAATAAACGAAAGATTATTGAAATCAAATCACCGAATGGGCAAATAAACGAGATGCCCTGGGTAAACGAGAGAGACTGGGTAAACAATTAAAATCAAATGAATATTCATTTCGGATTTCACTTCGAAAGAAATTTCAATGTGTCATGTAATATGGCAAAAATTTTACAATATTCATCAACAATATCCATATTGATAATATTTAATATTTAATAACGTTTGTAACACATGAATAACAATGACGAAACGAAGCTTGTTCTCTGTAAAGGAATTAATTGTAAATCATCTTGCCCTTGCAATATTTATTAAATTACACTTTTTTAATGATAATTTTTATTTTAATAATTATTATTTCAAGAATTATTATTTTAACAACAATTCCCTTGAAAGGATGGTAATTTTTATTTTAATAATTATTATTTTAATAATAATTCTCTTGAAAGGTTGGTAATTTTTATTTTAATAATTATTATTTCAAGAATTATTATTTTAACGACAATTCCCTTGAAAGGATGGTAATTTTTATTTTAATAATTATTATTTTAATGATAATTCTCTTGAGAGGACGAGTTGGGTCTTCTTATCACCGCGAAAAGAGAAAAGAAAGAAAGAAAAGAAAAGAAAAGAAAAGGGATATAGCTCCATTCGAGAAATAGCAAGTTAGCCAATTTCTCGTTCAGCTTTTACCGCGTCCTCTTGTTCCTTTTTCCAGAGCGATAAAAAAAGAAAAGCCGGCCAGCCGGTGAAACAGCCTCTCTCGATCCGTCGTCGATCAAAACGCATAAAATGTGGCACAGCACTGTCTTTGTTCCACGCACTCGAAGCCTTCGTGCCTTCGTCCAGGATGAGCCCTCGTCGCTTTTTCTGCCCATTCATCCGGCGTAATATTCATCGGCGAGAACGCTCGCACGAGTCGCGAAATAATCGAAACAGGAAAAAAAAAAAAAAAAGAAAGCGTACGAAACGCTGTAACTCTGTTTCAGTTGATTTTCTCTTTTAAGTCGTAAATCGTCAACTGTCCGGTAACGTGATTCTCCATAATTCTCTCGTGCAAACTTTCGTTCTTCTGCAGAGAAAGATGATGACGTGAATGATGTATAATACGCAGGGTTGATACCATGAGATTTAGACAACGATCCTTCAGATATTCTAGATCCTGTGGATGTTCCATGCGAATTCACGAGTAGCTTTTTTATTCTTCTGTAAAAGATTGTAATCACCGTTAAACAATAATTTGCACGAATCCATATTTTTATTTTTTACGGGGAGTTTTGCTGTGAAAATCATAATAATTCAGAAAATTATTTAATACACAGGAAGTGATTGCAAAATCGTGACTTATTGATTGACTGTAGTTATTCATTCGTGTCTGTATTTTTATAGGCGCTGCGAAGAAAAATCTCAAAGCAGATACCATAGTTTAAATGTTTTATATGTTTTTATATGTTATTCTATGCCTCTTTGAATTTTCTGTAAAGATTTTAGTTCTCTGGTTTTCAAAAAATTCTCGAATACTCATAAACTCATAGACTCTATTATGTTACACACTCATTCATCGAGTTAATAAATAAACTAAAGTACATATAATCAAATAAAATAAATAAAATACGTGTAATGAAATAAAATAAATTAAATACATATAATAAAATAAAATAAATAAAATACGTGTAATGAAATAAAATAAATAAAATACACATAATAAAATAAAATAAATTTGGAATAAATTTGGTTTCTCGAAGTTGAAATTTTGATAAAAGAAGATCAAGTATGGCGAAAAATTGCAACAAACGTTGGAAAAATGGAAAATTTCATGAAAATATCATCGTTAACAAATCATTGAAAGCATCGAATATCGAATTTTTCGGTGAATAACTTCACGTTAGATGTTTTTCACATTCTAATGGAGAAATTTGTTCACAGAGAAATCGTAATTGTTGGTCGCAGTTCTTTCGTTTGGATTTCAGATTTATGAAATTTTTTATGTAAAGCTGTTGCAATAGCTAGATAGCGAGATAACGTGGAAACGTGTACTTGTCCGCGCGTGAGAAAGAAAGAGAGAGAGAGAGAGAAAGAGAAATATCACGGTATGAGAAAAATAAAAATTTCCGTCGAACAATTTTCGCAGATCGACAACGTAAAAATTTCGTAATAACTGTCACATTGCTTGTTGCACTCGCATTGTGTGAAATGTCAAATAATCCGAGGGGGTGGAGGGGGGAGGGAAGAAGCTGGAATAATAACACATTATTAAATCGCGGCGTGGGGGGCTTTGATTAACTAATACGACGAAAAATATCCCGCGGGATTACGCAGAGTCTTGCAGGCACGATAAGAATTTGCAG
Organism: Tetragonisca angustula; assembly: GCA_036937485.2. Classification (NCBI taxonomy): domain Eukaryota; kingdom Metazoa; phylum Arthropoda; class Insecta; order Hymenoptera; family Apidae; genus Tetragonisca; species Tetragonisca angustula. Next base: position 1,322,770 of record JAWNGG020000021.1, read on the forward strand.
TGGCCGTGCAACAATATTATTATTCTAATTACACGATGAGACGCGGTCGTTCGTCTCGTGCTCTCGAATAATCCTTTGTTTGCATTGAGTACAGGACGACGGTAGAAAAAACGCGCGCGCGAGAGAGAGATGCGTTTGAATTGCGCGAAAAATCAAATGTCAAAAATTGCGGCGCGCCAGCGTGAGTACCAAAAATAAGAAAAAAAGTTGCAAAACACGCGTGGAAATTTTGAAACGACTCGACGATCACCCCAGTGACTCTGTAGCTCGAACAGAATGACAGACTTGCCAGAAAAAGGAAAAAAAGAAAGAAATGAACAAAAGTGCTGAATAAAGGACAGGGACATTTAATTTGCTCGATACTTTCGTAAACGATAAACAAAAAAAAAAAAAAAAAAGAAAATCATACGATTTGGCTTTCAAACCTACTATCAAATGGAATAAAAATTTCACGCAAACTGTTGTTTTAGCAAAGTTTATTAGTTGGCACGTGCACTTCCGCGGTGCCGCGGAAATAAAATATAAATACTGTAACGAGATATATCTTCAGAGCTATATCTAAGAAATAAAATATAAGTACTATAAACAAGATATATCTTCAGAGCTTTCTTTCCAAAGGGAAATAAAACATCTCCAATCAAACACGCTGTTCAAGGAATACCTTGTGCGATGCACGTGGTAAGAAACGAATCGATAATGGTAAATGGCCCCCCTCCCCCCATATATTATGCACGTGGTAAAATAAATGGTCTCGCGTGACTTCCGGTTCGATTGTAACCCGCAAGAACTCTTACACGAGTGGAAACAACGTTCACCGGGCTAAGCAGCACTGCAGAACGAATATGCATAAGAAACGAATTATTTATGTGGTATATTGAAATACTTATAACAGGCTGTTTTGCTTCAAGGCTGGAACGCGCGCGCGCGCGCGTGTGTGTGTGTGTGTCATCCGTTCTCCCGGAAAATCAATGGCTTTGATTGCAAGCAAAAGTTTGGTAGAGGGTTCAGTTTACTCGAGGAATCAGTTCTTTTCGGTTTGCCGATAATTTGGCAGAACAGGGTAACTGTCGTCGAACGCCATATAAATATTCTAGACGCATGGCAGATTTGTTAAAAATCTGCCCAAAAATCCTGAGTCGATACACTCGGAGACTGTGCACTCACTGAAAGACACTCGACAAATCGCCAACGTTGATAAAAATTAACAAAAAACTACGTTTCGAAGTCTCAAACGTGTCTTCTAAATTAACCACGTTGCGCTGGCAACTGATTGCGGACCATAACGAGTGACCAAAACCGTATACAATAATTCGCCGCTTTCTTTTTGAACTCGTCGGTACGATGTCACTGGACAGAGATTATTGAGAAGTAATTGCCTATTTTGTTTTACTTAAATATACTTAAAAACTTATACTTAAAGCATAAGTTCTGCCCCCTTTTTTTTTTACTGACATCTTAACACGTAGAACATTTACCAGAAATCGTACTTAACTGGATACCTGTTCACCTCGAGACATTTGGCAGACTTTTGGTAACCCCACTCGCCAACGATGAGCAGCAGAAGAAAAAGATCCAAAGACCACGTTTCCTAAACTATCTCTCTCTCTCTGTCTTTTGTTGCAGATCGCGAAAGCCTCAGAGCGAGAGCGTAGTCATGTAATTCAGTGGTTCACGATACATCACACAGTGCCGTCTGATCTCTCCCCTGAGAGAGGAGCCCCGGTTTAGTCGAACGGCGCCTGTTGATAGAACGGGCCTGGTCTGACAGCTGAAGCTGATCGCGCCTCCAACCGCGAAGGATCGGGTGATGAGCTCAGGGCACCAGGCGACCGGCCCCGTCACAACATGTTGTTCCGCTCCAAGATTCGCATTCACACGTGTCAAGTGATACTGCTCACGTCGCTGGTATGGTTCCTGGTGGACGTGATGGTGCTGATGCTCTACTCGGACTGCATCGGCGGGTCCGGATGGGGTTGCACGGAGAACGGCAAACAGCAACAGCAGCAGCAGCAGCAGCAGCAGCAACAACAACAACAGCAGCAGCAGCAGACATTAACGGAGGAAAACGTGCCGCATTCGAAGGCGGCGTTGTCGAGGGAGGAGGAACAGATACAGTCGAGCGGCCATCAAAGTAGAAAACGGTACAAACGGTCGGAGCTGCATTTGTGGAGGCCAGCGAAGGTTCTCCGCGAGAATAAAGGGATGCCCGGCGAGATGGGCGCGGCAGTGCACATCTCGCCGGAAGACGAGGCCAGGCAGCAGGAGCTCTTCAAACTGAATCAGTTCAACCTGATGGCCAGCGATATGATCTCGTTGAACCGGTCGCTCAAGGATATTCGATTAGAGGGCTGCAAGACCAAGAAGTACAACAAATATCTGCCGGATACCAGCATCGTCATAGTGTTCCACAACGAGGCGTGGAGCACGCTGTTGAGGACCGTTTGGTCGGTCATTAATCGGTCGCCGCGTACCCTGTTGAAGGAGATCATACTGGTGGACGATAAGAGCGAGCAAGGTGAGCCTGGAGGATGGTTCGCGGCGAAGGGACTCGGCTGGCTTGACCTCGGCAAGCGGTTTGAATAGATGGGTGCGGTTTTCAATGAGCTTGCCACGGCTGTGTGCTCTCGCGTGCTGCCATGTTTCGATAGTATACGTCTACTCGTGGGTAAATTTGAGGTTGTTGGTCGGTTACTATCCAGTGGGTGTGCTAGGAACTTCTTGGTTTGATTCCTTTTGAAGGAACGAGGGAAATTGCGCGATTGTTTCGTGTCGTAAAATTTTAAAGAATCAACTGCGGTTTGCTTAGATTTGTACAGATATGACAGATTCTTCGGAGTCCAATACATAAAAGATAAAGATAGAAGACTCGACGGATTTTAACATTTTACATTTCATGTAATTTCGTTCTCTTTAATTTCCATACAGGTCGGTTCATTGAAGTGTATAGTAACCACATATTGACCACTGTTCTGCCTGTTTCATGTTTCTCGAAATTTCCATTTCCAGCCAACAATGCGAAAGTAACAGTAAAAATATTACGGTATTATATAACATGCAAAGTACATACGAAACTTAATTATTGTTAAGTCAGCCAGTTCCTGCCGCGACAATGTATCATTTCCGAAGGAACCATGGCGATTTGAATAATTTGACCCTTACATCTCCATGCTTTTTTTCCTCTACTCACGTCTGTACGCTTCGTAGATCACTTGAAACAAGACCTGGAGGATTATGTAAAAACGCTACCAGTGCCTACGTACGTGTACCGTACCGAGAAAAGATCCGGTCTAATCAGGGCCAGGCTACTGGGGGCGAAACACGTGAAAGGGCAAGTTATAACGTTCCTGGACGCTCATTGTGAATGCACAGAAGGCTGGCTGGAGCCTTTGCTGTCCCGGATCGCCGAAGATAGAACCACCGTTGTCTGTCCCATCATTGATGTGATTAGCGACGATACCTTTGAGTACATTCCAGCCAGCGACATGACATGGGGTGGTTTCAATTGGAAACTGAATTTTAGATGGTAAGGACTATTGACTTCGCGAACAAAGTTCTGTCGTATTAAACTAGTTAGAAGTTGAGGTTTCTCAATGAAACGGTTTCCCGATGGCTGCGATCGCGATAATTCGAATTTGCAAATTATTTCGTAAATCAGCTTCGAGTTTTAATCTGTTAATTTTGTTCAGTTTTTAATCTTAATTCGATCGTTTCACTTTACGCAACCTTACGCAATTTTTGTAAACCAATTTTTATAGTAGAGAATGTATTCCTTAAAATTATCAATTTTATGTATTCTTGTAGATCTGTAGATAGTAACATTATAAGATACTACGCAGAGTCGAGATCTGATCGTTGATAATAAAAATCTGAAATTTCTTGTTCCTTTCATCCTTTACAGTATCATTTGACAGAATTTTAGAATTGGCATCAATCATTCAAGTACGCAATTACGTCAGTGTTAAATATTCATTCGCTAATGTGGATTTCCTTGAATTTTTTAGGTATAGAGTGGCGCAAAGAGAAATGGATAGGAGATTAGGGGATAGAACAGCCCCTCTGAGGACACCGACTATGGCCGGCGGTTTATTTTCTATTGATAAGGATTATTTTTACGAATTGGGGGCGTATGACGAGGGCATGGATATTTGGGGCGGTGAAAACCTCGAAATGAGCTTCCGGGTGAGTATTGATCGATGACAGTATTTACTTCATGCGGTCAGACTAATTTAAATGAAAATGAAGTTACGAAACAGTGGCAAATAAAAATATATTGGACGCGGAATATGCTATTCAGATATTTTTAATACAGATCACGCCGGCTGAAAAAGTTTCCAGAAGATTCCCGGAGGGAATATGTGATTGCCATATTTCTTTTTTTTTTTCTTTTTTTTTTTCAAAAAATGAAAAAGAATATTTCTGTATGAATTCTTTTATATATATATATATATAAAATTTGCTTTCACAGCTAATTGCTCGTTCTAATGCTGTTGGCTCCATAAAAAATGGCTCTTCTCTGTTATCTATCTGTTATCTATCTGTAGTTGTTTCTGTTCAATTCTGTCGTAGAATTTTCATTCAATAATTAACACCAGAATTTTATGAAACTGAAAGTTCTAGCGTTAAAAGTAATCATCAATTTTGTATTTACTACCAGGGTTCGACATTTTATCTGAAATAAATTCCTTTGGACCTGGATGAAACTTATACATTATTATACTCTTTCGTTTCATAATTATTTATTAGAATAATTATTGCAAAATTTATTTATTTTCTGCGCGTAATAGGAATTTAATTAAACTTGATTTATTTGAATTAAATTATCGGTTTATTAAATTAAATTCTTGTGCAAATAAAGGTCTCGTCCGAACAAATTTTACTCGGATTGGATATTCATCTGTTACTCTGTTTAAGTAAAATTTTGCCCTGTTCGATACGCACGTTAGGCTTGTTTGTCAAATAATCAAATGGTACACACGTACGTTTAAGTTTGTGATCCGGAAATACAAAGGATTCAGCCGTGGACATTATCACCTTCATTTGTGAAGTCATAAGTACCTTGTAGGTATGGCAATGCGGCGGGACGTTAGAAATCAGTCCATGTTCACATGTTGGACATGTGTTCCGAGACAAGAGTCCGTATACATTCCCTGGTGGTGTCAGCAAAGTAGTTCTACACAATGCGGCTAGGGTGGCCGAAGTCTGGATGGATGAGTGGAGAGATTTTTACTATGCCATGAACCCAGGTTAGATAACAGCGTGTATCATTTCATTTGTGTATTTTGTTTCTTTTTTTTTTTTTTCTTCTCTGTTCATGTACCAACTAATAGACAATTAATAATGCTAGTTAATCGATAGTCCAGTGACCATCTTTGTGTTTCGTTGTACTTAGAAAAGTGGGCATTTGTTTTCTTGTAACTGTCTCAATTCCCGAAATTACCACGAGAAAAATAGAAAAGCTGAGAGCAAGTATAAGTTTAACGTTCGCCATTGTAGTAAACTTAGCGTTGAACATGAAATACATTAGAACGTATAGTTTGACTAAAACGTAGGATTATGAGCATCTACGTACCACGACGGGTATCTGATACAATCATATGCTATAATATCATTGATGTGAAAATGATATATTATAGCACACTTTTTTATTTAGTTCGAGGAAAAACATTTGTCAGAGTATTGATCTAGCGTGTTAAAAAGATCTCGTAAATATATAGCTAGTATGTAATTAAAAAAATATTAACACCCATAATTATATGTAGTTCATATTTGATTCTAAAATTAATCTTAAGTGTGTTTCATTAGTGTGATATTAACCAAATTATCTTTTTGCATCTGCCGTCAAATTATGTATTAACATAAATGTATATCGTAAATACCATTTTTCATATGAATATATATATATATATATATATATTTTTTTTTTGTGTATGTATGGGCGCGCGCGCGCGCGTGTGTGTGTGTCAGAGAATTCTGAATACCTTACATTTAGTTACATTTAGCCATGAAATTTGATTTGCAGGAATACAGTTGATTTGTTTATGCGTATTTCAAATATACTTTGGTATAGTCTTAACCACTCATCCATCCAGCCGACTAACAAAATAAGTTTGCTTGCTTCTATGTTTGATAAATTTTATACAAGGCAACGATATTATAGGTACCAAGAGAGGAGAACGCGAGCATCCCGTCCGATCTGAACCTTTTTATGTATTAGCTCTTTTTGTTTCTTGTTTGTTATAAACTATCTATTTGTAATTGCTAACATACTAACAGAACTGAGTTGGTTAGATATGGATGTGTGGTGGGACATTGGAGATCGCAACGTGCTCGCACGTCGGTCATGTATTCCGTAAGTCAACACCATATACATTCCCTGGTGGTACCAGCAAGATAGTGAACCACAACAATGCGCGACTCGCAGAGGTCTGGTTGGACCAATGGAAGTACTTCTATTACAACATTAATCCAGGTAGCACTAACACCAGCATTTCTGGAAAGAGAATAGACTGCAATACCGCTAACTTCATCTTTTTCATGTTTTCTTTTCTTTCTCGAGGGGCAGTTTACTCCTTCTCGCATGACTTTCTTTCCTATCGGGTAATTGGTACGCTTTTATAAGTTGCATATAACTACAAAGCTTAAATGCAGTTGGATATCAGCTACATGCGCATATATATCAGATACCCGTTAATATTAAGAAATTAATAAAAAAGTTTCTTTGAAGCAAAAAAAAAAAAAAAGCTATGTGCAATAGATAGCTAGAATGAGGATTGTTATAGAAAACGAGAGACGTGATAGAAAATAAGAGATTACTCTTGTTCAGTTGAAAGTTTCCTTTTATCTTAAATCTCAAAGGAGGTACAATAGCACAGTTATTTCCAACATATTTCCAGCAAGCATATAGCATCAGTACACCACACGTGGCAATGTCTTTATTTTGGCACATACTTTTGACACACATCTTTCTTTCAACGAACATTCATATGTACAAGCACACTATCGCATTCTAAAATCTCGGAGTACCAATCAATGTTATTCAATTGATTATTCTTTTTATAGGAGCTCGAAACGTAGATGTTGGAGATGTATCTGAGAGGATTAAACTAAGGGAACGTCTTAAGTGTAAAAGCTTTAGATGGTATTTGGAGAATATTTATCCAGAATCTCCTATGCCATTAGATTATTACTATTTGGGTGATGTACAAAATGTTGACACACAAACTTGTTTGGACACTATGGGTAGAAGAACAGGTGAAAATGTTGGAATTAGTTATTGTCATGGATTAGGTGGTAATCAGGTCAGTAACTAAAATGTCTTTTAAAATGATGAATTTTTCGGTATTATTGAAATGTAATCTTTGATTTCATTCAGGTGTTTGCTTATACTAAACGACAGCAAATTATGTCTGATGATATGTGCCTTGATGCAGCTAGTCCCCAAGGTCCTGTTAAAATAGTACGATGTCATGGTATGGGTGGAAATCAAGCATGGGTTTATAACGAAGAGGTAATAAATTTAAATATAACTTATATTTAATGTATTATTCGTATTTGGCAATATTAATAAAATATAACATTCATTTATAGACAAAGATGATTAAACATACCAATACAGGACATTGCTTATCAAAGCCTCGATCGAACGATGCAATGCAACCTGTATTAGCACCTTGTGATTCACAGAATATCGGCCAAAAATGGATAATGCGTAGTAAATTCCGATGGCAGGCCAGCTAATACGAGGTGTTTACAAGTGCAACATTTGTATGTAATACTTGTTGATCTATTTAAATGCTACATTGAAGGACTGATATTCAAGAGACTTCCATATATTGAAAAAAAATCAAGGAAAAGAACACTAGTATTATACTCTGTAAAAACAATTCAGTATCACGTTTTGTCGATTTATTAAACCGTCGACGGGATTAATAGTGATAGTAAACAAGAAATTGACTACACCTTGAAACTGAGAGATTGAGGTTGATGCTTTTTAGTTATATAGGATTTATTTACTGTTACTAGCAGTATCGTGTATATACTGCCATTTTTCATGGTATGCCTTGATTGATAATGCACAAGAGTGTTGAAAGAAAAAAAGAACCTATTTCCAACTGTGTGTGAATGTACACAAGTGATACACAAGAAACACGTATGTGAACATTCTTCTTTTTTTTCTAGTAAACAGTAGAGAAGAAAGCATATCAGATCACTGTTATAAATAAATAATTGTTAATACAAAAAAGAGACATATTTGATAATATGGGATGAGTGCAATGCTGGATGACTGGAAGATATATCAGTGCATTGAAACACAAATATATTGATGGTATAAATGGCGCATTACTACAGAGAATGAATGATAGAATGCAAGTGACATGATTACTATTATGATTTAGAACTTGTACTGTACAATTTTCTAGCAATTAGGGAAGAGCACTGAATCTTTTTATACTGATGTTTCTAACAGTTCCTTGTTGCATCTCGTTCATATAATTTAGTTGTTATCTTCTTTTTATTCGTTTAAAAAGATAAATGTACTTATATCTGAATTCGCCATAGCAATATGAGATTAACGAGATATCGTTTAAGAATAGAAAAAAAAGAAAAAGAAACTATCGACTGTTATTCACTTATTCAAAATATGCCGTTATACTTTAAATACTTTCTTAAATTCAAGACAAAATGTCTTCCGTATTTTCTTAACGAAAGAAAAAAAAAATCCTAGATATTTTTATGATATTCCTAACACTTTACATAGTTATAATTCTTCATAGATTCGGACCTTTTTTATTTTCTGCACACTCGAAGCGTGCTGAAAATTTAGAGTGCAATATTCTTATCGAGTAAGACGCGACAGAAACACATTTCCTGTAACTAATGTAAAAATGTTGTTATCAGATTCTGGCGCCCTTCCCTTGCATTATCATAAGGTTGAACATCTTTCGTACTTCAAAAAGAGAGAAAAAGATAGTCAACAAAATAAAATAATGTTTCTGAGAAAAATGTTGACTAATAATTATACTTACATTCAAAGTTGTGGGAAGAAATTAACTGATTCTGTAACTTTAAACGCGCATGTGCGCGAAGAAACACATTAAACTACATTTATAATATATAAAATATATATGACACTAAAATTTCAATTTAGGAACCTTAACACTTCAAGGAATATACTCAATTTTAAGTTACATGAAAGAATGGTGATGGTGCAAAAAATTATCGTGTGTTTACAGCTTAATTACATATTTAATTATTCGTGCAAGACGATGGTATTTATTTTTGTACAGGAGTTGATTTTTATTGAATCAGTATATTATTTGACTATGTGCTGTATTAGCAGAATTTGTAGATAATTTGTTAGTCATTTAAACTGATAAAATTTAGTTAAATTCAAGTAAGTGCACAAAATATAGGGGAAAAAAAAAATAAAGTCAATAATAATTTGTAAACCAATTTCTAATCTTATAAATTATCCATTGCATCTTGAATTTATATGTATTATTTTATCATCTTTATTTTACTTCATCTTAGGCTAATGTTTAGAATTATTTATAAAAATTATATTATTAACAAAAATAATTGTAAGAATTACATTGGAACATTAAAGATTACTTATTGGCACAGACACACGAATTAATAAAATTTATTTTTAAGAAATTTTTTGTTACACAAGAATGTTTAAGCATATGTATATAAATACCATTTAAGTAAAAAGAAAAAAAACTACTTTTTCTATAATTCATAATAAAGTTAAACATTAAAATGAACATACCTTCGAAGACAATAAAGTATTCTATGTGTTTCATTAAGTTCAAATAATATATATGTGCATAATATTTAATCCCAGTAACTAGTAATTTAATATGCTTTCTGAAACATTCCATACTTTAAGTATTAATCAATTTGGTCACAAAAAGTTTAAGAGATACATTATTCAAATAGTGAAAACATATGTATAATGAGTAAATCATAATTTTGATGTGCCTCCAAAGTAATTTCTAAATATTCTTTTTAACAGAAAGATAAGAAAAATTTTATCCTTCATATTATTAAACATTGCTTCAAAACATTTAAGTCTTATGTATCATATGTTAAATTGTCACAAATCTATTAAATCTATCAGAAAATAATCTCTCGTTTCTTAATATTATTCCTTTACCAGAAAAATTCTAGTACAATTAACTAGTACTAGAATCAAGGGATAGAATAAAACAGACAAAATATTATTACGAAATATTTATTACATTTAATTACTGTTCTTTAACTTCGCGCAACCTCCTCACTGCAGACCTAACAGAGGCAGCAGCTGTTGTCGAATACACCCATGCACCTCCAGCAACAGTTCTTTTGCAACGTTTGCAGGACCAGATGCCTACAACGCTTCGTTTCATAGCATCCTGCAACAAACAAGTAAAATAAAATTTATAAATTTACAATCTTTACCTACTTCACATTGTTGATTTGGTGAATAAGGTGATAAAATTCATTTCTCACCTTGCCACAGAACGTGCATGTGTATTTGCTGTGCTGCGTAATTTCCATCTTTTTGACCATCTTCCTGAGAGAGGCACCATATCGGGTACCATATTTACCAGTGATTCCAACCTTCTTTGTACGTTTCGCCTAATAAAAATATGAATATGAAAGTATTTCATAAATTAAATATTCTTACCACTAGTAACATGTATTTATAGAATGCAATAATCGAAAGATAAAATAATAAGTAAGATATTAAAATATCGCTGAAAATGTTTACGAGAAACACACTTGCTTGACAGAACTATGTAGGTTAGCTAAGCGTAATTGTCTTTAAAATACTATTTTAATCTCTCCAATTAATTTTTTATTGCAAAACTAATTAAATGTGTCGCATTATTTTGTTTCTACTCGTAATTAAAAATCTTTTGCGATTCGACAACAAAAGAACCGATTCAACTGTAAATACAAACATAACCTCAAGTCACCATTTCTACGAAACTTATCCATAACGAACAAATACAAAATACATATACAAATACTTTGTCGATGACATTTTTTAATACGATACAATCAATTTCAGCAATACTTCGACGGGATTGATGAAATATTTCTAAATAACGATCTTTACCATTTTGCACAAATATACAGCACGTTCTGAAGGAACCGGAAAAGAGAAGAGCCTTTAAAGCCCGATACTCACTGCGCACCGCAATTACCGGAAGTCGAGATGCGACGGCACGTCCGTGAGTGGCGCGAATTCAAATCGCGCGTTACTGAAAATAAACGAACGCGTTCTCGCACGTTCGCGAACGTTCTAAATAAACATCCGCGAACTTCTAAACTTCCGCACAAGTTACCACGATTGTTTCCACCGTTTCCAAGAAATACTCCGTGTTCATCATCGAAAACTGTATTCGAGCGAAAGGTCGTCTGGCGCGAGAGCGTGTGTGTCCGTGCACGGCGACGCGGATGTGCGATTTCACGCGTAATGAAAAAAACTTTCACGGACGGACAGCCGGGTAGCTGACCCCGATACCGCAATGCCCCGTTACACCTCGACGAGCAGTACACATCGGCGTAAGGAGTGCGTCGCGGCAAGAGTCGCGACCGCGGGTGAAAAAGGATTCGGTCGTGCGTGAGTACGCGCATGAGAACGCTCGGAAACCGGCCTGAAATGACGTAGCCAGTGGATCCCAGACCAGCCAGGCCCGTCCGTGTTAAATCAGTGTTGCTCACCGTCGGCGATCTGCGGACCAACGATCAGCTTGTAGTGATTCACTGATCGCTTATCACTCCGCGAAACCGCTAGCCGTGGCACACCAATTGAGAAGCAGCCAGCCAGCAGTGCAGAAAGTGTCAATTGGTAACGAGAGCACCCGGCTAACGATGGTCGTTAAAATCTACATATCGGGCATTAGCGGCAACAAGGAAGTGAGTGGAGAAAGAACGTGGCTGCGAAGGAAATATATAAAGATATATATTTTATCCTCGAGGAAAAGAGAGGGAGGGTGTGTGTGCGTGTTGCATGCGTGGACGATCCGCTCTGCGTGTATGCGCGTGCGACGTTCGAGGAGAATGCCAGATTTACCGGGCACCTGAATTCTTGTTCGATATTTTCACGTCAACGTTCAGATCGAATTACAACGGGGGGAAGCTTCACGGTCGAGGCTGTCGATTAACGATCGACTGTGTCATCGAGCGGAGATCCTTATCGGACGTGACACACACCACCACACACGGTGTTATCGATCGAAATGATTCATGCGTGCGTGCATATGCATATGCATCCAACGAAATGCGTTGGCTGCGTATTTCGCGTTAAACGAACTCGTGCGTATGTTTAGTTCAGTTTAGCAAAACAGGCTAAAGGGAGTCTCGAATGTACCTTGTAATTTCGCGTGAAACAGAGCGTGAAATGTACACACACGACGGAGACGCACAGAACACCGAGGATTATGTGTTCTTGGAACATATGATCGCTGGTTTTGGTAATCTTTCGATTAACATTCGGACTATCAAAGTGGTCGAAATAGCCGCAATAGTAATTGCTCGCGGAAATTCTTTGGACTTGCAACGACGCGGATTGCGCGAATAAAGACTTATCTTTTTCTGTATATTTATTATTTTAATTTCTTGTTTCACTCATGTTTCATTCGATTTCAAATCTTTCATCAATGTTTATGTTTTTCAATGAGAATTAGTAATATCGATATCTCGTGCGTTCTTAATTTTTTTCTTTTTGCTCGATTTTTACGTGCTCGATTCATATACGTATTTTTCAACACCGTTTCAAACACCGTTAGGCTTGGCGTTAATAATCACTGATAACATCATAACGGCATTACGTTTCGTTCGAATCGATAGGTTACTTCATATTGCACCAGAGTGTGAAATAGTTTAAATTTCATTATCGACTTTCGAAGCTTGGTCTTTCATTAATGAACTACGAGTGTTTACGTATTTGTGAGAAACTCGAACGCGTGAAAATGTACGCGTCGCTCAACGAATAATCTGAAAATATAGAAAATATTCGAGCAATATTTAGCAATGTAAAACAAATTTTTGTTTAAGCCTCATTTTCTTATCTATGTTTGCAAGGATTTACATAAACATCCGTAATCTGCTTGTTAATCATGTATTAGGTTTAAATTGCAGACAAGACAATGCAAGCTTTACGTCTGATTGAACTGTTTTAGGTGAAGAAAAGGCAACAACGGGTGTTGATGATATTGGATAGCAAAAATGTAGAATACGAGACAATAGATATAACAGAACCAGGAAAGGAAATGGAAAAGGAGTTTATGCAAATGAATGGTATTGCAAGAGATGATAGTAAATATCCATTACCTCCACAAATATTTAATGAAGATGAATATTGTGGGGTAAATGTTGCTGCATCAATCCTGACAATCTATAATTTCAATTGTGATTAAAAAAAAAAACTGAAGAAAATGTAACTTTGAATGTTGCTAACAGTTTATACTCTAACAGTTTAAATTCTAAAATTTCAACTGAATCCTCTAATGTTGAATGTTATGCTTGAGCTACAAATGCTTATAATGAATCACTCCGCAGGATTATGAAGATTTTGATCTGGCAAACGAAATAGATGAATTGGAAGAATTTTTGAAAGTGACACCAGCTAATGCAAAGGAAAATATTCCTGACTTGAATAAAACCAAGGAAATTCAAGAGAATGGAAATACCACAAGTCGGGAGGTAAATGTTGTTAATAATTAAATCCTGTCTGATAATCGCAAGGGAAATGTTAAATGTATCCATTCGTGTCATTTAATTTATATGTCTTTATAACATTACTTAAGAACTTGATTTGTAATCATCTCGGTTATGTTTATTTTCCGGTGTTTTGTCCTTGGCACTAAATTTGTCCACACTAACTACCACATGTTTATTTTAGCCCTCCACAGACAAAGAAACAGCTGCAGTACAGGCAGAAAGGTAAGCACTATAGATACATTGATTGCATAATTCTGTGATCAATCATTTAAATTGGATAATCGCTATAACTATAACTACATGTAACTGAAAATATTTGTTTTTATTCCTGCCTAACAAATTGTTTTAAAAATAAAAATTTGTCTCATTATAGTATACTTTTAATTAAATCTTTTCTTTGTTACCTTAGTGTTGAAGAAAGGACAGCTTTACCAAGTGAAAATGTACAGTCAGATGAACCTAAATCTATAGAAAATGATGGTGAAACAAAACCCGAAGAAGAAACTACCGAACATACGGGAGAAAATGTAGAAAAAAATGAAGAAAAATCTGGTGATCAAGAGAAAGAAGAGTAGATATGAAATAAACCCATATGATTGTGGGATATTTAATATTTCTTTGACATACTTGGTTTTCCACCGATAAGGGTATTTTATAAAAGTTATATTTATCACATTTCTAAGGCTGAGTGAAGGTACTGCCAAAATAATATTTCTGCTTCCTGCAGAGAGTATATGGAACAGTATAAATGAGGCATAAGCGATACTTTTATAGAAATATTTTATATTTGAAATTAAGCCTGTTTTCACCATCAGATTTTTGATAGGTCTAGAAAATAATGAATGAATTTTATCCTTTTTCATATCAGTAGATAATATAAATTTTTTAATTTCTTATGCTGATATTTTACATTGTTTATATTGTATTTTATTCTTTATTTTTAAACGAAGCTCCTATAATGTGCTAGTAATAAATTTTCAGTATTGAGAACGCTTGTTTGTCCTGTTACTCGCTAAAACTACAACAATGAATTTTAGATAGATATATTCTGCTTTGAAATTTATTTTTGTTTCAAATTTCTTATTTAATCATCGTTTTATAATTACATTAAATTGTTTTTAGAAGTTTATTAAGTGTCCTTGTATATTTATCAGTGGTCCAAGCTATAAATGTAGATTTACTATTTGTATTGAAGAACAGCTTCCATTTATAATGATTTGATCTGAAATTGTATTGACATTATTTGATTGGTTTTATACGAGATTTCTAAGAGTATAATTTCTTATTGTGTAATAAGTTCGGACAGTACAACACTCAGTTTCATATAAAATGCAATTCTTATAAAAGACGACACAAAATTAGTTATAATAAGTTGTTCCAATATCGTACGCACTAATTCTTTATGGTCATATACTTCTAAAAAAACGTTAGGCTTAATGTAGGACAAATTTTTTAATTCCACGCGATATATCTAACAGATTTGTTTAATTTGTTATAATTATATTTATAATCTAATTCGTATAGATATTCCATAATTGAAAACAGGAATAGAGTAACTTATAGCTATATGATTTATTTTTCTCATGCTGAAAATATTTACTTACGAGATAAACAAATGAGTAAAATACGAAGAAGTTTAAACTCTTTTATCGAAGGCCTATTCACGACTCTTTCCATAAAAAATTAATATCAGTTACATATATTTAATTATAACAACTTGAATAGTTTGTCTATAACTATAATAGTTATAACTATAATAACTATAATAGTTTGTCTTGCAATATACTCATTTATTGGTCAGATAATAGATGGGTATTAATCACGAACAAATTCAAAGCTTTACGCAAATGTTATGAACTGTTTTATTATAAAATGGCAGAAGATATAAAGTATCAAGTTCATTACACTATATTTATGCACGAGATAAAAAGCCTGACTAATTTTAATACAGTGTATCGCAGCTTTTGGATATTAAACATATGCTATTAAAATCAGATTAAGAGAAAAAGAGAAATTAAAAAAGCTTTACACATGGGAATCGAGATGTCCACCTCGTTCTTATTAGAGAATGATATATTCACAAGCAATAGGTGTTGGACATGAACATCACACTGAATAAATTTTAACATTATGTATTGGAAATATATATTTACAAGATCAATATTCATTATACATAATATATATAAATCACGCCAATCACTGTTACATACATATAAAAATTTACTAATAAATATCATGATAGAGAAGTTTAAAAATTTGTGTAATAATTCTATACATAAAGTTTTATCATCTGTATCACGTATTCTATACATCTGTTACTAACATTAACACTTGCAGGCGTTTAATTAAATTTATACACTCCATGAATTTTTGGTAAGTAAATTTGACTTTTAGTTTATAGAATCTTATGTTTCTTCTTTTAATAAATAACAAACTAATACATTTTATAATCTTATACATCAATTTCCTATACATACTTAATATTGCATTAATATATATGTTCTTGTATACATACGTATATATTATTACTTTAATTTTAAAAGGTAAATATTTGTTTTCCATATTAACAATGAATAAACGACTAGCATTAACGTCAATAAATATAAAAATAAAACATTTACAATATCAAGTATCTTTGATTATCACATTAAAGATCAAGTTTGATATATAAATTAGTTATTTTTATGTAATAAATTAACTACAGAAATATGACCTTTAAAAATATATTCTTTAGTTTTCAAATAGTTATTGTCAGTTGAAATTTATTAAAAAATGAAATTAAACTCTAACATCTGCATAACGTGAGTATGTGTTTGTAACACAAATTCTTCAAATATCTTTTCCTTGTATGTTCGTAGTCTCCCCTACGATGAAACGAGAACATCCTGAAAACAATAATTGTCAACGTGTTTTTGAAGTATTTATGTAGATTATCGACGAATTCTTTAAAATTAATAAAATTTATACACATAAATTATCGAAAAATATGTAAAAAATAGTAATACTTAAACGAGATTAAAATTTTTCAACAAAATCAAATTCATTTCAAATATTTAACAATACAAAGAATAACTTTTACTATAGAAAGATATAATTTTGTTTAAAATAAAAGGCAATGTACCTTAAAATGTTTGTTTCTAAAATAATAATAAAGAAATAATGCGTCTTTATATTTACAAACGAATAATAAAATAAATCACGTTTCGTTTTTGTAAATTTCTATTTATTTTAAATTGCGTGTGTTAGGTAAGTAGTACTTGCTGTGAAATTTTATTCATACTTTTCAAGGTATACATATTATACAATATTCTCACTAATATAAATTTATTGCGAATGCAAATATGTACTACTATTAAATGTTGAAAATTACTCTGTGGTAACTTACAGTATAACAAGTGTACAAGTATTGTTCGTAATAACAGACATCTGTGTACACTCAAATGATATAATATAATGCACATATGGTTCTGGAAATCACAGTTCTAGATACTGTAATGCAGCTCTTTTTATAGGCACATTGCAAGGTAAATTGTTTTTTTGAAGGACTTCATAGTTTAAATCTTGTTTTATAATAAAAAAAGAAAAAGAGCAAGAGAAAATAATGAGAATAAAATCAATAAAGAAATGATATAAAACATAATATATAACAATTATACTTAAAAAAAAAAAAAAAAAAAAAAAAAAGAAAATTATTACATGTAAAAGCTGCATCATCAATTCTAGATACCATTCGACAGTTACATAAAAAATCTGATTAATATAAGTAGTAATAAGCTTTATAAATTTTCATTTTTTAACATTTTTCATAGTTTGAAAATTTGTATATGTACTTTAATAACACACAATAATTGTAAAAATGATTTTCCACTTTGTAACAAATGATTTTGGTTTTGTATATGTAACTATTTGTAAAAAATGAAATCATGTATATTAGTATCGGTACGTAACACTGTCACACATCATTTCGATGTATATCTCTAAGAACTTATGTTTAATTCTATGTTGGATATTATGTTAATATTTGTACTTATTCACACACTATTAGTATGCAAAACAGAATTAGACTCAACAATTGATAATATAATGAGAACTAAGATAAACTTGAAATACGATGATTACTAATGCCACACATATTGTTAATGTAATGTATGATATTTCGTTATGCAGATATTAAATATTCTCATGTTATTAATTCATTATAATGATCCGTGTGTTTACAATAAATTATACATCTACCTCAATAGACAATATGATTTATATATAAATTGAAGAACAAAATGTTTAAATTCCAATAAATTGATGCTCCAACATTGCATTCTGTATTTAAAAATAAACAAATTATTCCTTAATAGTGCTAAATAATATTAATTAAATACATTTCTCAATACTTATTAAATTCACGTACTAAAAAACAAAGTACCTCGAACATTTTTTTAATTTATTGATTATATAAATGTTTTAACGAAAAATTTATCTTAAGGTAATTACCTGTACTTATAGTATGAATGCTAAATTATTATGCAAACTGTATATATTTATTAAGTAAAAATTGTGCTTTACCATTCATATAATGAAGTATTCTGCATTGTTTTATATTCTTTTGTCACAACTGTATGAAACTACTGGAAATTGTCAAATAATTGTTATATATAACATTTTCATTCTTATAATTAGTGTTATAAATTAATGTTATATTTAAAAACTTTAAGTTACTATTTATAGCAACATGAAAAAATCTTAAAAAATTAATATTTTTTTAAATAATATTTAAATAGGTTTGTAACAAAATCTTGTTTTGTTTATAGAAATTTATAAAAGTCACATCATATATATATATATTTTAGCAGAAATAAAATATGAAACCAAAAGGATATTTAAAATTTAACTTTTTTGTTGCTATTAAAATTGTAACAATCATTTTTTTACTGATATTCATTATTACATCTCTCGCAATAAATAAGGTATATTTTACTACAGGAATACTTGTTTTGTTGAAATTCATGTTTCATAGTACACATTGCAAAAAATAGAAAAAAGATAGTAATTGCAATATTATGCCGAAAAATCAATCAATTTATGAATGATTGATTTACTTTAGACAAATAATAATAAAATATATTACTTACAGTTATACATTAAGAGCAGAAAATCAATCTACAGAAGGCTTATAGTTTTTAAAGTACTTTGAGTGCATGAAAATAATACATATACGTACATATTTATATACTCAAACAATACATTTATATTTACATAATCACTCAGGAATTAGTTGAAAAATAAATATAAAGCTTTCGTTCTCTATTATTTTTTCATTATTTGAAAATCATGGATATTAACAGTAATTCGCAAATTGAAAAGCATATGTTAAAAATATCTCTAAAATACCACAACCATTAAAATCTATTTTTATGCATTCTGTAATATTATAAAAATAAGTTTGTAAAACTTACAAAGATAAATGCTTTTACGAAACCTTAGATAATGACATAATACAGTAGTGATAAAGCTCACAAAATTCTCAATATTTCTCCTTTCCATATGTAACTTGTATTAATTCTTATTCCAATATATAAATTTTTATATGTATGTAATTTAAACATAATAAAAAATATTAATACTGAAATGAAATAATGAAGTACTGCAATAATTAACTTAAATATTATGCAAAATTATGCTTGTGCATTTTTTGACAATTATATGTAACTTTTTTTGTATTTGTATTAAAAATTATGTTTCAAACATAATTAATGAATTTTCACATTTTCTTTATGTACAAATATTAAAATAAGAAATTAAGAGAAAGTGAACTAAATAATTTAACTATAAATTTCTTACAACTGTATTACGATACATTGTATGATAATTGTATTATGATACAACTAATCACAGTGTTCACTATTCAGATTACTTCCCTCATACTAAATCAAAAATAACTTATAGAAGTAGCAATGGCAATGCTAGAAACAGAATCATTATATCAATTCTTCTTTGCTGTAGCATTTAATTTTTTAAACTGTATTATGCTCTAAATATGTTACCTTCTGCATTTGATTTTCTATCAGTTTATTTATCTATTGTAAGTACTAGCTTATGATATATGATGCTAATAAAATGTAATTAATCCGTACCAAAATATTTTTGTCCAAAATGATTTGGGGCAATGCTATGAATCTCTGATGTTAAAATCTTCATCTGTAAAAAGACAATTCAGTTTCATTTAAACAATTAAGATAAATTTTTAATTTCAAAATAACAATTAATACATTAAATAAAAAATATTTATAGAATAATTTGTTATTTTGAAAACTAACAAAATGTTAATGTTTTAATACATTTGTTATCAAATTCAATGAAACAAATCCTGTAACCAGTAACTGATCCATTTTTTGGCATTGATAACGAATTTAAAGAAAATTTAAAGAAACAATTTTATAATCTGTACACAGAAGACAATATATTGTAATATACAATTGTTACAATTCAAGGAAGCAAATACACACCTGAGGAAAGGCAGTGACTAGAGATTTGGCTGCAATTGGTGTACAAAATAAATTTGATAAAATGATATTCTCTTCAAGTACATTGTGCTCTTTTAGGACAGCAATCGCTTTTATCACAGTATTCCCAGTACCTTTCATTTAAAATAAATCATTGATCTTACAATATAGTATATATAAAAGTTTAAATGATATATTTAAAGCTGTTATACTTACTCATTATTGGATACATAAGTAAAACTTTTCTTTCAGATATGTCATCTGGAAACTTTGCATAAACTACTTTGGCTTCATGTGTGTCTGCATCACTTTCAACTAATATTTTTCCAATTCTTATGCTACGACAACAGTCTCTTAAACCCTAAAAACGCATCGTTAATATCATTTCTCTCAATTACTAGAATTTGCTATACCTGTTCCATGGCTTCTCCACTCCTTACTATAGAAACCCCACAATTTCCTTTCTGATACTTCAAACCATTATATTTGGCACCAGTTGGTGTGGTTACCACACATTTGGAAAAAGGTAATTGATTTAAACTTTCTTCTATAACTAGCCTTATCTAAAAACATTTAATTTGCCATGTGATTCAGTTTCATTATAAATGCTGAAATTATAAAATATAAGCATAAAAATATTGCTTTGGTACAATTTTATATTATACTTGTAATGAATCTTAAAGAAAAAATGTTAAATAATAAATGTAAAGAAAAATGAATTAAAACTTAAAGTGAAGTGAATGAAAGATAAATTAACAAGCAACAAATTAAAATAACACATATTTCGAATGTTGTACATGTTTTGACCTAAAATATAGAAATATAAGGCAATGTGAAAGAACGACTGCGATCGATGAAATGATTTACTTGCTAAGATAGAATTGACATTATCAAATTTCTGCTCGTTAATAAACGTGTGTTTTATTCACAATGCATGTGCCTTCGATCACAAATCCCTCAAACGAATAAATATCGCTTCGAAGGCACGTGACAACACGTCGAAGTTTATAATTAAAAATAAAAAAAAAAAATAAATCTCACCAAGCGGTCTGCATAGAACTTGAAATCACTCCTCGTGGTGTTTCTGTAAACGGATATGCATCGTGTCCATTAAATTGTTTAATTGCAGACAAACGACACAATATGCCGGCATGATGCCGGCATCTTATTGCTAAAAAAAAATACTTATATACGTCGATACACGAATAACTGTCGCCGTCGGTTTACTTACTTGTCCCGCAATATAGTCTGCAGCTCCTTCACCTGATTATTGCACGGAAGGATTTTTAAGTTTGGCCCGTAAATGTCGGCGATATCGTTGTTCTCGCTCGACTTCTTTGGGACCGACGTTACCTCCGTGCTACCCATGTTCGATTTCTTATATGCATGTAATACTTACCTGAATGTTGTTTGATGCTTACTCTACATATGCATACAAAATTGCTGGACACAGCCATTGACGTATTAACTACTAGAGACTTCATATTATCGTAAGAATGATATGTACTAGTGAGAAAAATCTAGCGTAAGATTTATATTTTTCTACGTTTCTTTTACGTGCGTGTAATTACGCATTGATCGAGTTTCATTTCTTATTGGATTTCAACGGGGACAAGGCAATTTTGATTTCTATCTTTTGAAAATGATTTTTCGGGATTCTGTGTTATTAATTGATTATGCATTCGAAGATGAGAATTGAATGAAAGTTAAATGTTGATTGGATGCAGTATGCACCAATCAATCGTTTGGCTTTAGAGCTTTTTAGTGCACCATTGACTAAGGACAAAATAGACTTGACGCACTTTCGCGTGCCATTCTTGCATTTCGGCGCAGTCGTTCGAATAACACTTAATTTCTCGTAAACTACATTTAAAATTTAAATCAAAATTTGTTCGCAAACATACTTAGAACTGACACAGTAAATTTCACACACAACTTTCGGCACAAATATTTGTTTAATCAATTGGTTACAATTGTACACGTCTTACTATCACGCAGAATATCTCTTCATAATTCCCTCTTTGATTGTAGTAGAGGGCGTACGAAACACCCTAACTTTTTTCAAAATCGCAAGACGTGAAGTTCCACACGATGTTATGTCTATTCTGTCCTTATTCAATGTTGTACAGTGATTCTAGATAGAGCGGCGAATTTGTCAGTATTTAAGTATTTGAAAAGCAATGTGCAATGAACAAACAGCACTAATGTCTTCATACGATTAGGTAAAAGAGAATGTCCCATCCTTACGGATCGTTTTCAGCACAAAGAATGCATCCAAGACGTAGACATGGTAAATAAAATTATGTAGAAAGTATGACAGTACAGTTGCATTTTTGCAATTACTTCATCTTTTGTAATTATATTCTATATATTATATCATTTTTTGGGAGGGATTATGAATTTGATAATATGCAGCATTTGATGTATGTAAAATATCTTGTTGTTTTTAAATTTGATGGCAATCTAGTAATTATTTAGGTTAGATTCTTTGGTCTCATATTATGCAAATAAGATTACAGTTAAATATAATGATTTTGCATGTTTCTTGATATTTCTATTATATGTTATGTTCCTTGGATATATTTAGGAGATAGAGGTGAAAGTTCTCAGTCTGGAGAATCACATTTTGGTAACCATGGCCGAGGCAGAGGACAAGGAGGACATCCTCCTTGGTTAAAAGGCAAACAAATAGGACTTTATTACAGAGATAAAGCCAGAGAAATGAAGCAAAAATCAACTAAAGTCATTAAGTTATCTGAACATGTTCAAGTACAAATTGAACGTGTGTTGTATAATTCTAAGGGATATTATGAAAAATTATACAACAATGCATATGCTGAAGATACATTGCATGGCACGTTGGAAAATAAATATATGCACATTCATGACTCCCAGTTTAAAAGAAAGTTCATGAACATGGTGTCCGGTAACTTACATGAAAATCTTGATAGAGCTTTGCTGGTTAAATCGAGATTGGAAAGGGATAGTGATTTAGATAAAATGTTATTTAATGAATTTAAAGTAAAGACAGCAACGCAAGAGTATCAGAGTATGGAAAAAATTAGATTAAAGTTACCTGCACATCATAAAAAAGTAGATATATTAAGATTACTTAAAACAAATCAAGTTATTGTAATAAGCGGAGAAACTGGTAAGTTTTTGCTCTTTGTTTTGAAGTTTGGAAGTAAATAATTTAAGATTAAATGTATTTATATTATTATTATTTGTTTGATTAATATATGTATCTTGTAACGTTCATATACTCGTAAGATCTTTTGAATGATTTATTAGACACAGTTATTGTACAGATGTATTTTAGGTTGTGGAAAAACAACACAGGTTCCTCAGTTTATATTGGATGATGCAGTAGAACATAGAGATGGTAGCGTTACACGAATTATTTGCACTCAACCTAGGAGGATATCAGCGATATCCGTTGCTGAAAGGGTTGCAGCTGAGAGAGCAGAAAGACTGGGTAAATCTGTTGGTTTTCACATTCGGCTTGAAAAGTACGTTATTTTTTATTTTTTCTATTAACTTCACTGAAAGATGAAATATTCTATTATCTGTGTTTTATTTATAGAGTATTACCAAGAGATAGAGGCAGTATACTGTTTTGTACTACTGGAATGTTGTTACAGTTTCTTCAAGGTGATCCAGCCTTAAAAGAATTTTCTCATATTATATTGGATGAAATTCACGAAAGGACTACCGAAAGTGATTTTATTCTTGCTTTATTGAAACTAATTATTTCTAAAGTACGTTTAATTCATCTCTGTATAAAATTGTATATCAATTTTTGTTATATAAAAAAATTTATTTTTTTTTAGAGATCTGACTTGAAAGTCCTTTTAATGAGTGCAACAGTTAATCCTGAAAGTTTTTCCGAATATTACAATAACTGCCCAATGATTCATATTCCAGGCTTTACTTATCCAGTTACAGAGTATTATTTAGAAGATGTTCTATTCCTTACTGAGTAAGTTCGCGCTTAATAAAAACAATGTAGATGAATGATAACATTACTTGAATTACAGATTTAAATTTCCACCGGCAACTGCATTGCCCCAAGATCATAGAAAACATATCAAAAAATATAAACAGGAACAACAAAAAAGGGATGAGTTTCAAGATATGATAGGTCCTTACGCACGAATACTTAAAATCGAGGCAAATATTCTTATTTTACGATGGTGTACATTACGTTTATTTTTTTCTTATTTTTCTCATTTATTATATTATAGCACAAATATACAAAAGAAGTAATTGATCAATTACGGAATCCTCACAGTGAAAAACTGTCTCTTGATCTTATAGAACAATTAATTAGGTATATTTGCAGAAAAAGAGATCCTGGAGCTATTTTAGTTTTCCTTCCTGGTATGATGGACATAATAAAACTAAATAAAATTATGTTGGAAAATGGACATTATCCACAAAGTAAGTGTATTTAATGTGAAACTTAATATAAAATTTTTGCTTCCATTACAATTTTAGAGTTAAAAAAAATTATTTTATATGTGCAGACCAATACGTTATTTATCCTCTTCATTCTCGTATGCCAACTATTGATCAAAAGCTCATATTTAAAGAACCATCCGAAGGAGTTCGGAAGATAATAATTGCAACTTCAATAGCCGAAACTTCTATAACTATTGAAGATGTAGTATATGTTATTGATTGTGGGAAAACGAAGTATGGTAAATTTGATCTTCAAAAAAATATTCAAACTTTGGAACCTGAATGGGTATCGTTAGCTAATGCTAGACAAAGAAAAGGCAGAGCAGGCAGGTAAAAGACATTTGGAATAAAATTTCAAAGAAGATTACTTTGTTATTTAAGATATTTATTACGAAAATGGTATTTAATAATGGTTATTATATTCTTTTTAGAGTAAAACCTGGAGTCTGTTATCATTTGTATTCAAAAGCTAGAGAAAAGACATTTGAATGTTTTCCATTACCTGAAATGTTAAGGACGCGTTTAGAGGAAGTTATTTTACAAATAAAAATTCTACAATTAGGAAAAGCTAAAACATTCTTAGAAAGTGTTATGTCTCCACCAAATATGAAAGCTATAGATTTGTCTTTAGATTTACTCCGAACACTTAACGCGTTGGATGACGAGGAACATTTGACTCCTTTAGGATATCATTTGGCGCAATTACCACTAGATCCACGAACAGGTATTATTTTTATGTACAATTTTTTATCAATAAGTTTTCGTACCAATCATTCTGTTTATTATCCTTATTAGGGAAAATGATCATATGGGCGGCATTATTTTCGTGCGTGGAGCCAGTTTTTGCAATTGCAGCGAGTCTTAATTTTAAAGATGCATTTTACTGCCCTCTTGGAAAAGAGGAGGAAGCACGAAAAAAGAAACTCGAATTAAATATGAATCAATTCAGCGATCATATCGCGTTATCTGAGGCATTAACGAGATTCGAGGCCGCGTACAAAAGGAGCTATGCAAGCTCTTTTTGTAGGGATTATTTTCTTTCTTTTAATACGCTCAAACTTCTTTCCGAAATGAAAACTCAATTTGCCCAACATTTGTATCAAATGAAATTTATGAACTCGGAAAATCCCAGTGACGTTAATGCTAACAAGAACTCCAAAAACACAGTCTTAATAAAAGCAATAGTATGCGCTGGATTGTATCCTAATGTTGCTGTTATAAGGCATGTCTGATTTCTCGTATAATAATAATAGTTAATGAAGATTGAAATGTATATTAAATTTTGTTTTATGTTCAGAAAAGTTACAAGAAATGGAACATTTGCATGGACTCCAGAAGATGGTTGCGTTGCTATACATCCGTCAAGTGTAAATGATAGAGTTAAGGAATATACTAGTCCATATATTACGTATTTTACAAAACAATTGTCAACGGCAATATACTTGCATGATACTACATGCGTTACTGCGCCAATTTTATTATTTGCTGCTCCGAATATGTCCATAAGTATGTACTTTCTATTGTTTGTATAATTCATTCAATTTACGTATATTTGTTAATACTTTCAATTGTTTCAGGAAAAGAAAAAGGAAACTATTTTATCAGTTTACCAAGCAGTCAAAATTTTGCTTGTGATTGGCAAAGTGCACAGCTTATTCAGGTACAGAAATAAATATATCTATAAAATAAAATTTGTACTTAATGAATTTGCCTAATTATCTATATTTTAATTGTAGAAGTTACAAGAACAGTTTAATAACTTGTTAGAGTATAAAATAACACATCCAGGAACAGTATGCTGGAATGGTTTTGAAGGCGATTTACTGAAGTAAGTTTTATGTTTAAATGTTTTGTTTATTTTTCATTTATTTTTTAAAAGAGCACTAACGTTATTTGTTAATCATAGTGCTATCATAAACCTGGTTTGTCAAAAAGATGAGGAAATGGGATTTTCTGAGTCTAATATTCAAAAATGTGAAGATAATATGTGTGATTGAATTTAATTTAATGAACTATGATAATCACAACTTTAACATAACAAAATAGCTAGAGGAACTTGGATTCTTAATACTCTTTTCAATTATCGGAATTACGTAAATTTCGTAAGATATTCAAATAATTCATTATTTGTAGTTTTAGATATTTAATTATAATAAGTAAAACTATATGAAATTTGTAATATATATATATACATACACATATATATAAATATTCACAAAATAAAATTTCGGAGATAAAACTAAAAAAAACATCGAACCTATAAGTTTAATTATCAAATTTACTCGAATCCTATAGAACAGCAACTCCATTATATTTTATTATGTTTTAAATATAGAAGATATAGTTAATACTTGAAGAACGTTATTTATTTTATGACACAAATCAATAAGGCCACCACCATTGTATTAATATATAAAGAACGAACTTCCAAAGGTTAATGATCCATAGAGGAAATGCTGTAATCGAGAATATTTTACGCATCGTTACTTGATTAAAATTTATTGCTCTTGGAGAATATGTCATTCGCGTTTTTAAATATCTTTCTTTTTTGTTCAGTCCAAATTCATAACGAAAGAAAGATGGAAGAAAGCAAGAGAGAAAATTAAATTGCGCTTAAAATCATATCGCGCGTATCATTCCTACATATATCTTTTCATGCAATTTAAATTTTTAAAAATCTAATTCAAACCTCTGACTGTAATCTGTGACAAAAAAAAGAAAAAAAATATCAATGAAATTTGACAAGAAATTAAAATAGTTACTACTTAAGCAACGAGATCTGACCATTTAAATATACGCGCATTGTGTCATCGAAGGAGTTTTCATCAGGCTGATCTATATCTACAGGAAAAAGTAGGAAGCATCGTTTAACAAAAGAATCGTGAATTTCGCGAGTAAACTGTCTACCCTCTGTTCTGGCTGTGCATTCGCGCGTCGCCAGTAAAAATGAGCCTGGGGTCTGGCACGAGCTGATAGCCACCGCGAAGAGAAGTTGTAAATAGGGGAAAGAGAAAGAGGAACGAGCGAAAAAGAGGGAGGGTGGATAAGGGGAGGGACGTTCTGGCAATACACGAGCGATGCACGTAGCGTCCAATTCAGTCTGCATCCGACCGCCGCGAGTGTCGCGTCGCGAAGCTGTGGTCGAACTTCGGGGGGGGCACGAGACTCCGATACGAGTCAGAATCGGTGCGAAAGTGCTCGTGGTACAACACCGCGGTTCCTTACTGATACTCGTTCCATACTCATCTTATAACATGGTAATCGCCTTCCCTCTCTCGAGTGGATCGTGATACTCGGAGAGGAAAGAACTGGTGAAAAATCGTAGCCGCGTATATTGGAGTTGTATAGAGAGAAAGAGAGAGAGTGAGAAAGGGAGTACGGGTTACTGAACGATCGTATGAAGGTAGAAAGAGGAAAAGGGAGAAAATAAAAGAGGGACAGAGAGGGATTTTCGTCGCGCACATATACATACGTATATACACGTGCAAAAGCAGAGGAGAGACGTGAAAAACGCGCGTGCGCACCCGTCTATTACACATATACACGTATATACGAAAAAGAGTGAGTGAGAGAGGGAGAGAGAGAGATTGGGAGAGAGTGTATGTGTGTGTGTGTGTGTGTGTGTGAGTGAGTGAGTGAGTGAGTGAGTGAGTGAGTGAGTGAGTGAGAGAGAGAGAGAGAGAGAGAGAGAGAGAGAGAGAGAGAGAGAGAGAGAGAGAGAGAGAGAGAGAGAGAGAGAGAGAGAGAGACAGAGATAACGACGACACGGCGCAGGAAGAGGCAAGAGAACCAGTGACATCGGGAGGGTCGGGTGTTCCTCGTGCAAAACCGCCACCGGAATATATATCGTGAGTGTGCGGCCGAAGATTCGCGGATAGAGGCCGGCCGATAGTGCGTTCCGGGGTTTAAGAAGGGAAAAAAAAGGCAAAGGCTCTCCCGGGTGAAAAGCAATGCGGGTTCATTGACTGCGTGCCGCGCAATGGCCGCATGCTCGTGGCCGATGCACAGTGCATGTGTGACAGGAGCTACGAGGAGGACGACGCCGAGGACGACGAGGCCGAAGATACCGGCTACGGCCAACATCGAACTCGAGACCTACTGAAAGTTATTCCTCCTTCTCTTCTTCTTCCTCGGGTTTCTATATGATCGAGAAACTCGCCTCGATCACGCCGGCGATAACACCGAGGAACACTGGAATTTTTCGTGCTTTTTACGTGAGTAAAACTTTCTTAATACCGGCTTGCAAAACTGCATGTTCAGCGTCATTTTTCCCCTCTTGTTTTTGACTCGTTTCGCCGGAAAGTCGTAAAATCGGAGGACCAACCTCCCGCTGACACACGAATCTCGATAGACATGTCCGAAGTCTCGACAAGACGGCATTTTCGAATTCTTGAATTTACGATTATCGAGTTGGGAATACCGACATCCGGTGATATGTATAAACTGTGTCTTCAGTACTGGAACTATCGACAACTAAAATTGAGATGTATTAGAAAATAAAAGATATGGAGAAGATGTAATACTGAAATCTGAAAATATACTCCTTGAAATCTAAAAAAACTGAAGAAAGATTGATTGGTTTGACTATTATAGTAGTTCTGATGTTAAGAATCCTAAGGTGTTGCAATGCATTATGACAGCAGCGTTAAACCCATTTAATTTTATCTCTTTACTCTTACGGTATTTGATAATTTGAGAAGCTCAAATAGTACTAAATTTCATACTGAATGCAATGTTACGAGCGCTAGAATTTATTTTAGTACCTTTAAGGCTATCATAAGATACAGCCAAAGTTGTTAGCGTCACCTTCAACAAATATTCCTTGTTTATATTGAAAATCCGCTGACTTGTGCAAACTTACATCATTTACCATTTCGATTGTTCAGTTTTCATTTTCCCTTTTGCGTTTTAAATGTAAGTTTCGAACGAAGGAGCGAACGTGTTTCGAGAATATCAAGGGCGTAGGGTCATTCACTGCAACCGGTGTTTTCTCGTTCAAAGATTGTTCGTATGTCAATGCCCTATTGTAGGAAAATATCTTAGCATTTGCAATAAAAGAATTTATATGCAAGTTATATAAAATGTTTTCAAATTTCACTAGCGCTGTAACGAGATACGATTGTCGTGACTATATTGTTAAAGTTTGAAACTAATCTGAATTATTATAATATATACAGCATGAATAGTTATTTCAAGTATAATAAATAAATATTAAAGATGGTCCTGACTGATTGTTGGAGTTAATACTTAATCATGATAATTATGAGTATTATATTACTATATATATTATAGTAATACATTACAGTAGTAATGAAATTTCAAAGTATTTCGTATAAAACATATGATATGCTTATAAATATTTTAGTAAGTGTTTGAATACTTACACGAGCTAGTATAAGCGAATCTTTTGAGTCGTTTCAAAAAGTATCGTCGCGCGCAGTGAAAGATTCTACGCAAGATTCAACGAAACTGTAGATATTTCCTCATTAAAAATTAATTCTTTTACATTCGAGGACGAACAATCGAAGGACGCGTACGTCATGCTTGCAATGACCTTATCATCAATACGCTGACCTTACCTACCATAGGTATTATAAACATCGTGTCTTCATAATAATACTTAATTGAGCATTTTGCCGCAGTGCAGATAATCTTTCTTCAAAAAATATCTGTTGTATACCAAAAATCTCTAAAACACATTACATCTTATCAACATATATAACATATATAACGATTCAGTGATTAATCGACCGCGGATGCCACTGGCAGCGCATGTGTTAAATTAAAAGGATTAATACCATAATTCCATTTGGCCATTTTGTTTGTTAGGTTCACGAATCTTTCTAACTTCGTATCTAATCAACGCATGGTAGATTTTGCCACGAGTCGGCAGCGTCTTATCTTTTCCGTCTTGCGGTCTCTATAGCTACCGTTCCTTTCTCAAAATTCAGATGAACTAGTTAAAGCAAAAATAACCACGAAAAAAGATTGGAGTGCAGATCATCTAAATATAGAGTTGTTATTCGTTCGTTTTCTGCATCGAGAAAGTTCAATTTCCTTCGCAATAACAGCTTATTATATATATACGAATAATATTATCGTTGCAATTAACAAGAAGGGAAGATATAGATTGAAAGAATCGTGACACGTACCTTTAGTTGTGGTTGGTCAAATTAAACGTGCATTTCATTTTCGATGCTCGAAAACACCGATTAGGTTGGATGATTGTAGCGTTGAAAGGAACAACTTCGCTTTGGAACAAATCCAATCGGTTGACTCGTGTATTCTAATCAAGTAAATCAGGATAAGTACGTGTTTTTGCTCCGTTTACGTGTTCGATGTGGCAATTAACTAGGAACCGAAAAAACGAAGTTATACACCGGCTGCTGGCCTGAAAGCTATGTTCGTGCCAAATTAGTTTTTTTCCAGTGCAATGTCATTTGTCTATTCTTCTTTCATATATATGCGCGCACGTACCTTCTTTCCCTTTCTATCGCTTCATTTGTAAGTTCAATTACATAGCAAGTGATTTTATTCGTGGATTTCGGTACAAGTCCTTTCGTAACGCTGCTAGAAGAAAATCTGAAACAATGTTCATTTTAATTTATTACTTATCAACAGTATTTAGAGTAAATAGGTGACAGTAATCCGCAGAGATTTGTGGATTTAAGAAAGTAATAAAATGATACAATCACATCTGTACAAATTCTATCATTTCTTTTTAGTAAAAGTTTTATATTTTTTAAAATATCGGAACTGTTTAATCGCCGTTTGTTTTTTTTATAGTATCGAAAACAATACATACTAAATTAAATCCTTCAAAGTATCATTTTTAAATATTGAAGCCATTTAATTGTCACATATATATAGATGGTTATCGAAATTCAAACTCGTTCGCAGCTATCGGTTGGCTGGTCTTCATTGATCTTGCCTCGGTTTAGCAGACCGAGATCGTTGCACCCGTGACATGAAACGTACTACTCGCGATGAGATAATTGTTCTTAATCATCATGTATATTCTCATTGATAGTACGCGTGACTAAATATATCTTGAGTTTTATTAAAAATTCCAAACGATAAGGTTTCCTCTGAAGAAAAGGACTGAGATTCACGCGTCAAATCGAAGCCATTTATACGATATAAAAGATTTAAACTTACCACCCACGACATCAACACCATACGAAAGCGATGAAAAGAGAGGAATGAATTCTGAATTCGTTTATCCGTTTCTCAATATTGTATTTTCGGCCGGTGTTCGCTCACTGCCGAATTAGAAGCCGTTACTTTCGGTACCGGCGCCATAACCTTTCTCAACGATCGTCGATTTCGACCAGCGCCGCTAGCAGGCGCGCCAACGGAATGAAACACCTCGTACTGGTGGATTTACAACAAAAAGATTGGTTACGATTACTATTCTACGTGAATACATTTAATTATGGTAATCTTTCAAATTCTTTTACGAACGCAGATATTACGTGCAGAACATTTTGAACGTTCGGCTGACATTCTCGCTGTAATGAGAGATTACTTACGCTGCGCGAGCCATTGTACGTTCAATCGCTTCTGAAAATTCAAAAAATATGTATTTAACTGGTTCTTCGACGTGGATACTGCTCCACGTCACGGTGAAGCGGGTCGCGTGACCGCGTAGCAGATCGCTGCTAATTTCACGTTCGAAGGTTGACACGCATCGACGAAATCGCCGACCGGAAATGGGAACGTTAGTCGACGGTTTCGCACGCGAGGCCACGAAAATGAAAACGGCATCGATCGATCGCGTCGTTCAAGTCCGCGCGGGACTCGCCTCGATCAATTAGCAACGCCTGTCAGAATCGTCCCTGTCCAGAGCGGAGGAAGATGTCCACGATACACCAGGCGTCTCTCGTATACGCGTCACTCATCCGTGACTAATGTCCAACAGTTGGCGAGTGAAAATTGGCGCGATGTAAATATGGGACGAGTTCTCATGCGCGCGGCGTATATCCGCTCGATTTACTTCGTCAGCGTCAAACGCGTCGCACGTTGTGATCCGCTTCGGCCCGCCGTGTTTGTTTCTCGCCCCTGATCGCGCGGTTTCGAGCAGCTGACAAATCTCGCCGATAAATATCGCCGACGATCCACGGTGGTAATGACGGCGAATTCGGATTATGCGGAGAATTCGGAAGTCGATCGTCGCAAACAAGTAGCGCTGCTGGTCCGCGTGTTGTTGAACAAAAATAGGTGACCTATATATGTCGCGTGTATATGCACCAAACGTGCACGCTGTATTTGTGCGCATGTATTTTCGTTTCGCAAAATCCAAGTGGATTTTTTAAATGCCTCTTTGTCGTCGGGCCTCGGAAGCTGTAAACGTCGCGCTGCGAGGAAATGTTGGCAACATTTTTTATTTACGTTCCGCGCGGCCTGTTTGGAATAACTTTAGGCTGCAATAAGCCGCGCTCGCCGGCGCGACGTTCTTTTTTCTTTCTTCACGTCTTAGTTTCGCGGTGTATGGTGAATCATGCTTTTTTCAGAACAATGAGGTACATGATTTTTCGTCTGTTTCGCAGATCTATGAAATGTTGTTACTCGTACATAAAAGAATGATCTTACTTTTTTTAGTTTGGGTTGAGTGTTTTTAAAATCGAAGGCGAGAAAAGGGTGGCGCTGCGGACGTCTAATTAATTTTACCATACGATGTACAGAGGGTGCTTCGGGAGTCTTGGTGAAAGTACGTTACTTTTTCGTAATTAGTTTAGTGGAAAATGTGAAAAAGTTCAGGAAAAAAGAGGAATTTCTTTGATTACGTGGTTTCTTGTGGTTTTAGAGAGAGAGAAAGAGAGAGACAGTAAGGGGAAAAACGCGCGGTAGGTGAGGCTGGAAATAATCGAACTTTTTATGGCGTACGTTATGGTTGTTCGGTCAGGAAGCCGCTATTTTCGTATGAAAAGTTCGCGCGTTTCGTTTTTGTGCCGACTCGTTGCTGGTAACGGATTATCCAGCGGACGCGATTACCTTCTCTACTGTTAATAGACGATCATGAATGAACGCCAGCCGTTCTCTCGTACAAGTGCAGCATATTCCAGACATATTCGTTGCGAGAACGATATCAGATCAGTTATACGGCCCGCCGGAATGCAAGTAGTAAGTAGTTTGAAACTTGTGGCGCGTACGCCATATTGGATTATTAGCGCTTCTTAATCAAACACTTTTTTCGCCGCAGGATTAGAAATTAACAAGTGACGCCCAGTTCTTTCGTTTAATTCTCGCAAATGTAGGAAATATCTCGCAGATATATAAAAACATAACGACGCATCGAATTAAATTGAAGATGTTGGTAAGTTTAAAGACGAATTAACCTTTATAATTAATTTCTTTGGTTACTTTTAGATATTTCCGACCTTGGAAGGAGACAAATTCTTTAATCTCGAACTGAATGTTTGTAAAGGTTCCTGCTGCGTGGCAGTGAAATTTGGTAGCTCGTTTTGACTGAAATATCGAGATATAACTGTCATAGCGATCACTTTTGACCTGATTTTTCTGTCTATATTGCCGCGCTATATTGATCTACAAATTTTATTGACATTACCTAGTTGTGTCATTTTATCTGTATTCTCTTTCGTCATGCTTCTTTTGTTCTCTAGACGTTAGAATTAGCATTAACTTTAACTTGCGTTTAATTGGCAAATTTCTTGCAAATTCTGTATTGATTGGAATATTTAACTTCGTCATAAATTATGATTCTTTATAAAGAAACACATTCTTTTCGATTTTTCAAGTTTACACTGCGTGATACTGTAGTCGCGGAGAAATATAATTTGTTCATGATTAGAAAAAGCAACGCAGGTTATTAATCAAATAGTCTGTATTTGCTTATTTTGGGAACTATCTTCTGTCTCACCATACTCTTCGAAATTCGTATCATTCCTTAATACAAACCTTTGAAGCTTGCTTTTTGATAATGTTCCAAAGACTTTAAGAATGTACGATAACAACCTCCACACTCACCGTAACTTCGTTTCACAGACACAAATGCCTCGAGCATATCACAAATTCACTTTTCTTCTGTTCCAGGTAATCGGAGTCGATCTTCGTGAAACTCTCTCGCAAAACACTCCGTTTCCATTTACAAGGATACTCTCAATTTATCAAGAGTCGCGAACAAACGCTTAGTTTCGCAACGTTCTCACTCGAATCTTGGCGAACTTCTTCATCGTTTATCCAACACCGGATTCGACGATACTACCAAAGACACACAAACTCTCTCGAAAAAGAAACTTTCAACACAACCTCGTTGAATTGTCGTTCGAAAACCAAGTTGAAGAAGGCACTGATCCGCTCGAAACCGTGTACAGCGCGGATCGGAAAAGAGAAAATCAGCTCCTTATCGATCAGTTCGTCGTTCGATTTCGAAATTATTATTCGGACTTAATGCTCGCGACCAAGTGTCTAGACGGAAAATCGTCACGGAGTCGCGGGAATAGTTGGCGAATATGTTCGTTTGCTGACGAGAGGCAGCAGCAGACCGATCGCGGTGGTGAATCGTCGTCGAAGATCGCATTGGACGTGTCGAGGTGGCGGGACTTAGGTGAGGATATTCCGTCGCGTTTGACGTCGTTGTCGTCGTCGTGGTGCGTTGTTCAGCCCGTGGTTCGGCAGTGAGAGAAAGATAAGAGAGAGAGAGAGAGGCGGGCAGCTATAACCGGCAACCACACGGTGGACATGATTATTTCAAAGGATCTGTTCCTCTTTGGCGACCAAGATTACCTGCGCCTTCCCAGCAACGAGAAGCGCCAGCAACGGGCAATGGGCCGACCGATCATCAATGCTCCCAGGTGAGTGGTCCTTTCACCGATAATTTGGAAGCACGTTCACTTCTCCTCCGACGTTTTTTCTAGACAATGGTGTAGAAACATTTACTGGCGTTTGCTCGAAACAATTGGAGGATTCCTTTTGTTAGATTGACGATCTTTTTGATTTCGGATGGAACAATTTTTTATCGTAGAAGGATTAGAATTTTTATGATCACGATATTGAGAATTACGATAAGTGAAGTGTGACAGTGATTGGACTACGAAGTTATGGATTTTTAGAGACATTTTTATTATTTTTTATTCTTGTCAAATTTTATGAAAATAATGGTGAATTATACACTTGATAAGTAATAAATTTAATAAGTCAAAGATTCTGAAAATGATATTTTAGCATGTATTTTTTAATGATTCTCCAGTTATTAAATAGATCTTGGAAAATATCAGGCAGACTCTAATTGCTTCGAGCAAAGTAACATATCTCCAGTTTGAGAAAGAATAGTTCTTAGGCTTTTATATAGTTTTAAAAATTGTGGAATATTCGATTCGTTAGATTTAAATTAACATTAGATATAATTTAGATGTTAAACAAGATAAAGAAAGTATGTAGAACAAAGACAGTGAGAGGATGTCTATTTCACTTCTCATCGAAGGAAAGGATCATTATATTTACAAAATTCTAAATTTACACGCGATTTAGATAGGATCGACTAATTTTAATTATCTGTCCGCAATTATTCTTTAACACGAAAGTCGATGTAGCCTCGTCCTATTTCTCTCGTTTAATCAAAGTTTCTGAATTATTCTCGATCTTCTCACAAACAAAATCTAAAGTTGCTACAATATAGAAATAACGCTAATAAATGCAAAATAGTCGAAATTCAATATTCTGAATTGATGCAAAATTTCCTAGGACAACGCAATGGAAAATACAATTTTTCATAAATGAACTCTCTTCTAAAAAAATAATTTAAAAGAAAATGACACTCGCTCATTTGCTAAAGTTTATCAAGAAAACCAGATTAATCTATAAATTGGTGCAATATTTTTATTTTAATTTAATGGCAATCGTTGTACGTACGTGTAATAGTACGTTCTACCATAGTGCCGTTAATAATTTTGTAATTGATGCTCAGTTAAACATTGATCGAACAAGAGAAGAAAGGAAAAAGGAGAGGCTGGCGAAAATAGAAAGCCAAAGAAATGGAAAGGATGAAAGGGGGAAATAGCGATTACCGTTTCATACATGCCACGCTCGCTAATAAATTCCTTATCACGACTGATACAGTCGATGATCTCTTTCGAAAGAAGAGACGATCGCCCCTTATCTATTCGCGTCGTAAAAAAATATATCATCGGCTAATACGTCGGCGAATCTCGGCGTGCAATAAAAAGTGTCGAGCACTGACAAAACCATGTCTCGTCTCGTCTCGCGACCTTCCGTCGTGTCATCAAGCTTCTCCATGATCCCGCGTCTTTTCTTCCTACCATTCATTGTACTTTTGAATTTATCTTTCGTCATGTACATGCGAAGCATACCGAGAAAGAGCACGATAAATCGAGACATTTTTCATTCTTTGCGATAGGGCAGCAATTAAAATTCAACATATTGGTCAATTAATACAATGTCACCAAAATTTATTTGATTTTGACATTGACATACATATATATTTTTCTCTCTGTTTATATTGTTTATCACGCAGCCAAGCAGATTTTTAAATCTAGGTTTAATGTGGGTTTGTAACCTAGGGTAGATTAAATCTAGGTTTTTCAAGTCTCATGAAATTATAAAATCTGAGTGGCGGTATCGGACGAATATTTTTACGATTACAGTAAATTAATTAATAAAGAAATTGCAAATGAAATGTTGCATTAATATAGCATCGATCGTTAATGGATTAAAATTCTCGTTAATTATGTCATTGGTACTCGCTGGGTGTTTTTTTTTTCTTTTTTATTTTCAGCTATGTTTGCATACGTTATATTAAAATATAACAAAATTGCACTGAAGTGAGAAAAAAAATCAGCAAAAACAAACTTATCATGTTTTTCCCCTGTGACGTTCATGTATGCAAGTATTATATATACATACTGCTTCTCTATCAAAAGAGGAAAAGAACTCTCTTCAGGCACCCTCCACTTCTTTTTTGTATCTTTTTTTAGCCACGATACTAAATGTCTTCGTCTCTCTTTTTCCACAAAATTTATTTATAACGACACCGTTGTTTGTCGTGTCGACGCTGCTTTCTTGTTTGGGCACGTGTTTGTTTGATCGTGCTTTTGTTCCGTTGTTCGATCAACAGTTTTGTTAATACCACGTAAAGCCAGATTGGCGTTCAAGATCTTGGAACACTCGTTCCTTGTTTTCTCTGCTGTTTTTTTTCTTTTTTTTTCTTTCTGACGAATTTCCAATTCGTCGTTTCGTTGGATTTTAATTGTTTAACTGTCTCGTCACGATAGAAACCGCCGCTGAATGAAAACGATATAACGCAATGCCAAAGAATGGTCTGTAAAAAGATACTTTTTACGAAGCAAAGGCACAGAGAATAATTTAATCTCCTCGGTAACCGCGGTTTTTCAAACACTTTGATGTTCCATCGCTTTTCTCAGTGTTGCGTCTTGTTATCCTTGAATTTTCATATTTAAATCTCCTCAAATCTTCAAAGGATCTTTCGACAGAAAATTAAAACGAGAAGTCACGCGCGTATCAATTAAGGTTTCTCCATGTTTATTTCGTTGAAACAATATCACCGTGTCGAGAAAGAACACACACTAGTCAAATACGTCGCATGAATTTTTCGCAAGACTTTTTTAAAAGATTGTACACCCACTGAGAATTACCCACGTCGGACATAAAGATCGCTCTAAAGTTTACACTTCAGGGGTATCCTAAGCTCGTTTACACAGCAAGGGTTAATGGATCCAACAAGATTAATGGTATTCCAACAATTGCAAAGAAACGTTTTCGGATGGAAGGTGGACGGAGATTGGACGTGAATTTTCGTTACGATTCTGATGCGGTTTCCGTTGGTTCCTGTAAGGATTCCGGGAGCTTTGCGTGGGGATTCTCTAGATTTTAGGGATTCTACGGGGTTTTCGGCGGGGACTTTGGAATTCTTAGTGATTCTGTGGTCGCTCACCAGCGATTCTCGGGCTCTCCTCTGTAAATCTTCCATAGGCATTCCGCAATTTCCATCGCGAATCTCGGAAATTCTTAACTTAACTGTCTCACGATAGTCTTCGGACAGTCACGCGATCGATTTCACATTCCATTGGTATTCTTAGAGTTTTAGAAGTTTCGATGTTTCGTACATATCTGCACGTGTTTTGGAATTTTCAGAGTTCGAAAGCTTCGAGTAGACATTTCCTGATTATTCTTTCTTGAATCTTTAAATTTTACACAACAATTTTTTAACACTCTGTTCATTCACAAAGGATGATTCTTTTCGAGGATTTGCCATTCTCAAAATTCTTCGTGCAGCCATTTTGCACAGTTTTTGTGAATCTTTCCTTATTTTGTACGATTCTTGGATCGACGATGCAAAAATATCGAGGTTAAGTTAAATCACTCGTTACAATGTTCGACTTTACTCGCCACGGGAGAACACAGAATCCCATGCACGGATTTCGAAAGTGGTCGATACCTCGGTCGAAACACTTTCGAAACAGGGATCCAGAAAGCGAGGAGTGGCCATTTATCCCTTGGATTTATCATTTTCGACGAACTTGCGGCTTTACGCGTATCCGGTTTGCGGATCCCAACTTTCTTTTCCTCTCCGGAAACTTCCCCTCGACACAGGTGGAATCGGTAATTGAGGGGTCCGTTTTCAAAACCTGATGAAAAGCCCTCGATTTCACTCGGCCGAGCGCCGGATGAAGCCAATTGGATTCGATGACTAATTCGACGAGGAGAAAACCGCTCGAATTGGTACGAGAGAGACGGTGTGAAATTCGCACGGAAGTTACGTAGTCGCTGAATAAAGCGAGATGAATTATGTATGGAATTTCTATGGGGTGAAAGGGACATTAAAAGGACATCAAAGGACCGTTACGCAAGTCTCTGCGAGGCAGAGCATTTTCGAGTATCTTAACTGTGCTCTGTAAGAAGGCAATTTCGTATTTTTACGAAATGTGGTAAACGCTCAGCCAAGTTTCACATTGTTCTTTTAAACATCAACAAACTCTGTAATTTTTCTGAATATTGCAGCTCTTGTATCTTTTTTCGTTTCTGCATAGAAACTGCAGAATCTTTGACCTTCGCACGAAAACGCGGTCCAGCAATCACGCTACGAAAATTCGAGCGACGAGAGATTCTTTATTTGTTGGTGCCAAGTATGAGTTGATACAGGGAACAACGTCTCCGGCGAATTATAAATAAAAAAGAGAGGAAAGGAGAAAACAGCGTAGTCGAAGGCACACGAGACGTTATCGGCGGGATGATGCAGTCTCCTCGAATCTCTCTCTGATTTTTCGAGGAAGACGTTCGTAAATCAAGCTTTGTTTCAGCGTGAAACCACTGATAACTTTCGTTTTGTTTGTCGCGGTTATTATCAGCTGCGCTGCCAGTTAACAACCGAACTTTTCGCGAGACGTTGTTCGCCTGACGCGTTTAGCTACCCGCGATTAAGTTTATTTTTCGTTTCGTCGGTTTGGAACGACGAAGTTAATTAGGTTTGAAGTTAATTTCAGCTGTGTTCCGATAGATTTCGATTTCTATTCGATTTCGTAGGAAATGGACGAAGCATAGATTTTGGACTAACAAAATATTGAAGATGCGAGCGAAGAATTTCACGGAATTTGCACTTTTGTCAAGTATTTTGCAGATATTTTTGATGAAAGATGATTTTTATTCCGAATTTTATACCCTGCTTTTCACCATGTATTTTCCAATGGAGAGAGAAATTTGAAATTT
This sequence comes from Tetragonisca angustula, assembly GCA_036937485.2. Classification (NCBI taxonomy): domain Eukaryota; kingdom Metazoa; phylum Arthropoda; class Insecta; order Hymenoptera; family Apidae; genus Tetragonisca; species Tetragonisca angustula. Next base: position 1,363,146 of record JAWNGG020000021.1, read on the forward strand.
CTGCTTCATTCTTCATACCTCGTACAATTTATACTTGTTACGCGACAAAACTCGAGGATCAATAAGAATTCCACTTTACATCTAAAAATCCTAATTACAATCGTATCTTAAATTTCTCAGAATTACACATTTACAGTCATCCGCGGCTGCCATTTTTTCCTTTCAAGAATATACAATTACTTCTGCTAAAGGAATCTTATTGTCATGTCAATCCTTCACAACGTCGTATAGCACAAGAGATTCTCAATTCCTTATTAACGAAGGATCTCAATCTTCCGCCGCAAAGCTAGAATTTCTCAGAAGCAAAATTTCAAAACGCCGCTGGGACACGAGAAAGAATCTTTTAATGTGCTTCGATAACAAACTCGTTGCTCCGATTGGCTCTGTCTAATCAAGTCCTGCTTTCATCTCTGAGCTTAGCTTCCGTAGAAAATCTGCTCGTCCAACACGTGGCCACAGGGAAACGATGTCGATGGCTGGCGAGAAACCGTTGAAAGTCCACGATAATCTGGTATCTCTCATCGGTTCCCTGGCTAGGAAAAAGCCGGTGTGCTCGCTCGAGCAACGAGAAATCCACGGACTTTTCTTCCTCCTCGACCGGTCCACGCCCCTGTTCGTTCTCTGCTCGCTTGCTCGCGCCGCTGATAAGGAGAACGCGAGCGTGCACGCTCGCGCGTATCGTCCTCTCTCTTCCCGTCGTCGAGAGTGGGTCACGCATGGGAAACTGGAACGGTTTCATCTCGAGAGGCGGAAGACTCGATTTTTCTCCGGAGGAGAAACCGCCGATTTTTCTTTCGATCAGTTCGCAGTTTCTAGGTTAGACGCGTTGCAACTACGTGTACACATAGGGTGTCCTGTAACTGATGGATCGAGGGTTAGAGTAAACGTTTTTTGAATAAAGAACTTTGTTCTTTCAGAAAGTTAATTTGAACTAATTTATTTAAATCTTATTTTTCTCGATGAGTTTGCAATTTGTAAATTAGACGTGTTTGTAGATGTACATATCTATAGGATGTCTTGCAACTGATGGATCGAGTGATAGAGTATACATTTTTTGAACAGAGAAATTTGTTCTTTGACAAAATTAATTTGAACTAATTTATTTAAATCTAATTTTTCTCGATGAGTTTGCAATTTGTAAATTAGACGTGTGTAGATGTACATATCTATAGGATGTCTTGCAACTGATGGATCGAGTGATAGAGTATACATTTTTTGAACAGAGAAATTTGTTCTTTGAGAAAATTAATTTGAACTAATTTATTTAAATCTTATTTTTCTCGATGAGTTTGCAATTTGTAAATTAGACGTGTTTGTAGATGTACATATCTATAGGATGTCTTGCAACTGATGGATCGAGTGATAGAGTATACATTTTTTGAACAGAGAAATTTGTTCTTTGAGAAAATTAATTTGAACTAATTTATTTAAATCTAATTTTTCTCGATGAGTTTGCAATTTGTAAATTAGACGTGTGTAGATGTACATATCTGTAGGGTGTCTTGCAACTGATGGATCGAGTGATAGAGTATACATTTTTTGAACAGAGAAATTTGTTCTTTGACAAAATTAATTTGAACTAATTTATTTAAATCTAATTTTTGCTCGATCAGTTCGCAATTTCTAAATTAGTCACCAGGGTGTTTTGCAATTGAGTTGGCTCGAGTGCTGAAATAAAAATTTTCAAACAGAAAATTTCGTTTATTCAGAAAATTAGGTCGAAATAATTTATCCAAATCTAACTTTTCTCGGTCAGTCCGCAATTTCTAAATTAGACGTCTGTCGTTGCACGTGTATATAGGGCGTTTTGCAATTGAGTTGGCTCGAGTGCTGAAATAAAAATTTTCAAACAGAAAATTTCGTTTATTCAGAAAATTAGGTCGAAATAATTTATCCAAATCTAACTTTTCTCGATCAATCCGCAATTTCTAAATTAGACGTTTGTCGTTGCACGTGTATATAGGGCGTTTTGCAATTGAGTTGGCTGAAATAAAAATTTTCAAACAGAAAATTTCGTTTATTCAGAAAATTAGGTCGAAATAATTTATCCAAATCTAACTTTTCTCGATCAGTCCGCAATTTCTAAATTAGTCACCTGTCATTGCACGTGTATATAGGGTATTTTGCAATTGAATTGGCTCGGGTGCTGAAATAAAAATTTTTAAACGGAGAATATCGTTCACAGAGAAAATTAAATTTGAAGCGATTTGTCTAATCTAATTTTCCTCGATCTGTCAACAACTTCCAAAGAATATTGCAACAAAATCTATTGTCCGTACACTTCAAACTGGAGAAGCCGGACTCGTGCCTCTTTCGAACTCGCAAACGTACTCTGGCGGCTTATGCAACGCGTGTGCATAAAGTCACAGGGACTATTTAAAGAAACGCATCGAGAGCGCGCATTATCTCACGGAGAGCAGGCGCAACCAGCGCCGTCAGGATTCAAGTTCAATTCGGTCCGGTGCAATGCACTTTGGCCGTGTTCTTTCGAGAGTGGATGGAATGATTCATTCGACGGAATTAGTCAGAGCCGCGAGGAGATCGATCGTTGGATACCGCGCTCGATTTCACGGCCCGTTTCGACGTCTCTGTCGCCGATCGCGTCGTTACCATCGTCCTCCTCATTTCAAGCAAATCCCTCCCTTTTGAATACCGATCGTTCGATTTTCAGCAATTTCTTTGGAAAAGTTCCGATTTCGATTCTCGAATTGATGGGTCATGAGATGAGCAGAAGCTATTGAAATTTGCTATTTTTTTCTACTTAATTTTGTTTCAGATTTCAGATTTTTCATGAAAGTCAGCAATAAAATTAAAATCGGTTGATTAAAATTTCCGATTTCGATTGTCGAATCGATGGGTCATGAGATGAGCAGAAGCTATTGAAATTTGCTATCTTTTTCTACTTAATTTTGTTTCAGATCTCAGATTTTTCATGAAAGTTAGCAATAAAATTAAAATCGGTTGATTAAAATTTCCGATTTCGATTGTCGAATCGATGGGTCATGAGATGAGCAGAAGCTATTGAAATTTGGTATGATAGTAATAAAATTAAAATCAGGTGATGTCACTTGAATTTTTATTGACACAGTCTTGAGTCAGTTAGATTATATATTTCTTAGAGTAATTGAAGAATCGTGAGGAATTTAACCTAGGCAGAGATTCGATTCATTTATTAATCATTGTGACAGTCGGTGTATTTTTTAAATTTTCATGCATCGTGCGTATTTCTGTATCTCTAAATGCATAGAAATCCACGATCTAGTGATTGTTATCGAATTCAGAAGTCGAACGATCAATCTTGATGAAGTTGAATTCCCTCGATTGTGATTCGTTTGTCTTGCGAGATGCGACGTATTAATCGATCTAGAATGAAAGGACAATTTTTAATTAACACAGAAAACTAGATATATCGAGAATATGAAAATGTTTTTGAAGATCAGAATCGCAGAATTAAATCGAGCAACGATGACATGCGGCGCTGTTTTTAATACTCGGGTGGGGAAAGAAAAAATAATAGTTCGAAAGAGAGGGAGGAGAAGAGGAGGAAAGATACAGGGAATAAAAGGCATAACTGAATTATTCAGACGGTGTAAAACGTGAACGAGGAATTCGTTTAGTTGAAAGAGACGCGTGTGGCGTTTCGCTGGAGCAACCGCGACCTCTCCATAAAAGTCTCTCGATAACTGGGTTTCTCTCGGCGGCGTGACTTCTCGCGACGTCGCATTCAAAACATGATCTCCTTTCTTTTTCGCCTCGGCCACCTTTCGTGTGGTTCCAGTCGCATAAAATCGATATCATCGTTGTTTCCTCCGTCGCGTTTTTAAATCTCGCATTTTTCTTTTTTCTTTCGGTAATTTCATCTTCTGCAATGCAATATTGAAACTATTGGCGATTAAAGTGTAAAATCGAAAGGTATCGAAAGATTTAGGTTGCTTGGGATGCAAGTTTCGACTCTTTAAATTGACGACTGATAGATATTGTACATTGAAGAACATTTTTAGCAACGAAATTTCGGGCAATTTCACGAAGACGCAAAGCGAACAACAAGCTTTCACTCGTACAGTTTGCAAAAAGTCACAGATAAATTCTGAAAAGTGTGCTCTTATAAATTTAGAGGATTTCCATGAAAAGTTCTACGAAAAGAATTGTTTGCTGATAGTAGTATTAATGAAAGAGTCAAACATCGCAGATAATACGGCGAACCTTGCTTTTTCCACTGTTTTTGCAGAAGAAATTTAATGAATAAATTTCGATCATCCTTCCCTAGATTACTGATATTTCAGTTTTTGGTTTTGAGTTGTTTTGAAAATTCCACCAATTCTCTACGCGCTGTTGATTTCATTCGTTATCCCCAGGTTGCTAAATCGTTCGCTACCGATAAATATACTAGACTTCTCGAATATGCTATTCGTAGGAAAAAGTCCGAGGTATTCGAGTCTGGATACCTTGATAAACAAGTTCCAGGCTCAGCATACCGAGTCACTTGTGTGCATAGCATTAGAAAATGGCTGTGAACCACGTTCCAAACAACGATACTGGAAGTTTATAACTTATTTTCCAAATTTCAGCGTAACATCCTTCGCCTCGAGAATGCTTCTCATCGCATTTAGGACAAAGGTCTTTCAATCCTTGTCGAGCTAAAAAATGTTTCGTCAGATTCCTCATCTGGCAATTAATTTTCCAAAATTTTTCTAATCAGGTAAATTGTAAGTTTCCTAAATTTTTCTAATCAGGTAAATTCTAAGTTTCCTAAATTTTTCTAATTAGATAAATTCTAAGTTTCCTAAATTTTTTTAATTAGATAAATTGTAAGTTTCCTAAATTTTCCTAATTAGATAAATTCTAAGTTTTCTAAATTTTCCTAATTAGGTAAATTCTAAGTTTCCTAAATTTTTCTAATTAGGTACAACAAATCTTCAACCACTCGATCCCCTTTTATGTAGATAGAATCCTGTTAAATAGATAATTGTTGGCTTCTCCAAACGAAATCTTTTTAGTAGATGTTCGAAATTCTTCGATCTGTGACCAACGATCTGAAACTCATTGATAATCGATAAAAAGTCATATCTTCGTTCGTTTAAATTCTTCGATAGATCCAGCATGGTGGATCAAACGGTTTTCAACCTTATCTCTGTCCATAAATCCGAGTCGCGAATCCTCGTAGAACCTCATATTTTTATATTACATTTTTACATTTATATTTGTTACTTCATATTGTTACGTTTTATTTAAAAAAAACTCCTCGCGTATAACAAGATATCACATTTCTTGTATATCCTTACACGCGGTGTACGTTCTTTCTGTCCTGAAATTTTCCCCAGATGCACAAAGATGCACAAAGTTTGATCATGCTTCCAATTACCAAAGTCCCGTCTGCCGAATCTCCCGCTCGGATCGTTCTCACTTGCGGCCAGAAGGGAACCGTCGCGTGAACCGAACTTTCCAACTTCCTCGAACAATGAAAGAGCCAACAGGTCTTCGACCTATTTCCATTATCGACGCGGAGGAATGACTGAATGGTCAGAATAGCAACAGCAATAATAATAATAATACCAATAATAACAACGGCGGAATGAAAACGCGTGACAGGCTGGAGGGAAGAAAGGTGTTTGTTGGTGACGCGTTTGAGGGGCGGAAGCGCGTTGTTTTGCCTATTAGGCGTGAAAGTGGAACGAAAAAAGAGGCGACGGAGGCCCGAGACGGTGAGATGAAATCGAGGACGTTGCACGCAGGCAACCGTGCCATTAAGTAGATTGAATATTACCCTATATTCGGTAGACGCAATCAATAGCCTAGAAAAAAACGTGCCATAGTTTCCTTCGCGGCCTAGCGGCGGCCTTGAATGTGCTATCAGCTTCGTCTCTAATTTACCACGACGTGCGTGCGTGCGTCGTGTACGAACAGCCCGCCTCCTCGGAGAGATGCTTTCGATTCTCGTTGCCGATACACACGTGTGTATGTGTTTGAGCTGGTATCGAGATGTTTGAGACACGCGAAACGAGTTGGTTGAAAGTCGATTCGAACAACTGAACTTGCACGAATGTACGTACGTCCTGAAGTATCATCTAAAGGACTATTCGGAAAATGTAGGATCGTTTTCGTCGAAACGATAGTCGAACTCATTAATCGGTTCTTGAAATGATACTTGAAGCTCCAGTTTCGACTTCTTGTCCCTTGGAGGATTGAAAAGTTGGAAAGAAATCCTGGAGGAGAATAAGTTTTTAATACTATACTTTTACTACCTTCCGGAAATAATTAAATAATTTGACTTACTTCCGAAGATGAGGTATTAAAATCAACAAATCTGTCCCTTTGAAGAAACCGAGAGGCGTATCTTGAATTTCCAAAATGACTTGGCAAGAATTCATTTTTTTTTTTTTTTGAAAAGAATGACAAACTTAAATCTTTAATACGTGCACAAGAAACCTTTGTCGAACTGGAAAGTTCCCTGGAATTTGAAAATTCCGAGGGGTCTCGTCTTTGAGATAGCTTCGCGCAGGAATTCAATTGCAACTCTTTCTCAATATTTGTTCTCCCCTCGAAAGGAGAAAAGGAAAAGAAGAAAAAGAACAAAATTCAAATCCTTAATATGTAAGACCTCGTTCGACCGTTCTCCCGAGGAACGAAGAAGTTGAGAAGTGCGAAGAGCACCCCAGGGAGGAACGAACTCGAGGAATGTCCGATGTGAATGAACTTCTCGTACGTTGGCTGTGAATGACGAGTGTTTGGAGTAGCGTAGAAGGGATCGAGTGGCTGTTTAGGGTTGAGCCTTGCTTCCCAGCGAGAAACCTGGGACGTTCCGAACAACTTCTAGGAATGCTCTTGGAGCAGTGAACTTTAATCGTAGCCACCTAGAAACCTGCCACTTGTAAATTGTCCGACAGAATCCTGGTTCTACGTCTACATACATTGTTGGTTGCAGGAAACACCTCGGCGACAAAAGTCAGTCAGTTACACATACGCGTTTGAAAGTAAAATATTTCTCGTTTGTGCGTCTGATTAAAAATGTTTCTTGAAAAGTTTCTTCTTAATAATTATCGTTAACGAAGAGTACAATAACGATAGGAAATTTCAGTATTTTAAACTGTTAGGTGATCGAAACGATTGGCAAATTGCCGTAGAAAACTGCAAATTGGCGACGATTGTGTAAGAGAGCTTTGTAATTTTGGCTTTTGTAATTAATGCGCGATGCTCTGGAAGATTCCCGGTAGTTTCGAAAGTCGATTTTTTTCGTTGTGCCTGGACTCTGTAGTCTACCTATGCTTCCAATTTGTTTTATCGAATCGCCTATCGTAAATCGTGATTGTTTATTTTATTTCTCTGTCGATTAGTGTATCGAAAGCGGCAAACAAGAGATACTCATTCAAACTCTAATCGATGTACTTATCTCGATGTTCTATTTTCTGATCAATGAGAGAGCGAGAGAGAGAGAGAGAGAGAGAGAGAGAGAGAGAGAGAGAGAGAGAAATTCGAAATCGAAGAAATCGAGCAACAATAATCGAATATTATAATGATCACTAACCTATCGTATTTTTATCATTCTCGGAATCGGAAATCAGGTTCTCCAATTAAAATTCAGATGTCCGAATTTTGGTATTTAAGATCGTATTTACCAGACAATCTCGCTTGTTTGATTTGCCAGAAAATTCATTTTATTTCACAAACTTATCGTACAAATTTATTTTATCTTTATTTTATAAATTTATTTTATTTTTACTTTACAAAGTTATTTAAAGATTGAAATCGAGCCGTATTTGACTGAAACACGACTTGGAGTCGATTAAAACGATCCTAATCTCTTAATTGTGCGAATACAATTTCGCTTCCAGCAATTTAATAGCGCCGCTTGAGATCCGAACATTTGCTAATTGAACTGCTTTCGATTATTAGAAATACTCTGCGTAATTATAACTGAAGGTGCAGTACAGTTGGATCAGTATCGCCGGGGAAATTTCAGAAGATAGCGAATTCGTGAACGAAGAAATTGCTGGACAAAATATGTAATCGGCAAACATTTTTGGCCTAAATTGTTATCACTTCTTGGGCTATCTTCCACGAAATGCCTCGCGTCTAACAACACTCAAGCTTTGCTTAAGTATTCCTACATTTCGTTGCGCGATAATCACCACCAGAGGCGGAGGTTCGCTTATTGTCAGATAATCGAATGCACGTGCGTGTGCATACGTTACGTATCAGTGGCAGCGACACACGCATTAAGGGATTTGCATATTTTACAAGACGATCGGAGTGACACCGAAAGCGCGACATTTACATTGAATTGCACGTAAAACGCCGCGGTATTCACCGGATAATTTTCCAACTTGTGAAAACGCGAGCCTCCATCAGCGATAGCCGCTATACCTGCGATCAAATCGACGGCCGTACAATTCAATCGGGCTACCGTGCAATCTCCTGCCGCCGCTGCTGTTGTACGCTTTATTTGCACGGCTCTCCCATTCACGGTGTTATACGCGGTAAGCGCGTACAAATTCGATGCAATCAGGGCCCCCGTTCTTGAACCTGTATTATACTCCGTTTCTATTTACTCTTGGCGATTCCTGTGCCCCTATAATCAGAAGTCTGGTCGCGTTCTTACAATGTAACTCGAGAGGGAGAGAGAGAGCATGTCCATTTGAGTCAACGATAGTTTCAAGGACCGTGATAGCCTTCTTAACCTGTTATGGACCCAATTGATTATAGACCCAATCGTATCGAGAGATGTTATTTCGATTTCTTTGAGTTTCGCGAAATTTCGGGTCGAGCGATTGTCCTGTTCGTTTCAATCCCTATAAATTTTTCAGGAAGCGTGTTGTCGCAGTGTCGAAATTTTTCGAGATAAATAAGAATGTTAAAATTCGTTTGTTACAACGGACATTTCGATTTTTATAAATTTCGGGGGAATTGAAAATAGTTGGAAATATTGAAATGTTTTGAAATTTAAATTAATTCCTTGTCAGTAGTTTATTACAACATTATAGATATTCCAGTCTTTCCAAATTTCGTAAAATTCTAAATTTCAAGAGAAGAAAAAAGAAACGAAAAATACTATTAAATTAATCCTTTGAATTCCTCTCTGCGGTGTTATAAATATCCCAATCTTCCAAATTTCGTAAAATTCTAAATTCCAAGAGAAAAAAGAAAACACGAAGAATACTATTAAATTAATCCTTTGAATTCCTCTCTGCAGTGTTATAAATATTCCAATCTTCCAAATTTCGTAAAATTCTAAATTTCAAGAGAAGAAAAAAGAAACGAAAAATACTATTAAATTAATCCTTTGAATTCCTCTCTGCAGTGTTATAAATATCCCAATCTTCCAAATTTCGTAAAATTCTAAATTTCAAGAGAAGAAAAAAGAAACGAAAAATACTATTAAATTAATCCTTTGAATTCCTCTCTGCAGTGTTATAAATATCCCAATCTTCCAAATTTCGTAAAATTCTAAATTTCAAGAGAAGAAAAAAGAAACGAAAAATACTATTAAATTAATCCTTTGAATTCCTCTTTGCAGTGTTATAAATATCCCAATCTTTTAAATTTCGTAAAAATTCTAAACTTCCAGAGAAGAAAAAAAGAAACGAAAAATACTATTAAATTAATCCTTTGAATTCCTCTCTGCAGTGTTATAAATATCCCAATCTTCCAAATTTCGTAAAATTCTAAATTTCAAGAGAAGAAAAAAGAAACGAAAAATACTATTAAATTAATCCTTTGAATTCCTCTTTGCAGTGTTATAAATATCCCAATCTCTTAAATTTCGTAAAATTCTAAATTTTAAGAGAGGAAGAAAAAAAAACGAAAAATACTATTAAATTAATCCTTCGAATTCCTCTCTGCAGTGTTATAAATATCCCAATCTTCCAAATTTCGTAAAATTCTAAATTTCAAGAGAAGAAAAAAGAAACGAAAAATACTATTAAATTAATCCTTTGAATTCCTCTCTGCAGTGTTATAAATATCCCAATCTTCCAAATTTCGTAAAATTCTAAATTTCAAGAGAAGAAAAAAGAAACGAAAAATACTATTAAATTAATCCTTTGAATTCCTCTCTGCAGTGTTATAAATATCCCAATCTTCCAAATTTCGTAAAATTCTAAATTTCAAGAGAAGAAAAAAGAAACGAAAAAATACTATTAAATTAATCCTTTGAATTCCTCTTTGCAGTGTTAATAAATATCCCAATCTTTTAAATTTCGTAAAATTCTAAACTTCCAGAGAAGAAAAAAGAAACGAAAAAATACTATTAAATTAATCCTTTGAATTCCTCTCTGCAGTGTTATAAATATCCCAATCTTCCAAATTTCGTAAAATTCTAAATTTCAAGAGAAGAAAAAAGAAACGAAAAATACTATTAAATTAATCCTTTGAATTCCTCTTTGCAGTGTTATAAATATCCCAATCTCTTAAATTTCGTAAAATTCTAAATTTTAAGAGAGGAAGAAAAAAAAAACGAAAAATACTATTAAATTAATCCTTCGAATTCCTCTCTGCAGTGTTATAAATATCCCAATCTTCCAAATTTCGTAAAATTCTAAATTTCAAGAGAAGAAAAAAGAAACGAAAAATACTATTAAATTAATCCTTTGAATTCCTCTTTGCAGTGTTATAAATATCCCAATCTTCCAAATTTCGTAAAATTCTAAATTTCAAGAGAAGAAAAAAGAAACGAAAAATACTATTGAATTAATCCTTTGAATTCCTCTCTGCAGTGTTATAAATATCCCAATCTTCCAAATTTCGTAAAATTCTAAATTTCAAGAGAAGAAGAAAAAAAAATGAAAAATACTATTAAATTAATCCTTCGAATTCCTCTTTGCAACTACAACATTGTTAAAAAATAGAGAATTCATTAACATAAAAATTGACAAAAAATGAAGAGCGAAACGAAACTCGCGAGAAACGAAATTAGAACCACCGCGTTAACGCGATCAACGAACAAAGCTTGTATCGTGGTACCAGTTTTTTGATCTAGATAGCTATTTACGATCTTGGCGATCCACGCTCGATATATACCCGTCTGCTATCCGACGATTTTATTTGGCCGCGGCCGCGGTATATTTCATCTGGCGTTATTATACCCATTGGCACTCTTTGTTGGTTGGTAAGGAGACGCCCTGCCTCTTCGAAGATTCATCGCGAACTCATTACGGTTAAGGCTATGATATACGCGCGCTCGTTTCATGGGATTATTTATGCTCGGATGCAGGTGTCTTTTGCTCTCTGCCTGCAGACGCGTTGCCCCCTCGATATCCTGGATTTTATCTTGGAGAAGCTACTTTTGTCTTTCTTTTTTCTTCATTCTTCTCGGTGCCTATCCTGTGGACATTGAAAAAAATTTTCGTCCGTCTGAAAATTGCTGTACACGAAGTATATAGTCTTGATTAGTCAGCGATCAGAGAAAATATTCTGAAGATGGTTGAATGAATTGATACAGCCGATGAAGATATTACTCAACTCTCGATGTTAGTTGTGAAATTATTAGATAATTATCGTTTGTTTTCAAAGAAAGTGGACCTACGAATATATCAGAGAAAATACATTAAGAGAAACTTCAAGGTCGAACTTTAGTGATTTATAATTGATATTAATAATCGAGACTTAATAATTGGAATAATGCGTGCAAAGTAATTCTCGATGATGTGGCTCGTATAGGTTATCAATTTTCCTTAATTGTATCTTGTTATTGTATCATATTGTGTCTCAAACAAATTGTGAAGTGTATTTAATATGGAACTGCGCTCAAGTATGTACATATTTCTTGCCTGAGCTATTATATCTGACAGTCCGGACGAAATGGCTTCAAAATGTTGTTTCTTTTGGTTTGTAAATGATTATTTTTTAATTTCTTGCTTGTAACATTATAAATTTACTTATATTTAATTTTTAATTTAATTTAATTATAATGTCTTAAATATAAAATGTATATATATTGTAAAATATATATACTTTATAAAATTTTTAAAATATTTTTAGACTACTTTTACAAAGTATTAATAAAGTTATATATATTATATATATAATATGTATGATATAATATCATTTATACATATATATACTTTGTAAAAGTAGTCTAAAAATATTATATAGACTACTTTTAGTATATATTATATAAAATATTATATATTATATTGTAAAAGTAGTCTAGAAATATTTTATAAATTTCATAATTCTTAAAAAAAAATTGGGCCATCACTCCCCCATAGAGGAGAGAAAAGGAGAGAAATTTCCATAAAATCCTCTCTCTCTCTCGGTCTCCTCGAAACCCACCAAAAATCCCACAGACCCAGTTCCACGTCTCGGAACGTCCTCGACGTCCTGAAGAAAGGAAATAAAAGCGACAAAATTGCCCGAGAAATGTCGGTGTTTCTTTGAAAAATTCCACGCGCGCATCGACCGGTAGCGGTGGCGGTGGTGTGCCGCGAACTGAGGTTTCGCCTGGTTTTCTCGACGAACAACGAGTCTCCCCCCCCGTGGTCGGACGAGTTATTAACCATAAATTCGTTCCACGGCTACGCGCTACCCCCTTGAATGAGAAGCGCCCCGAACAAAAGACAAACGCGCATTGTTCGACCCTGCGCGCGCGCGCCTCGTGATTTTCAGCGTGCGCGTGTTTGCTAGTCGAGCGGACAGTTCGGAGCTGGCTCGTCCCGTGACGTGATCCGTCTTAAACGAGGCATTTGCATTCCTCCCCTGGCCTCCGGGCTCGTCTGATTTAAGAAGGGAATATACGTCTCTCCTCCTTCTCCTCCTCCCGGAGGGACTGCCACTCCGTTCGCCTGTGTCGCGCTCGCGTTCGCGTTAGCGAAGGTAGGAGGTGGGTAGCCTTCTCTTCCCGTGCTCGGTAGAAACGAGTCTGTCTTTCGAGGAGACAGAGGTGGAACGAGTCGCGTGAGGCAGGTCAGGCGTCCTCGGCCACTCGGCGAATGATTCATTTTCAGAATGGGTCTCTCCACTTCATCGGAGGAGCAGCCACTCGCAGTCGTTTCTTCTTCCATGTCCGCGGGAACTTCTCCAGCTCGTGGAGATATCTTTTTGGGGAGGGAATTTCGTACATATCTCGATCTTTGGAAGTTTGGTATACCGCTTTTGTTGGACAGTTTTGAACACTATGCAATCGTGTCGTTTAGGTCGGAGAAACACTGAAAAATGACTATTAACCTATTGCGCTGGAATGACGAGAATATTTGGTCCAAAGTTGCAATATTTTTACAGTTTTAAGTATATCGAAGTATAACCCATAATATATATTTATAATATAATTATATTTATAATATAAAGGCAGAACAGATGATATATATTTATAATATAAAGGCAGAACGGATAATAAATTTATTGCTTCTTAGTAATTTCTATCCAGTGATATACCGATGAATTCGAAAGAGAAGGCGAATTATTGTACGCGGTTTGGTCACTCGTTATGGTCCGCGAACCAGTTACTAGCGCAACAGGTTAAATACACAATTACAATGTAACATGATATATTCCAAATCTCGATTTAAACGCCGCTGTTTAATCTACAATGACATAACGAACATCATTACAATTCGATTTAATTGACCTGCAATTTTATAATTGTTACAATTCAATTTAACCGATCGATCGATTTTATAATTATTTTGATTCTAATCTACGATACATGTTGAATGTTATCATTATTGATATTGACAGGTACTTAAATCATGAATCTTTGTAAGATAAGTCAAGGAGCAATTTTTATCCGCGTTTGCTTTCCCTCGAACGATTTATTTTTACTTTACTTTCGTCGCGTTTTGCATTTTGCAAAGCACGGGAACAGCGTGTGCTTGGCAAGGGGAAGTAAGTACAAAGTTATCCTTGGATCAGTCGGTCAGCCGGAGGAAGATAATTGCGGCGATAGAGAAGTCCGTTTCGGCGAGAAGCGGCTGTGGAAGGCCGTACCTTGGATTCGTTTCTTCTCTTCGATGGCCACTCTCTGGATGACACCGCGTGATTACTCGGAATCTTAATAGTTTTGCCACGCGAGTGAAGGGTACCCGGGAATGATTTCTCCCGCGAGAGTGACACTGACCCGCTTCTCGGGTAATCCGTCCCGTTAGAGAGTGAGATTTCCTTCGTGGAAAGCGGCGAACGCGAGGAATCGCCCTGTTCGAGGGAGTAGGATTCGGCTGGGAATATTTTGGAAACGATTTGTTTAAAACGGGAGAGACGACGTCAGCGTTGCTCATGGTCGTTGCGGTTGGTACTAAAGGGATGGTATAAAATGATAAAATAAAAATAGTGATACAATATGAAATTGTAATACGGATAATAAATAGGGATAATAGGGATAAAATGAAATAATAAAAATTGCAGTACATAAGGGATTATAATATATAAGGGACAGTATAAAGTAATAAAAATTGCAATATATAAGGGGACAGTATAAAATAATAAAAATTACAATACATACGAGATTATAATATATAAGGGACAACATAAAATAAAATAAAATAATGCAATATAAAATTATAATGCGGATAATAAATAGGGATAATAGGGTTAATATAAAATAATAAAAATTGCAATACATAAGGGATTATAATATATAAGGGACAATATAGAATAATAAAATAAAATAATGCAATATAAAATTATAATGCGGATAATAAATAGGGATAGTAGGGGTAAATAATAAAAATTGCAATACATAAGGGATAATATAAAATAATAAAATAAAATAATGCAATATAAAATTATAATGCGGATAACAAATAGGGATAATAGGGTTAATATAAAGTAATAAAAATTACAGTACATAAGGAATTATAATATATAAGGGACAATATAAAATAATAAAAATTACAATACATAAGGGATTATAATGTACAAGGGACAATATAAAGTAATACAATATAAGATTATAATACGAGTAATAAATAGGAATAATAGAGATAATAAAGAATAATATAAAAATTATATAAGGGATAATAAAGGTACAATATAAAATTCACGGATGTTCCATCTGTATTATAACATTCGTTACTAGGATACTATAATGCATTCGCAAATAATTCACAATTAAAAGATATTTCGAAGAGCAAAGAACTGATCGTCATAGAAACCAAGTTTGTGATACTCATCGTCATTTTATATGTTACATTTTATTTTATTCATTCGTCGAGCAATGATATTCTTCCGAACGTGATGTTCTTCGTCCGAGAGAAGAAATTTCTTCTTTCCAAAGCCACGCGTCGTCGTCACAAAAATCTTCCAAAAAAAAAAAAAAAAAAAAAAAGAAAAAAAACAAAGACGAGACACAGATCCTGGTAGATTCCGAGTAGATTCCACAAAGTAGTATGTCGTGTCTCGTTCTGGAAAGAAATAGGAGTGTGCCAGGGATTCCTCCGGCGTGTCGAGTGTGGGACGCTGACCTACCTCACGCGAGCCACACACGGGCTACGTATGTATGTACGTTCTCTTTCTGTCTCTCTTCGAGGAGCGTGGCGTGTTTATTCTAGTTATCTATCGCTCGTTGTTACACCATGGCGAGCAGCGCGCACATCTTCCGTTTCGAGTTTCGCGAAAAGGAGGATCTTGTCAGACAGAAACTGTGTGAGAAAAAGAGGCGAGAGGGAACGAGCCAAGGACGGCCGAGGCACGACGAAACGGAAGTCACGTTCCGCCGTGGTGCCAAACTCGAAAGTGTAACTCCGCCGAATTTAGTCGAGCGATCGGCGTGCGCTCGACGTCGTCGTTTGTTCCAATCGTCGACGTGCGCCGTTCCAAGTATTTCGTACGAGACCTCTGACCCCTGACCTCGCGAGCTCCCGACGACAGGAACAACAGCTGCGCGCGGCACGCGTGAGATCATAACTTTAAAAATTCCGGTGCAGTGACCAAATTCACCAGTTTCCTTCAGATCGAATGTTTCGGGGCACAAAGTATCCTCCAAATGTCAATCTAGCCGAACAATCCAATATCAATTTTCTTGTCTGACAACAAGATTATTTTAGTATTATGCGTGTTTGATTATTTTGGTATTTAGTATTATACGTGGGAAGGAGATGAACGTGTCTGTCGGCGTGACCATAGTAAAACGTACAATCAGGATCAAGTAGTATTTTGTTAACGAGAATTTCGTCAACCCCTTGCACCATTTTTTCAGTAGATAAAAAGTCTGGAAACATTTCGAAAACCGAGATTCGAATAGATGGAATCGAGAAACGATATAAACGAAAGTCGACGCAGTAACTTGTTTCAATTTGTATTATTTATTCATATTTCATTCATAGTCGAGCGTAATTAAAGAAACGGAATCTAAATAGAAATTTGTTTCGTTATAATAAATATTCTAGCACATATTTTATATATATATATATTTTCGCGATTTTCAAATATACCAGAAGATGTACGAAAAATTGACAAAAAAAAAAAGATTTCATACTTTTTATTACGAAAGATTCTGGAATGAGGATTAATATCATAAAATGGAATTATAGAATATATTATAGAAAAATTGGAAAATAGAATAATTGATATTATATAAATATTATATTATATTGTATATAATATATTATAATACATATTATATTATATTTTATATTCTACAATATATAATATTATATATCATTCATCCAAATTTCCTTAACCTCTTGCCACGCACGTCTGTAATCTTTTATCGCAAATTGCAACGTTTTCTCAATTCTATGTATATTTAAGTATAATCCAGGCAAAGCAGATAATAAATTTATTGCCTCTTAGTAATTTCTATCCAGCGATGTCACACCGACGAGTTCAAATGAGAAAGAAAGCGACGAATTGTTGTGTACGGTTCGGTCACTCGTTATGGTCCGCAGTCAGTTGTCAGCGCAAGTGGTCGACCTCCTGCCACGCACGTCGAGAATTGTTTGCTCCAAAATTGCGACATTTTCTCAATTTCGTGTATATTTAAGTATAATCCAGGCAAAGCAGATAATAAATTTATTGCCTCTTAGTAATTTCTATCCAGCGATGTCACACCGACGAGTTCAAATGAGAAAGAAAGCGACGAATTGTTGTGTACGGTTCGGTCACTCGTTATGGTCCGCGCGAGGCGTTGAAGAATTACGCGTCTTACCCGAATGTCTGTCTTCTCTCGTTTCACCTCGCCGTGATCGTCTGTCTTTTCTCGTCTCTTCATTACCATTACGTATGCGTGTCACATTTTCTTTAATCGCGCGCCACCATCCCCGAACAACGTTGTCCAATTTACACGGGAGGGGGAAACGAACCTGTTCCTCGCGGAATGAGATCGCGCGTATCGCCGCTCGCTTACTCGCCTTGTATTTTCGAGAATTATTTACGATGCTACCGCGTCCACAGCCGTGAAGGAGAATGAAATTACGACGCGGCTGCTTCCGAGCCGATTTACGATATCATCGTGCCGTGCCGTTAAATTCGGTCTCGCGTCTAAAATTGTCCATCCTCGTGTCGTCCCACACACACGCGCGCGCATGATCGAAGTCCGCTTGCATCCGCGCGATTTTCAACTTCTCGCCAACTGTTTGGCGATCGAGGGTAATTTCACTTCGAGTAAATTCAGAAATTTGCTTTCGTCGAGAGAATTGTCGAGAGACGTTACAGTGAATCGCGTTTAATAGTTTGATTGCATAGTAGTCGTGATTTATCGTGGAAAGTCGATACTCCTCGCTTCTAACCTTTACCGATCGATTATTTTGTTGTTTAGTTGTTTATCTTGGGGAATAGAAATTGAGAACAAATTAGCTGGGTTTTGAAAAGGGTTTGTAAAGGGTGAGAGGTGAAAGTTGGTTCATCGTCGAATGTTTCATAATGCACGAAATGATTAATTTTCAACGAGTGAACGTTTGCATGTGGAGATTGAGAAATTCGAATTGAACGTGTACGAAAGAAGAAATTCTCAGTTTTAAAATGACGCGTAGAGGAGGATAAAGGTTAGAAATAATTGTATAAGTTAGTCGGAAATTAATTAAATTAATATTTAGGAATTTCACGTTCTTAAACGAACTAATTATTATTATTATTATTTTTTAATTATATTTATTAAAAGTTTCTATTATTTAAGATTTTTAATTGTAACAGAATTTTTACATATAATTTGTATATTATTTTATTTATGATTATATATGTATAGATTATGATTATTTTTTGTATTTTTAATATTTATAGTATGTGAAGGTATTTTAGGACTATTATTATTCATTAGAATAAATTATGAATTTGGTCATCAAGAAATGAAATTTTTAAATTTTAAAATTTTTATGATTGAATTAATTTATATAATTTATTTAATAACAATTATTAATTATTTGATTTTATTATTTTAAAAACTAACATTTTTTTTCTAAAAAAAAAAAGGAATTTAATAATCAAATATTCAGAGTGATAAAATTTCTATTCTTGGAGCTGATTATTAATCATTGTCAATTCTTTCGTGCAACCATAAGTGTAATCCGTTTTAAGAGACGAAATGCATAATTCAAAATCTGTGAATTCTCCAACAGGATTAAATTCTCTTTTGAAAAGTGCGCATGTATCGTTGGACCTTTAATTAAAAGTCCCGCAGTGCGTTGAATTAAATTGGCTATTCTCTGAAAAAGTATTTTAATAATTTGAGATAACGGAGGAATGTTCCTCTATTAATAAAATTCGTCTCTAATAACGAGAACAGAAAGACTGAAGACTGATTTCGTTTCAAGCTGTTCCTTTTCCCCGGGATAGAGCCAGACGTAATTAAGTTTGAATTCACTGGGTGAAGTGTTCCGCCACGGAACAGACCGGCCATAAACCACCATTACTATTAACGTAATTCCAAGATAACTAGAAAACTTGAGTTACCTTATCTCTCTCGGGCCGTTATCGGATCCCTGTCTCTACGGCTCTACCACGCTTTTAACTCCGATAAGTCAAAGCGTATTTCGGGACGTTTGACGACTCTCTGCTTTTCAGAGGTCGTTTCGTTTCATTTTCGCTGCTCAGTTCGAAGGAAATCCTGCCATTTCAAAGAGATCATTGAAATGATGTCGAGGATAATGTCGTTCGAGTAAATTTTGTTTTAGAAAATTTCGTCGTGAGATGGTCATTGATCTTTCCACAGAACGATATATTTAACCTCTTACGCTGGAATGGCGTGCCACTTTTTGTCCCAAAATTGCGATATTTTGTCAGTTTTGAATATATTTAAGTATAACTGAGGGCAGAACAAATCTCAATAATTTCTATCTAGTGATATCGTACCGACCAGTTCAAAAAGATAGCGACGAATTATTGTATACGGCCACTCGTTACGGTCCGCAATCAGTCGCCAGCGCAAGTAACGTTAAGAACGAGATAGTGAGAAACCTACTCGTAACAGACAATCATGCGTGAATCTAGGATCACTTTAAAGCATCTACTTTCACACAATCCACGATTCATTTTTCACAGGGATGTGTTTGCATCGTGCAGTAAAGTTGAAAAGTTGGTAGTTTTTCTGCAGTGAGGATAGCAGAGGCTGTTTTTCCTACGAGAAGAATTCCAACTGGAGGATTGTCTTCATCCGCCACGAATTTAAAGATCGAGGCCTCAAGGTTCTAGAATTTGCTGTACAATCCTTTTTCGCCAAGCTATCGAGCTATGAACGTCAGGGTTCAAGAAATCCTTCGTCCAGTTCTTCTCAAAGTTCAGTAACTTGGCGAAAAGAAACTGTAGATCAGGCTTCAGGGGGCCATTATAGAGGGAAAGTTTCAATCTTGAAATCTGCGATAGTTGTGAGAACGATTGTTCAATGTTTGAATTTACAACATCCTTGAGAAGAAACACTGTCTCTACCCTCCCACTTTTTCATTAATCTCGTTCACAAGTATGCGACATTTTGCAGTATAAAAATTATCTTTGTTAAGTTTGTCAACTTTGTTAAGCTTAAGTTTGTTTGTTGTGTCAACGGATTAAGCTCCAAAAATTTACACGGAGGTTTCCACTGTGTACACACGCGTGTAAACTCCGAAAATGGACGATCGGCGCGGAAAACTGGAAAAAGAAAGTGACTCGCGTACAGAGTGAAGAAACGAGGAAAGGCAGTCGCTCAGCGGGAGGGCACGCGACGTGAAGAATAATACCCAGGGGGGGGGGCGCGACTCATTATGATTACGCGTCGTCCCGAGAGTTAGAAAGACACCGGTTGATATCGATCGTGTCAAATACACGCATGTACGTACGTATATGTAACGAAACTGCTCACGAAAGTGTTTGGACGTTTACGAGGAACTTTTCTCTTCGTGCAGAACATTTTGAAATTTTACAACGAGACGCGCGATTTTCACGGTTTCTGTCGGTCGAATAAATCTGAAAGTATACTGCTATACATATTTGAACGGCTGGAATGAATTTTGTTTCGAGTGAAATATTTTGAAGTATTTTCGTTATGACGAGACACACGGTTTTCATTCGGTTCCGTCGGTCGAATAAATCTGAAAGACGATCAGATATTCAAACAGCCACGGTCTATTACGTGTATCGTTGCTCGATAGAAAGCTCCGGATGAATATTTATATCAGCCGTATACTGATTTTTCATTAAATGCTAAAAAAGATTGTGAATCTCGTCACTTCTACGCTCGGATTGGTTTTAAATTTCACCGATATTACCCCGTTTCAGTGTCGATGTCTTACGACGCGACACGCATGAGGAGTTTCTACATTGCAGTGATAAGCAAAACCGAACGTGCCACGTGGGACTTTTAACGTGAATAATATTTTATCGGGCATTTGCATTCAAAGTGCGAAGAAAGGCAAACACGTGGTGTTTCGTAGAATGTTTCAATTTTCGATCGAACCGTATACAATAATTCGTCGCTTGCTTTTTCTTTTGAACTTCGTCGGTATGATATCACTGGATGGAAATTATTGAGAAGTAATAAATTATTATTATTTGCATTGGGTTATACTTAAGGGAGTATTCTAGTGCGAAGTAGGGAATTTTTTGCAAAGAAACTATTATGCCTTTTGCAGTCAAATTGACAAGGTTTATTCGTACGTATTTCAACGACGTCTTAAAATTTTTTGGGACAACAAAAGTGAAAATTAATGGCACTGCACTACTCTCAAACATAGTCGCTTTTAACGAAGGTCGTCTCACGGTGTTCCATGATTTCGGTCATTCTGCTTGTCGGAAATAAAAGAACGTGAATGTTCCTTAATTAGTATGAGTTTGGCTATAGCAGGTGCCAAAAGAAAAGAAAAATGTCGGTAATTAAAAATGTGGCGATACTTTGAAGTTTGATTATCGATTTTTGCATGTTTTTGTTGAACTTAGGAAGCCTAAAAAAATATAAAAAATAAAATTTTTTAATTCTGGTGGGGGCTATAGTCACACATGTACATAAATGCGTACTTAAAATTTTGAGTCAATTGGTCAAGTGGATTTTGAGATATCACCGACACCGTTCTGGAAAACGTAGTTTCCAGAAAAATGCCTTTAAAGTTTAGTATTGCGGTAAGAATGACGCTGCCCTTCAAACAACCATAACTTCGTTAATTTTAGGAGTTCACATGTAAGGTTACCAGAGATTTATTTTTGAAATTATGTCCTTTAAGAATATGCGAAAAACAAAATCGATTTTTTTCAAAAGTTCACACTAGAATGCCCCCTTAAATATTGCAATTTTGGGACAAAAAATTCTCGACGTGCGTGGCACGTCATTCCAGCGCAAAAGGTTAAAAAGTATCGACGGCTTTTCGTGCTCCTCGCAATTAGCGTGAGCGTTCGAGTACTTTCGTGAGCGCGACACATGCGTACACTGTCCTCGCCAAAGCTAGACTATTTATTCGTATGAACGGGCCAGCGACAAAGAGAAAGAGAGAGAGAGAGAGAGAGCAGAATGGCAGACGTCAGTGGTGGCTCTCTGGTGCGAACGTAGAGACATCCGATGACCGTATGCAAATCGCATCCTTGACTCGGCGAATGCAAGTACATAACACGGACGTGTACACTCCGTTAGGCGTTGGTGTATATACCTGCGTCAACGGGCCAATGACCGGCGCCGTGGTCGTCTCTCGTTCTCTCGTTCTCTCTCTCTCTCCTCTTCTCTCTCTGGTCTCTTTTCTCTCCTCGCTCTCGAGACGTCGTGGCTTCTCTCTCTCTCTCTCTCTCTCTCTCTCTCTCTCTCTCTTCCCTCTTCATCATCGTCGTTTTTGTCTTTCTCTCCTCGTTTCTTCTCTTCGTCGCCTGTCCCGCGGTCTCTCGAGGGCTCGAAACCGGCAGTGGAAACTTTCTCCCTCGTTCGGGATATACACGGTGTCCTGCAGCTGCATTATAGCGTGTAATATGTTAGGAGGATAGATGTTTAGGTGACAAATGAGAGCTCGATTCCGGGGGTGGCAATACTGTCGACGGCTTGGATGGATTAAAACAGATCTTTCAGAAGGGAAATCTTTCCTTAGTTTTCTAAGGTGATGATTCGTGCGAACAGCGAAATCTCGCGCCAACAAATTATATTCTGCGCTATTTCATTTATGTTTACTACGTAAATGAAAGTCTTTGTAAACGAATTGTATTCTCTCTTTCTTTTTTTTTCTGTGTGAGGATTTAGTTCAGAGGTATCGGTACTAGAATGATTCGAAAAGGCGGATGATATATTTAATATTCGAGTATGAAATATTTCTCAAGAGAGTGTATTCACAATCAAACATAAAAAGACAGTTTTGACGCGTAATTTTACACAGTGTAGTTTCATAATATAATTGCACGAAACAATGGCAGAAGAAACTTCAAAATTTACACCGTGATTCCTGAAAGATAGGATGATAAAAAAGACGTGCCAAAATGTTCAAACGAGGATCCACGAAAATCAACGTTCTTTCATCGATAATCGTAAATATCAGTAACAAGTCGTTCCCGCCAAGTGCGACTCCATTTTCCAAATTA
Organism: Tetragonisca angustula; assembly: GCA_036937485.2. Taxonomy (NCBI): domain Eukaryota; kingdom Metazoa; phylum Arthropoda; class Insecta; order Hymenoptera; family Apidae; genus Tetragonisca; species Tetragonisca angustula. The sequence goes on from JAWNGG020000021.1 coordinate 1,386,024, forward strand.
TCCACCTTTCGTACTTTCTTCTATTCATCATCATGCGTACGCACCAAGGCGCTCTGTATACGTACACGTGACCGGTGCGTAGTTTCTACCAAAACGTCCACCGTTCTTTCGTGACTGGTCGAAATATTGTTCGTTTCATACGGCCGATATACCAGCCACAGTTATTTCGCGTGACATTTATGCGTCGTAACTTAGGGATTAGGACCTGGAGCAGTGTTTCGTTGTCGTCGTTTCTCGAGAGAGAATGAGGGAGAGAGCCAAGATTTCTTCTTCCTTGGCAGCAGCACCAAGGGAACCGTCGTCGCCTGGGCCAAGTGCGCGACAAGTGCGCTCCTCTCGTCCGTTCGTTGCCTCCGAGAAGGGCCGCGAGACTTGGAATAGAGGGTGGATAAGAGGGAACGTTGCTTCACTTGCTTCACGTCGCCGCGAGGATGGGTCTCCGCTGGTTTCAAGACGATAGAACGCCTGGAATATCGAATTCCACTGCGATCAACGTCTGTACAGGGTGTCTCGTTCGAACTGACCGACGCGAGTATCTTCTAAATCGAAGAATCCGTCGGTTCCTTCACCAGGGAAATTCTCTGTGAATTCTTGGCGAAAAGTGTCAAGCAACGCAATAAAACTGTCTATTTATGCACGTGGTTTAGGTTTAATTGAAGAGAGAGTGATTAGAAGAGGATGCAATATGACTGGCGACGATTTGGGGATATAATCGATCACCGATTGTAAATCGCGATGTGTGACGCTAAATCTGAAGAGCGCGATCGCGCTGCATGGCACTGAAACGGTGAACTTAAAGCCAAAGCCGGAGTGGAGGGGATTGACGCAGTGGAGGGGAGCGCCCCGCCCACCGAAAACGTAGGGGCGCCAGTTCGCCACCTCTGTCCTAAACTATTCTTCATAGAAGAAGACATGTCATCCAAGACTTTGGGATGATCTCTGTTTTCTTAAATGGAACTATATATTTTTATTCGGATGTGCAGCCCGTCCCATGACGAATTCGTCGGCCTGAATATGTCGATGTTACAAGGTCGTTTACTGCCGTTCAAAGCTTACCTTCGTTGAACGTTCCGATAAGAATTATCTCGAAATGGCGAAAGTCCATTGGTTTATTGTGTTCTTAGGGAACAGTTACACCTCGGGCAAGATCTGTGGTTATAGTAAGATGTACCCTTCGAAACGAAGTAAGTTTCACTTGGAAACATTTTTTTCTATAAGAAAAGAGAGATAGTTTATTGGACACAGCGCACATCAGGCGTGTTCTCGTTAGAAAATGTGCACTTTTGAAAAGACCTACTATATCATTCACTTCAGTAAAGATTCCCGCAAATGTCAATTCTATTCAAATTTTGTTTTTAAAGTTTTTAAAGTAGGCTCTCTTTGAGAGAGCGAACGATTTGTTTCAAGTTTGCTCGTCACGGATCTCGTGTTATGTAATTTTCAAAGATCATCATTGATCGACTTTTTTGGTCATAGATTCTCCATTAATGGAGAATGGTTGCTTTGTTCAAAATATCAGAAAGTCACTGTGGTTTGAGTAATATGAACTTTTAAATCGCGGATAGATTGTGTATTAGACTCGATCGTTGAGATCGACTTTAAAACTTTGACAGATTGGAGGGTCCAATTGGATTGGATAATTAATGAGTCTTAAACCATGGATGGACATTTAAATTTAATCAAAGATTAAAAAGGAGAAATTTTGGGTCAAATCAAGCGAAAAGTGCAGATGAAATTCTCTTCAAGAGAAATCGTTCTTCTGGAATTAGAACGCGGTGGATTTGACAGGCGACTGCATTATAAATTTTAGTGTCGGGTTTAGTTTGATAGATTTACCTCGAGGTAACTGGCGATTCGAAGTTTCCCTTGCAATCAATCTCCAGTTGTTGCCGATCGTGGATAAAAACGAGTCGCTGACAACCGTGTAGAATCGCCGACCGTTCAAGAACGCACGGGGGAAAAAAAGTGTGAACCACGGTGACCGATTTCGTTCGTCGTCTTTTCCCATTCTCCGATGCAAGAGCCGTGTACTCGGATCGTGCGAACAATCGCTCATAGAACCTAGCGACAGTGTGAAAACCATCTAACGACGACCGAACGATTTTTTAACTTCAAGATTTTCTTTTTCAATAATTGTCCACTTGTTTCATAATATAATTGCGGCTTAATTCGCTATAAAGAAAATTACAATGCAATTGATCTCGAAATGTCGATCGTTCTAATCAAAACTGTTCAAAATAAATTAGCTTGTTCCGAATTATATTCCTTGTCTCGCTGTGCAAGGCGTGAAAAAAGGCTCGCGCGGTGTTTGCCTTTGGAAAAATGAACAGAAAAAGGTTCGTAGACATTTTGACGTCATCGAACGATCAAGTTCGTAGCCGCGATTTAACTTGATCCGTTGGAAGCGAGTCGCAGATGATGTGAACGACGATAGAGGGCAAATTGTCTGGCTCGATCGACTCAAGTAATCTCGCCTTGGTCTGCGAAGTGTGAAAAGGGATTGCGCAACTCTGTCACTGAGCTGTTGGAAAAGAAGAAGAAAAATATTGAACTAATCGGTTCAAACGGGCGACGCGCGGCTATCGTCGAACGAATCGTGTCATTGTTTCAACGGGCATGGCTCAAAGCGACAGCATTGTGCGCCAGTATTGAAACGCAGTGCGTGTATCGGACCGAAGAAACTGGGACGGCAACAAGAGCGATAACAAAGAAGCCACTGCAACACACATCGAGCTTGCAACCATATTTCATGCACCTATATATCTTTAATATGTTTTATATATATATATATATATTATATAGAGTTGATACTGAGCGTTTGTTTATGAGTTCAGAGCATAGGTGAACACCACCCGTATTGGAGTTGTCACCATACTGACGTAATCTCGCGATGGATTATACGCGCGATCGGGCTTCAACTGGCATTCACTGCGTTTCCGTGGAAGTAGTCAGAGTCTAGGTCACGGTGGAACGAATTTTCTCGAGTCTGTCAAAGGTTTTGGTGGGTTTTGGTTCAGGCCCGAGATCTGGTGTTTTAGACGGGATTGCGAGGTGTTTGTCGACGAAAGAGATGAGGGTTGAATCGTCGAAAATCGTCCGTGTACTGCGTCATAACTTGGTCGAAAGTTTGAAGACACGAAATTTCGTCAAGAAGTATTTTGTCATTTTAGTGTCAAGCTTAACACGACGACGTTTTTAAGAAATTTAAAGAAAAAAGTAATAAAAATTCAGAAGACTAAGAGATGAAAGTGTTACTCGAGCAACGCGAGAGGTCAAATGTTACACAGTAACGTGTTTTAAATTACAGCCATTCCAGAAGAAAAGTATTAACGCGTGTTGAGATTGTGAATTGTGAATGAAGTAAATTTCTATTTAGAATCAACCTTTTCAGTTATGCCTCCAGCTTAATAATATGTAAATATATATAAATTAGTTCAAAGTAAAGTCATATTTCTAATATGTGTTATATAGTATTACTATAATATTACTATAACATTTACCAGACTGTTTACTAGATTAAATTATCGTGATATTTAGCAGATTAATAATAATAATAAATTTCTATTTAGAATCGATTTTTCAGTTATATGTCCAATTTAATAATAAAAATATATAAAATGTATAAAATGTATTATATATTATTACTACAATATTATTATATACATTTACCAGACTGTTTAGTAGATTAAATTATCGTAATATTTAGCAGATTAAATAAATTTATAAATAACAATAATAAATTTCTGTTTAGAATCAATTTTTTCAGTTATGTCTCCAATTTGATAATAAAAATATCTAAAAATGTCCAAATTAAAGTTTCTACGATACGTATTATATATCATTACTACAATATTATTATATACATTTACCAGACTGTTTACTAGATTAAATTATCGTAATATCTAGTAGATTAAATAAATTTATAATAATATTCGTTTACATAGTAATATTATATAATAATATTCATTTTTATTTAGAAAAATATAAAATTCCACAACAATACGCGACAACTCTCGTCTCTTCAAGTTGCTTAATTTTTTATACCTTTCGATTGCAACTTAAGCACTCGCAATTCCGTCGGTTTTACTTTCCATCGCGACGAAGAGGCGTTCGAGTAGCAGAGCGAGCTCTCCCTCAACGGAAGCCTTTCCCTTTCGGTTCCGTAATCGCGAAAAATCTCGCGCGCACGAGGGAAGGTGCGTACCCCCTCGCGAGGATCGTGCACAAGAGGATGCAGAATCGCGGGAAAAGCAAGCGGTCTGCCGAGCAGCAGCGGCACGCCGATAGACCGCATAACACGTCGGGCTGTAAGGCTATTTCTGTACGGGCGCGAGGCGGTCTCCGGCATGTGAGAGCCTTTATATACAGGGTGGTTCGTACGAATCGTTACGCAGGGTCTTTGGATAGTCACGCGGAGAGATATCAGTCTCAAGACGTTTTGTTATTCGCTGAGAAATGGTGCAGTCGAACGTAAAATAGTTCGAGACATCTTGTTATATCATAGAATTCTCGACTTGGTTTCTTTTACTGGATTTTTTCGGCTAGTATTTCCCTTTGTAGATTTGCAACAAGCTTTCGGCAACGCAAAGCGTCTTTACTCCAACTGTGGAGAATTTTACTCCCGGACAGTTCGCAATTTTCCATTGAAACTTTGTGAATTTGCAATCGTGGCTATGACTGTGTGACAATTTTTTTTACAAATCGACATGTGTCGGAACACGTATGTACGCGTTCCACACTGTAGATACACGAAGAAGGCATAGCAACGGTCAAGTGTCTCGACGAACGAAAGGATTCGTCGGACAAAGATCCATACATCACGTCACGTGCCACACGAAATCATTTGATTTTCTCATGTAGCACGTTTCCCTCTCTTCAAATCACATTTCCCTTCTGTTCATCCCCTGTTCACGTTCATATAAAAATATACAAACGAATGATTAATTACGTTACGTATTAAACTAGTCGATTCTCCGCATCGTTCACAACCTTGCAAACAGGAGGAATCTATTATATCTTTTTCTGACGAAGGCATGCGTCGAATTTTCCTGTTGGACCGATCCGACGCACTTCGAATACTCGCCCGAGTCGCGCATCAAACTTGTATCAGATTTATACGTGACCTGAATGCATTTTTCGTCTCTCATTTCACGGAGATACGCATCGAGAACTGTTCTCTGTCGTAGGATCGAAAGACTTAAGAGGGAACAATTTAATAAAAGAATTTCACACACGTGAAAACCAAACGTCTCTCGCTCTTACGTCACGATGCAAAATCGTGTTTGAGAACCGTGGCCCGCTGTTTATTTGCGAGCAAAGGGAACGCGTGAGAAGAAGAAGAAAAAAATGAACCACGCTCGATGTTGCCTTCGTTCGTCGTCATCAAATTCCTGACCAGTTTCCAAAAGCTGGCCAGCTGGAGGCAATAAACGTTCCCATTGACACGATTATTGCAGCGCAGCCGACTCCGGCGTCCAGCTATTAAAAGTTTCGTCGATGATGCATATCTCTGGCCGTATCCCGTCGTAAAACGTTTGTTTTACGAGTGCAAACACGAGAGCGATCCTCGCAGACTCGTTAGACGTTCGTTCGTTAGCGTTCGACTCTCACAATCGGTTCACCAAGTATAAACACCAAATATACCTGAAAACTTTCGAGGCTCACGAGCTTTTCTGAAAAGTTCTCGGCTCAAGCTTCGAATCTTCAAAGTTCCTCCTTCTTCTGTCTTGGCGCGGCCGAGTGTATTCGGTATTTCGCGAGCGTTCTCAATTAAATTTAACATCCGCCAACTGGTCCAATTCTAAACACTGCCAAACTCTGTCAAACTCCGCCCGACACGAGTGTCGCCGACACTCGAGTTTTCAAAACGCGCGACTCTAACCAATTCCACGTTGAGGTGCCGCGACAATTTCAACGTGGAAAATTGGAAAGAATTGGCACAAAGGTGAGAAAGATGGCAAGGAATACGCGCGAGTGAAGAGGATGCGCAAAGTATTCAAAGTACGGTGACGTTTACGACAAACAGTTTTCCGTCAAGATTCTATTTTCGAATCTAATTCTCGTGGAATTTTCGAATTTGCATAAAAATCCGCGGTCTGTTCAATCAGTTTGAAGGAGTATACAATTCGAGGACTACCAAACGCAGTCCAACCGACGTAACCCGACTGTCGCTGGCAAAATCGAGCTAGTTCCCTTACCTTTCTATCGCTCGAAACGAGCCGGCGAATCGTTGGCGAATATTGGAAGCGTCGCGTGGGAACAATGTGCCAGCGATTATTCCTCGCCTTGGATCCGGATTAACCGTGCCGGAAATGAATTTCGTGTCACGAGCCAGCCTATGGTCCCGGTGTCTCTCCCCGTCTCTCGCACTTTATTGCCTTTCTATCGATCGGACCAACCAGAGAAACGAGACTACGACAGACTTTGGAGTCGCTGAATTAAAGAAAAAAAAAAAAAAAAAAGGAAAAGAAAGAAAAATCAGTCGACGTTTAAGTCGAATGAGGTTACGCTTGACGTTGAGTAAAGTGTCAGAGTGATTGATGTGAATATTTAGGTGGACGGTAAATTTAATGAAGAACGAGGATTTTTTATTTTTTATTTTTTTTTCTTTTTTTTTTAGAGGATATCAGTTAATAGTTTAGTTGGTAATTTTTAAATTAGTTAAATAATTAATTATTTTAAACTAAAGTTGCGTTTGGAATTTGTTGAATTCTGAAAGTGAATTCGGTGTGCAAGCTTTTTAATTACGGATGTAGATTAAACTCATTGTTAACCGCTGAGATTTGGATTGGTAATTTTTTGGAGTTTAAAATGAAGTGTTTTTAGATTATGTGGATGTCAAATTAAATTCTTTATGGATGGCTGAGCTCAGTTAGAAATTTTAAAATAAAAAGTATGAAAGCAATGTTCGACCTAGTGGTAATAGAAATTATATCAATGTTTAAAAATATATCTAAATCATATGAAATATTAAGTAATTATAATTTTAAATATATTTTATAAAATTTAATTATATATTTTTATTTTAATATAAAATATATTTTAATTATATATTTAATACGTCCACTGCAAGAATAAATATTGATATATGTACAATTTAGTATCTCCTAGTAATTTTTCGTTCAGCCTCATACCTCGCTACATTTAAAATTCTTACAATTGTATCGCTTTTGCACCGATGCATATCTTTTTTGTTTTACCCGCGAAAAATGAATGAACGAATAAATAAATAAACTCGACGCGCCGTACGAGTGCTGAAAATGTCAAAAACTCGAACAGTATAAGCCAAAGTCAACGTCCAACCTTAAACCACTATCACTGATTCACCGCGAGCGCCCTTTAAATCAACCCTGCCCCGGAGCAACAACCCCTGTCATCATCGGCCACTCCTCGTTACCCATCTTCTGCCTTAATGAAAGGACGTTAGGCGGAGGCACGGAATTAGAAAGTGGCGAACGCTGTCAACGGGCAGCTAATTATTTATAGCAGCGCCTTGATAAATCAAGCTCGATACACCGGCGTGTGTGCGGCCGTGTATTCTGTAACAAGACTCACCGGCTCGTCGGTTTGTCCAACCAAGATGTTGTTTTCAATCAAAACCACTTCGTGTGATTTACGAAAATCCAAAGGATCCTTCGACTTTCTCTTCCTCTTACGTACACGTGCACATACGTGTCACGTTTCACGCGTGTAAAACAGTCGTACGCGCGCGAGGGTTTCGAGAGGAATTTTCAATCCGGTTATCGGCGCTGGCTCGAACTTATCGCCGGTTGAAATTCCGCGCGCAAGGCCGCGCCCTTGTGATTCGGGACGAGAAAAAAAAAGAAAGAAAGAAACGTGCGCGAAGAGGTTGGGGGAAAAATGCGTGCCACACGCGTGGAATAATACGTGCAGCAGCGTACGCGCTGAATTTTCTAATCGATGAAATGAAATTTTTCATCTGCTGGCCTCGAATGTTTCGTTGATTCTTGGAGTCGTGGAATTTTTTGGTCTTGGTGGTAAAGTTTCGAGTGAACCTCGTGTTGACGAGTATAATTTCATATAATATAAATATAATTTTACATAATTTTATAATATTGTAAACCTGAAAGCATCTGACGCCGAAATTATAAACTCGCGTTGACGAGTATAATTTTATATAATATAAATATAATTTTACATAATTTTATAATATTATTGTAAACCTGAAAGCATCTGACGCCGAAATTATAAACTCGTGTTGACGAGTATAATTTTATATAATTTTGTATAATATAAATATATAATTTTATATAATTTTGTGTAATATAAATATAATTTTATATAATATAAATATAACCCAGGCAAAACAAATGATAAGTTTATTATTGAACTTCTTAATTATATTTACATTTTACTTCATCTTATTATACTATAATATATAAGTATAATATACACTTCTTAATAATTTCTATCCAGTGATATCATACCGACCAGTTCAAAATAAAAAGAAAGTGACGAATTATTGTACACGGTTCGGTCACTCGTTATGGTCCGCGGACCAATTGCCAGCGCAAGGGATTAATTCTAAAAAACACACGCACACGCGTTGCTCAAATCTCTAGAAACGCACTGTGCTGCGAATCTACGAAATTTCTAAAATATTACGAGTCGCTTTGACAATTCTGACGATAAACTTCAATTCTTCGACGCTACAATGATGAATATTCAGAAGCTGATACTGATCTCCGTTCAGATTTCTAATCGTCCAGTTGTTTTCGTAAAGATATCAATTTATGCGAGGCATGTTCAGTCTAGTTAATGTAATCCACAGAATATTATAATGCGAGTGTGGGTTGGTTTACGGCGGGGCCCTCTTTTATGGCGAATTAACCTCCGGATTTTATAGTATAACGTGTTAGGTCATCACATAGGAAAGTGATGGTTTGTTGAACTCGTCTTGATCTCTGGTCCGGCTATAAAATCTTAGCCAGAAAAAAACATTGGCAACCTTCGAGCAACCTTGAAAGTAAAATAATAACGAAACGAGAAAAATTTATGCTTCACACCGTATTTGTCACCTTGAATAGTCCAGCTTTTTTTCTTTTTTCTTGGTTTAGGGACGTTTTCGGGTAACCTGTTCCTCGTGACTCACGCTTTCTAGTTAATTTTCACAGAAAAAATGTCGCTTTATCGCGAAATTCCGAACAGAAAAGATCCAACAATCTTGTTTCCTCGTTACATTATTACGTGAATGATCAGAAATCGGATTTTTATGCGAGTTAAAGTTCATTCTTTAATACAGAATAATAAAAGTAGCGTTTGCGATTGTCAAGGATTTTTCTGTTTACTAGGATAAATTACACTGTACTTTTTACTATTGATTTTAATTTAATCTCAACATTAGATAAGGAGCGAACACGAATTTTCGAATTGTAATTTAAAAATAATGCTTGGAAACACGCATTTCCAAATTTAGAAATTTTACTCAGGATTCCCCGGAATGGCTTTCGCGATAAAGAGAGCGAAACGATCGCCGATCTTGAATTACGAGTTCGGCACAGAGAGAGAGAGAGAGAGAGAGAGAGAGAGAGAGGGGTTGGAGAACGTTGATCAAAACCAAACACAGCTGTTCTTTCCACTTCTTGAAACCGCGTCTCCTTTGCAGAGTGTGGAAAGTAAAATTAACAAATTTCTCCTTGGAATCGCATACCGCGAACTCTTTTACGCGAATTCGCGCGAGAAGCGCAGTCGCTTCGACTTCATTAGCTTTAATCGTCGTGTATCAGAACTGAAACTTGGAACTTCTGTTTTTAAAACTTAATTTAACATTTACCAATCGGGTATCTCGATTAAATGATAAGTGCGTCCATTTTTGACAATATTTTAAACAGCAGTGTAACACTTTTTTTTTTTGAAATTCGATCCTATTGATTGTTTCATTCTCACGTTTTAATGGAGAATATTTTACAAGAGAAAGTTTCGCCATTCGTGCATCTCCAGTTTTCAAATAGCATTACATACTGACCATTCAACAGGACGATCACATTAAATCGATTTACGACACAGTGATGACAGCGATATCTTCAAATTAATTACTATTTTAAAATTAATCTTCCATTCGACATATAGTCTATTCAGTGCCATCGATAACAACCAACAAACAAAATAGTAATTTAAATATTTTTATCGTTATTTTAATTAATTTATATTATCTATATCTAAATTGATTTATCGTTCAACGTACAGTCTGTTCAATGTCATTGTCATTCTGTCAAGAATACAATCTGACGAGAAATTACGTATGTCAACGAACGAAACAAATTATACCGGTGCTTGCACTTTGATGTAACAGACGAACCCGCGAGAAACAAAACGCATCGCGTTTGACTATCACGTGCTGTAATGGCAAGGATAACGGCACGTCTGCAGTTAAGGGTCAAACTCAAACGCACGTTCTGCCGCCCAAGTGTGTCTCAATTTCTTCAATCTCGCCCCCGTTGACGAGGTCGTCGCCGACGAGAAAATCGTGGAGAGGGAACGATCCCTTGACGGCGACAACCGCAGTGCAAAAGCGTCGCGAGGGGGAAAGTGGTGTAGGATTTAATGCCCACGGCGCGCCGTTTGATAAGATGGCCAATATATTGTGCAATTACGGTGTGTTATCGAGCCGTTAGCACTGCATCGCGCTGACCTTTAAGCGCGGGGGTCAATTCTGGCTTGCTCTCCCTCCTCCCCTTCCCGTGTGTGTGTGTGTGTGTGTGTGTGTGTGTGTGTGTGACGTACGTACGTGCTCATTTTCTCATAACGCGCGGCAATTGACGCGCCTTGCCTCGATTTCGCCATACTTTCTCGCTCGTCGAGCGTCGACGATTTTTCGACCGGACGTTCCTTCGTCCCGAAGCTTTTGAGAAACTTGAACTCGCGAGACTTCGAGGTAGCTAACGTCGAGGCGTTTAAAATTATTTTGAAGTTATAATTTTAATTTATCAAATTTATTAATTATTTAATTGTTAAAATATCGTTATTTATATAATGTAATTTATTAAAATATTATTTATTTAATTATAAAATTATTTGAAGTTTCATTTCACTTTGATTCAAGCATTTAAAATTATTCGATGGAAATAAATTGCCTCGAGGGGCCATTCTGCTCGAGCGAAGTTTCCACTCTCTCTCGGTGATTTTGAAGTTGTTTAAAATTATTTAGATGTAACGTCCCATTCGTTTCATTCTACGCGTATTTGGAGTTGTTTAAATATTTTTATTTGCGACGATTTTCATTTCTGAGGATTCTTGAAATTTCAGTGCCTCCCGCCAGATTTTATACACTGTGTATCTGTTTATTTGTTGTATATTCTGTCCATAAGTCTCGATCGTAGCTTTCTCTTCGCGTTCAATTTTCTGGCGTGTGCCCAGAGCTGAAGCGAGTGATTTCGACGAGGTTAATGAAGCAAAACTAACAAATGGTTTTATTTAAAAAAAAAAAGATACTACTCTCTGGCTGGCTCTCGTATCACTTCACAGTCCACTGCGCTGCACGATATGTTAATTGTACGCTTTCCGCAGTTATATTGGGCGATAAGTTTCTCTCCGGTACAAAGTAACTATCGCATTTACAATTTAAAGTGGGCCAAGTCCTTCGGTTTAGCTCATTTTCCGTTTTTCGTATCGAGTCGCGATCTTAACGCTTCGATTCTCGACGCGAAATTTCGTTCACTGTTGATCTTTGCATTCGCGTGAGGTAGAATTTCAAAATCATTGCAGATTAATTGCGTAGCTATCGAACGTAACACCGCGGTAAATATATTTTTGACAAAGAAAAATCTCACGGTCGAGGGTATCAAAAATCACACGATTAAGAATAAACAACAGCGTGTCAAAGAAAAATAAATAGATAAAGATATAGTGCGTCAGAAATGAGATCCGTATTTTAAATTTAATTTTTTTAAGGTCACTCGTCCGTGTGAAATGCTTTGCCCTCTCTTTCTGCTTTGCTATTTGCAAGAGGAATCACTTTGTTCCCAAGTGTGTTTTTTCCCCGCCGTAAAAAGATTTTTTTTATCGTTTTTCTCTATCAGCAAATAGAAGAAGAAAAAGGAAAAAGAAAATGTATATCCCGAGGGGTTTATATTGTGTTAATTGGTGTTTAAAAGAGGGGGGGGGGAGAATATTAAGTTCGTAGCCCTCGACAGAGATTAGAGTTCTTGTGTTCAAGCTTCGTAACCCAATTAGTATGCATGGAATAATTACTGTTAACGAGTGTACCAGAAAACCGAAACTGGTACATCGCGGGGAAATGTGATTTTATATACTGAAACTCTGAATGAAATAATCCAACTTGACGTGGAATTACAGAACCGTGGAAAGATAATCTCTTAGCCTAAGGTCGCTCGATTTATTTAAATCTTTTGAGAATAAAAGCGAGTTCGTATGCTGCACGGCATACATTAGCAACTAGTGGATATAGATGATAGAAAATAATAAGTCCCGAAATTATAAAATTTTTTTCGTGCAAGAAAACTTCGTTTCTGAGAAAATTGGCTTTAAACGTTCGACTGGCCTGTCTGACCTAGGATGACTCGATTCACTGACTGTAGCAGACTTCTTGGTCAATCTTTGAAGAACTTCAGAGGAATTTTTCCATTCTGACGATTTACTTACTTATTTATCGTTTACTGTTAGTATCGTGCAGATGTAAAAGTTCTAATTTGTTAAGATAAATAACAAGTATCCTAAACAGAGGTCCAAGTTCGTAATGTGTGGCAAAAAGTAACAAGTGAATTTGAATGTGAAAGTAAAAGAAGCAGCTGTAAATATAATAGCAACATATTACAATAGTAATATATATGAGAATGTTGACAAGCAATATTTTATCAACGTGGAAAAGTTATTAAACCAAAAGTACTCAAAGAATGTAGGCAAGTTAATCAAGTGGAAATTTCAATCTGCTACACAAACGAAGTTTCGCTACGTTCAATTTGACTTGTAGCAATTGTGAATCATTTCGTTCATCCAGTACATCGTAACGTGACTAATCACCTGTAATGTTATGTACGTGTACCTTGCAGCTATCAAATTATCGCGTAAAAATGATCCACTTCTCTTGTTCGAAACGAAATACTTACATACGTACGTTGTCACGAGAAAGGAAATAGATCTGACAGTGAGTGTCAAGTGCCGTTACTGAAACACGACGATGGTCTCACCTCGTATACCCGCGACACCCACGTCACCTTGGATCCGATCCACGATCAGCTGCGATAAAGTTGCACCGGACTCGTGAATTCAACTCGCTTCCTTCACCCACGTGTCCCATACGGAGTTTCCCCACGTGAAAGTACACGCGAAGGGGTGAAACTAACAGATTATTAATAAATATTTGAAATAAAAAATATATGACACCAAAATTCTTATATATATGTGTCAGAAGATCCAAACAACTTTAAGATAGCTGATGCTACAATCACATCATCTTCGTCTCATATTAAACCAGAATGATATTTCTTATTTGCTCGTTCGATCAATTCCTAATAAACTTGGAGATTTATATTCTTATTTCCTTTATGAAATAGTAACAAAGTAAAAAATTTAAAATTTTATCCAATAAATCAATTCTTGCATTGAATATTTTTTAATATATATTATATTTTTATTATATTTAACATAACTCGGAATATAATTTTACAATGAGTTGTCTTTGAAATAAAAAATGTGTCACACCAAAATTCTTATATATATATATATATATATATATATATATATATATATAAGATCTAAACAACTTTGAAATAGCTGATTCTATAATTACATCATCTTCATCTCGTATTAAAACAGAATGATATTTCTTATTTGCTCGTTTGATCAATTCCTAATAAACTTGGTAATTTATATTTTTATTTCCTTTATTAAATTTAAAATTTTATCCAATAAATCAATTCTTACATTGAATATTTTTTAATATTTTCATTATATTTAACATAACTCGGAATATAATTTTACAATGAGTTGTCTTTGAAATAAAAAATGTGTCACACCAAAATTTTTATATATATATATGTATATATATATATCAGAAGATCTAAATAACTTTGAAATAGCTGATCCTATAATTACATCATCTTCATCTCATATTAAAACAGAATGATATTTCTTATTTGCTCGTTTGATCAATTCCTAATAAACTTGGTGATTCATATTTTTATTTCCTTTATTAAATAGTAACAAAGTAAAAAATTTAAAATTTTATCCAATAAATCAATTCTTACATTGAATATTTTTTAATATTTTCATTATATTTAACATAACTCGGAATATAATTTTACAATGAGTTGTCTTGGATTTGTTCTACGATGAAAACTAGCAGATTATTACTAAATATTTTCCATGAAGAATTTGTTGCGACAGTAATGAGTTGTTTTTTGATTTGTTGTCATCGCGTTTGGATGTGTTGTTATTTGGAATCTATGGAATATTGTGACTGGTATATTACACATTTCCGTACATTGTTTTATTTCACACGTTATACATTATACTTTGTACATTTCAAAGATGCAAGAACGGATGAAATATTCCTCGTTGAATACTGGTTGCAGAATCTCACGAAGAGGAAATCAATGCTCTATTTGAGTCTTTTTTGTGAAAATGTTCCATATTCATAGCGGAATATTGATTACGATTGTCGATGAGAGAACGAGAGGATTTCAAAAATCATCTGCAAGATTTAGTAGAGAAATTCGCTGACAGCGAGAAGGGGTGGATTTGCCCGATTTATCGTTTAGGACATTTCTCCACGTAACTGTACGAAATCAAGAGACTCGATCGACATAGCACGTGAGCAATGTTTTTTCCTCCGCCGCTTTCACCGACGATACCAAGAAAAACGAATGAAAGAAATGGAAAATACCAGAGAAATCGATGTAATATGGTGGCAGCTGGGTCCTAAAAATAATCCTCCCTCTCGAGTGCAAATTCCCCCCTTTCTCCGTCTCTAGAGCGGAAATGTTCACGAGCTTGTTACTCGAGGAAAATCCACTTGCACGCTTCAAGCTCGATTGTCCCTCCCTTTGCGAAAAAAAAAAAAAAAGAAAAAATCGTGCACTTCTCGCACGTTTTATCTCGTTTCTCAACATTCTTGGCAACGCACTTCTGCCTCTACGTATAAATACGCGTAAAAGTGCGCGCGAGACGTGGAGAGACGGTCGATAGAGGAGCCGAGGAGCCTAGACAGGCTGCGGTTTGCCTTTTGTGCGTGCGCGTGTCTCGCTCGCGGACTCTCACTTTCCGCTCCGGTGTGCGTTCGTGCCGGCCACCACGCTCGCTCGCTCGCTTTGCACCGTTCGCTGCATTCCGTCACATTCGGCCAGCTCCCTGCCGAATGTACGCGCCGTTTTATTGCCCGGCCGGTGGATGATTAGCGCGGCGTCTGTCGAACCGACGTGGCTGGACGAAATGGAATGAGGACGCGGTTTCGGCACACAGATAAAGCGGTCGCGCGATGGCCGCTTATCTCTCTTGAAAAACGTGTCAACTGCGGCGAGATCGTCGACTTTTCGGCCGGATATTTCGGGTGTGGTAGAGTTCGGGAAATTATTCGCACAGAGTGGAGAGTGGGGTTTGATCGAGGTGTCTCGGGGATTTTTGTTAAAAGCAAGGACAAACGTTTCTTTTCGTTTTAATTTCATTTCGTTGTCAGCTGGAGTCAGTTAGTACACATAGTGTAAAATAGTTGGAACTTAAAGGAGCTTGGTTGATAGCGCAAAATTACGGTATAATATATGAGCTTCTGAAGATTTTTGTATTTTGTTGAAAACGTAAAATAAAGGACAAACGTTTCTTTTCGTTTTAATTTCACTTCATTGTCAATTAGAGTCACTTTAGTGTAAAATAGTTGAAACTTGAAGGAGCTCGATAATAAAGCTAGGTTGATAGGCGTAGACAAACGATCTTCTTTTCGTTTTAATTTCATTTCGTTTTCAGTTGGAGTCATTCTAGTGTAAGATAGTTGAAACTTGAAGGATCTTCCTCGATAAAGCTAAGTTGATAGCACAAAATACGCTATGATTGTTCAAACATAAATGGCCAAATTTTAAAATTGTGGAAAACATTCGCACAGAGTGGAGAGTAGGGTTTGATTTAGATTCTGGGGATTTTTGTATTTTGTTGAAAGCGTAGAATAAAGGACAAACGTTTCTTTTCGTTTTAATTTCATTTCGTTGTCAATTGGAGTCATTTTAGTCTAAAATAGATTGATAGCACAAAATACGATATAATTGTTCAAACATAAATGGCCAAATTTTAAAATAGTGGAAAACATTCGCACAGAGTGGAGAGTAGGGTTTGATTTAGATTCTGGGGATTTTTGTATTTTGTTGAAAACGTAGAATAAAGGACAAACGTTTCTTTTCGTTTTAATTTCATTTCGTTGTCAATTGGAGTCATTTTAGTCTAAAATAGATTGATAGCACAAAATACGATATAATTGTTCAAACATAAATGGCCAAATTTTAAAATAGTGGAAAACATTCGCACAGAGTGGAGAGTAGAGTTTGATTAAGATTCTGGGGATTTTTGTATTTTGTTGAAAGCGTAGAATAAAGGACAAACGTTTCTTTTCGTTTTAATTTCATTTCGTTGTCAATTGGAGTCATTTTAGTCTAAAATAGATTGATAGCACAAAATACGATATAATTGTTCAAACATAAATGGCCAAATTTTAAAATAGTGGAAAACATTCGCACAGAGTGGAGAGTAGGGTTTGATTTAGATTCTGGGGATTTTTGTATTTTGTTGAAAGCGTAGAATAAAGGACAAACGTTTCTTTTCGTTTTAATTTCATTTCGTTGTCAATTGGAGTCATTTTAGTCTAAAATAGATTGATAGCACAAAATACGATATAATTGTTCAAACATAAATGGCCAAATTTTAAAATAGTGGAAAACATTCGCACAGAGTGGAGAGTAGGGTTTGATTTAGATTCTGGGGATTTTTGTATTTTGTTGAAAGCGTAGAATAAAGGACAAACGTTTCTTTTCGTTTTAATTTCATTTCGTTGTCAATTGGAGTCATTTTAGTCTAAAATAGATTGATAGCACAAAATACGATATAATTGTTCAAACATAAATGGCCAAATTTTAAAATAGTGGAAAACATTCGCACAGAGTGGAGAGTAAAGTTTGATTGTTGATTGTATTTTGTTGAAAGCGTAGATAAACGATCTTCTTTTCGTTTTAAGTTGGAATCATTTTGGTATAAGGCAATTGAAACTTGAAGGATCATCGTCAATAAAGCTAAGTTGATAGCACAAAATACGGTATGATTGTTGAAACATAAATGGCCAAATTTTAAAATAGTGGAAAACATTCGCACAGAGTGGAGAGCAGGGTTTGAAGATTTTTGTATTTTGTTGAAAGCGTAGAATAAAAGACAAACGATTCGTTTCGTATTCAATTTCACTTCGTTATCAATTATATGGATCCACTTTAGCGGAAAACAATTGAAACTGTTGAATGAAATCGCACGATAACTGCGTGAAATTGGTCGTATGGCCAGAAATTGTCGATTCTGCTATCGGTTTATTAATCAAAGCGCGCCAACGAAATTTTCAACGTCAATTTTACGCCAATCCTTGATAAGAAATCTCTGTATACGTAGCACGAATTAATTCGATCGAAAGATATATTAGATTTCAGCTTACGAAGTAACAATATTTTTTACATGGAAACTAAAATTGCTTTGCTACAAATAATATACCTACACTTTTACCGACAGTTCTAGTGTTAAACTTCGAAAAGAAAAAAGAACAAAACAGAAAAAACCGTGTACACGGAGAGATGTGCAATGATCGTCGAACGAAACGCGTCGAAAGAATCTCGAAGGACAGAGCGATCTCGGTGTCTCTGGTCGCGACATACACGTGTAGCATCCCCCGGCGTATTAATTACTAATCGGCATGCACGTCGAGTTTCATCGACGACTGAAACTATTTCCCCGGTGGGTTGAAAATGGGTAGAGCCCGGGGTTTATATCCGGCTGTTGCGCGGTGCCGAATCTCGATCGGCCCCGGGATCGATTCCAGCTCCGGATCATCGAACTTTCCCGCGGTTCAGGTTCCGTCGGTGGTGGAACTGCGCTGGCTGACTTGTGCGCGGTTCCATTCGATCGCCGACGTTTCCTCCTCTCCTTTACCTCCGAACGAGAGAGCACGAGAGAGAACCGAAGTTTTATTATATATACATTCAATATAAATCAAATTTATTTAGAAAAAAAAGCTAGATATTGATAAATGCGACGAACATTTAATTATCTAAATATATATTAAACCATTTGCATCACGACTCTACCTATGCTACTACGTTGAGACACATCAGCGGCATTCGACTGACATGTAAATGAAGATCGCCATTTGCGGAATAGTCCTCTTACGCATGCAAGTGGATTAATTTCTTTTATTTAAAAGAATAATACATTTGTGTGTATTTCGATCGTTCACATTCGAGATTAAATCAAAATTATCGAGACGAATTAATCCAACCCTGATAGAAACGGTACGAACTAGTAAATTTCACTCGTTCGTTTAAAAAAAGAAAAAAATTCATTTCCATTACTTCGAACTGTTGATAATATTATTATAATAACAACGAGCGAGCGAGCAGCCCACGGAAAGGTCCATTATCGGTCCCCGATATCCCATTCCGCGTTGCGGCCGCGAGAAAAGGGGGTCTCCGGTTCTCTCCTCTCTCGAGACGTTGCACTCTCGCGCTCCCGTTCGACTGCACCGACGCGCGCGCGTGAAAGAAGACGGTGAAAGAAGAAGGGAAGGAACGAGAGTAGCCAACGCACACCACCGCGATGCGTGAACCGCGTGCGAGCGTGTGTGTGAGCGAACAGAGCGCGGCGGAGAGAAGTGGTCGTCTGGGAGGGAAGGAGGCCAGAAGGAAAAGAGAGAGAAGGGGGAAACGGTGAACCGAAAGAAAAGGAGTGAACCGCCGATGGTGGAGAGAAACCAAGAGAGAGAGAGAGAGAGAGGGAGGCTTGGCGGTGTACAGAGGCAACGGGGAGAGTTATATCCAGTGTCGTGTAGAAAGAGAAAGGCGAACGGTGGAAGGAGGAGGGAACGACCGACGCGAAAAGAGACGCGAGAAGCAAGCGAGAGATAGAAAGTCTCGTGGAGAACGCGCGCTGGCGCGAGCGAATCGGTGGTAGGGGCGGCGGTGAACAACTGGGTTCGGGGAGGGACGAGCTCGAGGGATCGTTGAACTCCGGCAGTGATCGCAGTCTGTGCGCTCAATGCGCCGCTGCCCGCGTGAATGTGCGCGCGCTCGCTCGCGCGTTTCTGCTCGTGAAAGTGTGCATCGGTGTGTGCGTCGCCCGCCGCTGCACCGTGCATACGCGCGCGAGCGCTCACGTCATGGCTCTCCGTCGTGTGTTGCGAACAAGAATTGCCAGAGAGAGAGAGAGAGAGAGAGAGAGAGAGAGAGAGAGAGAGAGAGAGAGAGAGAGGACAGCATAAGGCCAGGCCAGTCAGTAACGATGTCATTAGTTTAGTCAGTCAGCGAGTCAACAACTACGGCTGTTTCGCGGCCGTTTTCGTGTGGCTGCCCCCTTCTCTCCCCCAACCTGCGAATCACTCGAAATTCGTGACAGGCATTGTGCCCAACCGAACCGGTGGGCCAGTTTTCGGTTTCGAGAGCAGCCACCAGGCCCTCGTCGTAATGATTTCACTCCGGGTTTCTCTCTATCCGAAAATTCGATTTCCTTTCTTTTCCGCAACAAGTTCGCAACAAGTTTTCTTTTTTTCGTTCTTTTTTTTTTTTTTTTTTTTTTTTTTTGGTATCACGTTCGAAGTGACTTTTCTCTGCTGGACGAGAGGAGGCGCACGGTATTTGTCGCGTTGGCTCGTTGGCTCGCGTGGCACGCGATAGATATTGAAATAATAGAGTTAGAGCGGCACAGAAGAGCGGCACGTTACGCTGGTTGGCAATTAGAGCTGAGTCGCCCCGCGGTTAACCCCCGCAATTTCTTAATCGTCCACGGTTTTCGCAAATGGGACACATGGGTGCCGTCCGTTCATCGCCGTTTGTTGCTCGTTGCCGTTCCCATCGCTTTGGCCGATCTCGCAATTGCAGTCCGGACTTTCTGAAGTTTATCCGTGTTCAAAGATTATCGTGAATTGTATTTGAAGATTGAGATTGCAACTCTGTTTCCCCGGTAGAGAAATGAAAGCAATTCATTTGCTATAGCAACAAGCAAACAACATTTAGAGAATTTACTGTAATACAAGATAATTTACTGTAAAACAACATTTAGTGTCAATAGTAAATTACGTATAATATTTATAATACAATATTATACATTATATTTAGAAAATATAAATAATTACGATACTCTTGTTTTTCAAAAACTTTTGAACTAAAGTGTCATATAATAAGTGTAATACAATAGTAAATTACGTATAATATTTATAATACAATATTATACATTATATGTATTTAGAGAATATAAATAATTACGATACTCTTGTTTTTCAAAAACTTTTGAACTGAAGTGTCATATACTGTAATACAATAGTAAATTACGTATAATATTTATAATACAATATTATACATTATATGTATTTAGAGAATATAAATAATTACGAGACTCTTGTTTTTCAGAAACTTTTGAACTAAAGTGTCATATACTGTAATACAATAGTAAATTGTGTATAATATTTATAATACAATATTATATATTATATGTATTTAGAGAATATAAATAATTACGATACTCTTGTTTTTCAAAAACTTTTGAACTAAAGTGTCATATACTGTAATACAATGGTAAATTACGTATAATATTTATAATACAATATTATACATTATATGTATTTAGAAAATATAAATAATTACGATACTCTTGTTTTTCAAAAACTTTTGAACTAAAGTGTCATATACTGTAATACAATAGTAAATTACGTATAATATTTATAATACGATATTATACATTATATGTATTTAGAGAATATAAATAATTACGAGACTCTTGTTTTTCAGAAACTTTTGAACTAAAGTGTCATGTACTGTAATACAATAGTAAATTACGTATAATATTTATAATACAATATTATACATTATATGTATTTAGAGAATATAAATAATTACGAGACTCTTGTTTTTCAGAAACTTTTGAACTAAAGTGTCATATACTGTAATACAATAGTAAATTACGTATAATATTTATAATACGATATTATACATTATATGTATTTAGAGAATATAAATAATTACGAGACTCTTGTTTTTCAGAAACTTTTGAACTAAAGTGTCATATACTGTAATACAATAGTAAATTACGTATAATATTTATAATACAATATTATACATTATATGTATTTAGAGAATATAAATAATTACGAGACTCTTGTTTTTCAGAAACTTTTGAACTGAAGTGTCATATACTGTAATACAATAGTAAATTATGTATAATATTTATAATACAATATTATACATTATATGTATTTAGAGAATATAAATAATTACGATACTCTTGTTTTTCAAAAACTTTTGAACTGAAGTGTCATATACTGTAATACAATGGTAAATTACGTATAATATTTATAATACAATATTATACATTATATGTATTTAGAAAATATAAATAATTACGATACTCTTGTTTTTCAAAAACTTTTGAACTAAAGTGTCATATACTGTAATACAATAGTAAATTATGTATAATATTTATAATACAACTTTATACATTATACAACTATGGTTACAACGAGTAGAGTGATTATGGGCATGGATAAAACTATGGCAGGCAATTGAAACGAAATTTAGAGACTGTGAATCCTCTCGTCGGCAAATACACGTCGCAGAGATGAAATTTTTCTCGTCCCACTAGTTAATCGTTAGCTACACAGAACGGAATGTATCTGATATTAGACAAACAACCGTCTCGAAAGTGTGATTTTTCCACGCGCCGAGATCCGTAATGGAGTAACGCGGGAGCACGCATGAAAGGTGTGCGCGAGATAATCGAAGTGGCGCCTACTCAAACAATTACCGCATAGATTCTAAATAAAGCCAAGGTAGCTGCACGCGAATATTATCCGTCGAATTGAATCACCATGTGTCTGTTTCTACGATTTTTTTCAGATTCTTCTGTCGTTCGCACAATGCAGATGTTTCAGGGAATAAAAATAAAATACTAACGCGTTAGAGCGTAAGCAGTTGAATCTACGATGGTTCGAATTGGAGTCTTATCATCCAGCTTCTGGGACGATCGTCTCGTCAACAGTAATCCCCCCCCCCCCGCCCCCTCCTGACTTTATCTCAAATCAAACTTCTAATTTTACCTCCAGCGTCTAAGTACATCGGTTTCATTTTTCGGAGTACGTCAAATATGTACAGTAGTCGTCGTCTCGATCGTGGTAATGTTGATTCTGCTGTTATTTGAACTGTGATCGAGCGGAATTTCTTCAACGAAATGGCACACGTGAATTCCTAGAAATCCTAGAGCAAAGAGCAAGGCCCTTGGATGCGTGGCGAGCCTCCGTTATCGGAACTGTTCGCCCGTCACCCTGATCCGTTTCGGGTTCCAGATTCTCCATCGTCGTGCGTCGCGCTACGTCGCTCGAATACGGCAGCACGCCGGATAATTCACTGCTGATCGTAGCTGAAGAACGGAGAGAAGTCTCCGGGTGGCTATATTCGAGTCTTTTGATCGTCGTCGTAGGCCGGCCAAGTTTCCCAACCCCCGCTCGCTCGCGCGAACGCGAATGCGCGCTCGCGCGCGCCGCGTTTTCGCCGTCTCTCTCCGCGTCCGTAATAATAATAACTGCGAGAAGAACACAATCCCCGCGAACACACGATCCCGCGTTGTGCAATGCTGCAACTGCAGTGCACTGCGCCACCACCACCACCACCACCATCATCATCATCATCATCATCATCATCATCATCATCATCATCATCCCCCACCACTGTTTGTTCACCCGCCCCACCACCTCAGCGCAGCCGCCGCCCGAACGTTCAAACGGCTCCAACGCATACAAACGTGCGTGCGTGCGTGTGTGTGTGTGTGCGTGTGTGTGTGTGTGTGTGTGTGTGTGTGTAGGTGCTAACGCGGCCGTATGAGTGTTTTATACGCGGGTCAATGACTCGTCGAGTGCATAGTTTGCGCATGCGCGGCGGTGTGTGTGTACGCGCGCGTGTGTGCATATCGGCGCGGCGCGGACCTGCACGTGCAACAACCACCGCGTCTTCTTAGGCGTGTGTACGTACGCGCTCGCCGCATTAAATATGTTAATGTATGGTGGCTCTGACTCAATAGTACGGCCAATATTCCATTGGCGTATCGACCCGGCGATATGCGCGCATATTTTTGCACCGGCCACCCTCTCCGACTCTCTCTCACTCACTCTCTCTCTCTTTCTCTCTCCCTGCCCTTCGCCGGTGCACCTGCAAAAATCACGGACCGGAGGAACGACGCTCGCACCGGTTGTTGCATGGATCCTACTGGATCTTCCCTGCTACTGGGTTCTTGGATCTTTGGGGTGGGTTTTCAGAGGGTTTGATCGCATACCGCCGACATTTGTGTACTTTATTGTCGATATTTATGTCCTTAATTCCCGTTTCGTGTGCTAAAATCATGTATGATTAGAATAGAACACGTAGAATGTCATATTTCTGATTGTGAGCGTACGGTCCATCGTCCTCTCGTACGTAAATAAATATTATTTTAAATTCCACTGTTTCCACTATCTCCTTTTTTAAATTTCATTTGAGTTTCATTAGCATCTGCCTTGAGGTCACACAAGACTTATTAGTATCTGTAACCTTTATTCATAAATATAATTTATTTCAGACTTCTTATCAGTATCTGTCTTAAGATTACTTAAGACTCAGTATCAAAAATCTTTATTGTCAGATAATATTTAAAACTTATTAGTGACTGTCTTAAGATTATTTAAGGCTAGTGTCCAAAGTGTTTAAGACTACTAGCACCTGAAACCTTTGTTCTCAAATGTTATACTTAAAACTTACTACTATCTAAGTCCCAACTATCTAAAATCCTATTGTTATTATTATTACTATTTAAACCCTAACTACATGAAATCTAACCTCTAATTATCTAAAACCTAACTCTAAATATCTAAACCCTATTATTATTACTATCTAAACTCTAATTATCTAAAACCTAACCCCTAACTATCTAAACCCTATCAGTATTATTATTATTATTACTATCTAAACCCTAACTATCTAAATCCTATTATTATTATTATTATTATTATTATTATTATTATTATTATTATTATTATTATTACTATCTAAACCCTAACTACCTGAAATCTAACCTCTAATTATCTAAAACCTAACCCCTAAATATCTAGAACCTAACCCCTAAATATCTAAACCCTAACTATCTAAATCCTATTATTATTATTATTATTATTACTACTAAACTCTACCTACCTGAAACCTAACCTCTAATTATCTAAAACCTAATCCCCAAATATTTAAACCCTATTATTATTATTGTTATTACTATCTAAACCCTATTAGTATTATTATTATTATTACTATCTAAACTCTAATTACCTGAAATCTAGCCTCTAGTTATCTAAAACCTAAGTCCTAAATACCTAACCCCTAAATATCCAAACCCTAATTATCTAACCTAATCCTTAAATATCTAAACCCCATTAGTATTATTATTACTATCTAAAACCTAACCCCTCGAGTTAAAACGAGGCCTCGCGCCCGTTACCAAAACGAAGAGCATGATCGATGGCGATCTCGCTTGAATCCAACATTCGCGGCGGATCATCGGCGACAGGCGAATGCAACGCTCGAGACGGAATGTTCCTTCTCACTTCGGGACTTCATCACCGATCCCTATTACCCAATAGCGCGTTCCCGTTTGCCAGAGCGAGACCTGTCAGAGGATGGACTTGTCAGGCTCGGTCGTTGAAGAAACGAGGCTGGCAATTGTCTCTTATGTAAAGCGAGACGACAAATTACACGCGGCGGCGGGAATAATGTAATCTTCCCTTTCCCTGGCGATGTTGCATCGCAGAGGAACGGTGACCGCTCGTCGAGAGGTGTGCACGATTCTCGCGCGTGAGAACGCCGGCTTGCGCAACTTTTCGGCTCGTAAAATTCACCGGGATGAAAAAATGAAAAAAAAAAAAAAAAAGATCGTCCCACTCTCGTCGTAGCGAATGGGGGAATTTGATGGGGTGGCGATTTTTCCGTCGTGCGACTTTCTTTTGGCTTTTCGTCTGTCTTTGAGTGGCGGTGACTGGAGTTATTTTAGTATCGAAGGAAACTGAGAGTTATAGTTAAAAAGTTGTATGATAATCACAGCTATATATTGTAGAATATAGAACAGTTCGACAGAAGAGACGAAAGAAATTAAAGAAACAGGATTTTTCTGTTTGTCGAACAATTTTCTATCTCTTAATGGCGATGACAGGAATTACTTTAGCATCGAAGGAAAATGAGAGTTATAGTTAAAAAATTGTAATGATGATAACAGTTGTTATTATTATACATGATAACTGTGTATGATAATTACAACTATGTATTGTAGAATACTATATATTGTAGAGTACTGTATATCGTAGAATATAGAACAGTTCGACAGAAGAGACGAAAGAAATTAAAGAAACAGGATTTTTCTGTTTGTCGAACAATTTTCTATCTCTTAATGGCGATGACAGGAATTACTTTAGCATCGAAGGAGAATGATAGTATAGTTGAAAAATTGTGATGATAATAATTGTAATGAATATTGTAATGACAATATTAATACACATGATAATTATACAACAGCGTGTACAATATGATAATTACAACTATATATTATGGCTTGAAAAGATGAAATTTGATAGAAGAAACGAATATTAATACTGAAAATGAAAATAAGGTACTAACGGATACTAAAGTAAAAAAATCATAATTATATAATAATATTTAATTAATTAAAAAAATTAAAACTATATAATAATATAATAATCACCATTAAATATTATATCTAATACCAGAATAATTTAAGCAGCTGTCATATTCAAGAAAAGGAAATGTGTATCAGTATAAAATCATCTGATATTCCAAGCTTAATGAAATTCGTATCGATTTAAAGATTTATATATTATACTGAAACCGATTTTAATAAACTGCGAATGAAGGAATGGATTAGCTTCCAGACTCATTAATCAGTACATCTTTATGTTATATTTATATTATATTTGGACGAGAGAAATTGACATTGATATATTGGACGTTGAAAAAATTCATCACGTCGAAGCCGCATTGTCCAACACTGAATATTAATCTTCAATATTAATCTTTAATAACAATTTCCACAATATTAATTTCATCGGTCAGTCTTCACTATTAATTCCTTGCTGACGGTATAATTAGATTTAAACGTGTCAGTGCTCAATATAGAATGCGATAGGAAGATTATACGTTATTCCGTTAAAACTTGCAATCATTCCAGCCAGGAACGACACACCCTGAGAAATAATCCGATTCATCAAATCGTCTCATCAAGTCGCACATTGACTCGTTTTACTCAAAAATTACATCAATCACTCGCGATCATTAAAAATGAATCAACCTGAATCTTACGCAACAACACTGCGCGATCTAACACGGATCTAACGACACGTGTAGGAAAAAAAAAGAAACACCACGAAAATGGATCATTACACCTGAGATACTGACAATCCGAACTCAACTCTTTCCAATCACGCGAAAATCACGTTATCGATCGTCACGTATGTTATTCGCGTATTCGATCGCACAAAGAAAGGAAAAAGAAGTTTCAACGACAGTTTTTGCTGCAATGATCGAAAATCCCGTTACGTGTAATCCTGATGAGGCAACGCGGTTGAAAATAAAATTCGTCAGTCGGATTTTTCTTTCGAATGTCGAAAGTTTATCTGTTTCTCTGGCTCGCGATAGATGCAGAAAGGTGGATGCACGTACCATTAGCCACCGCGGGCACGTGATACACATCGAGCGTGCAACTGCCGGTGCGTACGTTTGCCTCTTATATCACGACTCATTAACGTGGTTAATTAGTTTACTAGTGCAACCGTAACTCGCGCGGCTGTGCACGAGTCGATTGCACGTCGTCGCACGTTTCATTGGGAATTTATAACGGCCGTTTGTGAATATAGTTTCTACTGCGGGATTCCTCTCTTCTTCTTCTTCTTCTTCTGTTCTCCAAACGACGAAGCATTCTCTCACGCATTTCAGCATGCGTTTATTTAGATTTTTTAAATATTATGTTAATATAATTTATTAAATATTTTTAATATAATTAAATGTAATATAATTTATTAAATATTTTTAATATAATTACATATAATATAATTTTTATGTTTAATATAGTTTGTTAAATATTTTTAATATAATTACATATAATATAATTTTTACAATTTAATATAATTTATTAAATATTATATTCGATCAATCGATCAGTCCCAAACAAATTTGGCAGAGTGATTATTATGATTTTTATTTTATTTTCCATTGCCTTTGTTTAACGATAATAAAGTGAATTTAATATTTTGATTTTTTATCCTATAAAGTCAATTATTATATTCGTTATAGGAATGAAAATATTCGTTGATATTTTCATTATGGGGATGTGAATAATTGAACGACCGTATTGCAAAATTAAATACTTTATATTATAATTGTAATATACATACGTTGAAATATAGTTCATTGCTCTCACTAGACACAACTCTGTTCTCTAAAACGATGTTGTATTTGTCTCATCGCTTTTTATCGAACGATCAAAATAAAAGACCAATCTCACCAATATTAAACAGTAGATATAACTGGAAATAAAAAGTAATAAAATGGGGTAATAATTAATGGAAAATAATAAAATAGGGCAAAATAAGGAAAAAAGAAGAAAATACAAACTCGCTGCAGTTTTGTAATATTTCACAAAAGTTGAATATCCCTTCCTCCCTGCGAGGACCGAACGTACAAATTTCACTGAAACAATCAACAATCGCAAGAGCAGAATCTCACGAGAGGGAGACGAGTTACTACAGTACACAATTTAATTTCCTCGCAACGCGGTCGATCGAATATCAAAGTAAAACGCCCACCACTTTTCTAAAATTCACCGAGCTACGAAATTTCGCAATTATCGTTCGCCAGAATCGTTCGACGATCGAACGATCGCGTCAACTCCTCGACAACTCCTCGAACTGACTCTGTTCCCGGAGTGATTTTCGCCGGAAGGGATTTCGCTACGTTTATAAGTCGTTGCGCCGAGTCCGTTGATCGATGTTGTTATTCCGCTGGCTGCAGCCGGTTTTCCTTAAAGATTATTAAGGCGGCGCGTATACCGTCGTCGTCGCGCGCACCGCCGTCTAATGAACCCTCTTCTGCTCGAATATTCCAACGAGAAGGTGACTGACCTCCATCAGCCGGCACGGACGTTCCACCGACGACAGCGTGTTTCTTTCCGTCGTAACAGTGTCACGGCGTTAGTTACTGTTAGCCTCTCGCGTCGAATTTGCCCGAAACACGCGCCGCGGCCTCGTTACGCAATCTCAAACGTTTTTTAACGCACGATATCGTAAATCGTCGAAGAGGAGAGGCAGCCGACTCCGAGAATCGGTCGAGGGAACGATCGGAATGCGCCTGCGATTTTTCCTTTTTTTTTTTCTTTCTTCAACCAGCTTTTGCAAACGAAAAAAAAAGATGGTTTGGATGATTAATGGGTGGCTCGCGTCGCGGAATCTCGGCTTTTTCGCCCGATTTTAATAGCGGTGTGTTTTTGCCGGGGACGACACACCGCGGTGTAAAATTAGAGACGTGGAACGATCGGTGGGTTGTTTTAGTTTTTCTTGGTTGTAGATTCGGATAGGTTCTTGTCAGTTGTAGACCCTTTGGTCCGAGATATCGAAAGAACGGAGTGACATTTGCTCTCGCGAGATTCGGACCGACCTCTTCCAGTAAATAAATAGTTTATTTCGCCAGAAATTAATGTTCAATTAATATTTAATAATATTTCACCAGTAAAGGAATATTTTCCCGCCATTGAAGTTCGAATTAATTGTACTTGAAGCTATTGTCGCAACAGTTGAATGATTCCTCCTTCTTGGATGCTCCGAACTTTCGAGTGGAAACGTGTCCTTAAGTTTTTACGATGCTTTGAAAGAAATTGAAAATTATCGATCAACGTGTTTGCGTGATATCGTACGTTTCTCCGTCACGCGGAGTATTTCGTTGAATTTTCGTTGGAAAATCTACGGTAACTGCGAAATGTATTCACCATTTGTACCAAGTGTACGAAATTTTCTACCATTTGTAATTCAACGTCGCGGAATATCGAGAACGCAGAACAGAAAATTCGACGTTGCAGGATTTTTCGTGCAGAGGGTGTGTAACTTTTTCGCTAAACACATCGTATGTACGTTGTTGGTCGATCGGGAATAGAAATTGCTAGCAGGAAGTCGTATCTAGAGTAAACGATCGGACAGATCGAGTTGAATCGGCGTTTCGAGATGGAGGGAAAAAAAAAAAAGATAAAAATGAATTCGAGACAGGCGGTCGGATGGAACAGAAGCTTAACGTAATCCTCGTTCGACTGGCATGCGTGCCCTAACGATACGCTCTAACGCCGCTAACAAAACCTGCCTGGCGGAAGGTCAGTGACCCCTTCAAACACTCGAAGCCGCTGCCTACTGGAATCACTGCGAATGGATCAATTATTATATCCCCCCCCCTTGGCTAGCAATTAAGTCACGACGTAGGGCGGCGAAATCTGTTTATCCTTAACACCAGATAATACCAAATTGAGCTCGAAATTCGTAACTTTTGTATTTTGAAATTTCACGTACGTGAAACGACATGTTTTTTTTTTTTTAAATAAATGATTTTTCGTAATAAAATAAATAAAAGCCTCTGTACTCTATTTTTTTATTACGAAGTTTTTCTATCTTTCTTTATTTTTTTTCACAATTTTCTTCAAAATTTTACATTTTAATCTTCGGTGGTAACATAGTGTTAATGCTACGGAGTGTTTCAAGGCTCTGTAATGGGAATTTGGTTCAGCATTGGCCAAGCTCGTCGTCATTGTCGTTGTTTCGTCGTTAATATTAATATGGTCGATTAGTATAATTAATCTTCGTGTTATTTATGAATGCGATAAATGCAATGCAATATAATATAACGATTAATTGAGATTAACTAGGTTACGTAACAATTAACTGATTGCATTTTCTTATATAAACTGCATGAGATTTACACGCACGAAAACTAGAAATGACTGTGTTGTTATGGAGCATGGCACGATCGTGTACAAGAGAGTTATATAAGTTGATACAAGAAATAGAAATTGAACCGAGTGCAAGATATTTACTCGACCACACCGATAGACTTTATCACAATCTCGAGTAATCTCGGTTGTACGTTCTTCGTGTATGAGAATATACATATATATTCATTTTTGCCGGACAGTATCTAGACACGAATATCCCCCTCAGTTCTTAGTTATTTTTATTGTAATAACTAATTACACTATATAACTATGATAATACTAATAATTGATTGTACTATGACAGTAATATTATTTTATTACTGTTGTAACCAATTATTCTATAATAATAATATTATATACAAGACACGAACTCCTCTCTCAGCTCTTATTATCTTTATTTTAATAACTAACTACGCCAACTAATAACCAATATATTTATTCCAACTATCAATTATATTGTAATAATAATATTATTTTCGAAGATTTGGCAGAACGAAGATTCCAAATGGAGTTAGTTATTAGAATATAATTATACTCTAATTGTATAATTATTACATATCTAGAAACTAATTACACTGTAGTATATTTATTCTAACGACTAATTATATTATAATAACAATGTCACTTTCACGCGAAGGAAAAAAGTAAGAAATTCCAAATGGAGTTAGTTATTGGAATATAATTATATTCTAGTTGCACAATTATTACGTATCTAATAACTAATTATACTAATATATTTATTATATATCTAATAACTAACTACGCTATAATATATTTATTCTAACGACTAATTATATTAATATATATAATAACGATATTATTTTCATGCGAATGTTCGATAAGAAGAAGATAGAAGATTCGAAATAGAGTTGGTTATTAGAATATAATTGTATTCTAGTTGTATAATTATTACATATCTAATAACTAACTACACTAATATATTTATGCCAACAACTAATTATATTATAATAACAATATTGTTTTCATGCAAATGTCAGAACGCAGAAGATTCGAAATGGAGTTAGTTATTAGAATATAATTGTATTCTAGTTGTATAATTATTATATGTCTAATAATTAACTACACTATGATATATTTATTCTAACGACTAATTATATTAATATATATAATAACGATATTATTTTCATGCGAATGTTCGATAGGAAGAAGGTAGAAGATTCGAAATGGAGTTGGTTATTAGAATATAATTGTATTCTAGTTGTATAATTATTATATGTCTAATAATAAACTACACTATGATATATTTATTCTAACGACTAATTATATTAATATATATAATAACAATATTATTTTCATGCGAAGGTTCGATAGGAAGAAGGTAGAAGATTCGAAATAGAGTTGGTTATTAGAATATAATTGTATTCTAGTTGTATAATTATTACATATCTAATAACTAATTACACTAATACATTTATTATATATCTAATAACTTTATTATATATCTAAGTTACACTGATATATTTATTATATGTCTAACAACTAACTACACCAATATATTTATTCTAACATCTAATTAGAAGAAGATAGAAGATTTCAAAAATATAATTATATTCTAATAACCAACTCCATTTAGGATCTTCGTTCCTGTCGAACGTCCGCGCGAGAAATCCACGCCAACGAAGCGCGAAAAACGTCGAGACCGCTCCCCGAGGACGGTTACGTGCGCGTTGTTCTGAAAAACGAGGCTGGCCTCCGTCAATTACACATTTATTCCGGTTTTGAAATTCAGATTGCTCCGGCCAGGCGGCTGGTGACAATGTAAGCGTCGCTCGCTGTCCGGCCTAACGCCAATGACTATTGAACCTCGACATAGACAGGAGAGACAGAGAAAGAGAGAGAAAGAGAAAGAGCAAACACACACACACACACACACGTATACACACGGGCGGTAAACTTTAAACTCTAACGGGTCGGTGACCCCGACGCGACGACCAAGTTGGAGCCGCAGCAGCCGCGTTCATTTCATTAGACAGCGGATACTTAGTGAAATTAGTATCAACACTCGAACGAGAGACGAGCCGACTCTCACTCTCTCGCGGGGCCGAAACGTTTTCCGGGAAGGAAAGCTCTTCGCGTTCTGCCGCGAAAAACCGCGCGTTTCGCCTCGCCACGAATCGATTCGCTGTTTCTCTGGCGGATTTTCGACGATATCGCGGAACAAACACATGCGACATCGATCGTGGCAGAGTTTGAGGATAGTTTCTACAATCTTTCTCCTTTCAATCGAGGGGGAGAGCTTCGAGTGCTCGAGCTCGACGATTTTAGGATTCTGGAAGTCTTTCGAAGCTCGAGCTTCGAGAATATCCAAAACCACGAAATCTGAGGGAAGCTTAAAAGTAAATTTAAAGAGAAAATCTTGGAAGCTCTCGAGCACTTTCGCAGAACTTTTAATTTAAATTTGACTTCCCGGGGCATTTAGGAGATTCTGGGCTTGAGAATTTCGAAGCTCGAAGCTCGAGGAAATCTGAAATCTCGAAACTCAACGACTTCGAGACGTTGATGGTATAAATTTGTCTTCTTTAAACATGGAATCTCAGTTTTCCTTTTTCTTTCTTCCAATCATCGGATGTGAACTTGTTGCGAAACAATCTTCCCCGAGCTAACAATTTTCTTTTGCAATTTCAAATACGATTGAACGTATCGATAAATTAATAGTTTGCAACTCTCTGTAACGTACAGTCGGTCTTCAAGTCCAGATAAAGTAAAGAAATTTTGTTATTAATATAGATAGACGCTCGAGTCGAAAACGAACTAATCCAAGTAATTTCCAGAATTCCACGTTGGGATTTCGGAGCGATCGAAATGTATTTCTGAAACGTTCGCTGCGGATCAGCATGAAATTCGAACGACGAAGATAAATATCCTCGTTTCATTTTAACAACTTGACAAATCACTTGGAGTAAATTGTCGCTAGAATTGAAAGTGATCGACGATAGAACTATTTCTCCAGTAGAATCTCCTCTCCTCTTCTTTGAAGTCCAGGCCGTTTTCTGAATTTCTCCAAAGTTTGTCAATCCCTCGAATTTCAGTCTGAAATCGGAGAATTTAGAATTTCGGATCCCTTCCTCGGCTCGAAATTCGAACTGATTGAAAGTTTCGTTCGATCGCGATGACAGCGAGGCGAGCCGCGTCTTTCTCCCGTATTTATAGAGAGCCTGATAACGCGGTATCGAAGGCAAGAAGAAACGAGGAACTCGATAGGGAGCTGCTCTCGGAAGTTCACGAAACGAACGTTAATGTACGAACTTGCGCGGCGGGTCAACGACCTCGTTGGGCACATAGACGGCTCGTGGCTCCTCTGTCTAATAGTCTCGCTACGACCGTTAGTCATACGAATGGCCTTCGTTTAATTTTCTACTCCTCGCTTGTTATATGCGCCCCGCGCCATTAACTCTGTTTTTTCGTTTCGTTGCTGCACCGCGATTTTTGCCGGGAAATTTTCCCGCGCGCAATTAGAAAGTCGTTAGTTTTTTTCGACAACAGTTTGTTCCGAAAACAGGTGGAAATGCTTTGGAACCCTCTCTCTCTCTCTCTCTCTCTCTCTCTCTCTCTGGACTAGAGTCCAACATTTTAGAGCAAAATAATTTTTAAAATTTAGTATTATTATTATTTTTAATTTTTTAATTTTTAACCGTCATAGCGGGAATTTCAGAATTGCAATTGTTAACTATGGATGATCTTTTTTTTTTTTTTTAACTTTCTACGTGCTCATAACAGTGTGCAGATATAGTAAACCGTGTTCTCACCGAAAACATTCAAAATCGGATCGTACGAGTTTTATCAGAAGAATAATATTGAGATCTACGCGTACGTCTGTATTAAAATCGATAATTGGCGTAATCTCTTAAATCGATGATTCTCTGGATGTGTTGAAATATCTAAACAACTATAGGGTGATGTTAAGGATTTTATATTTCGGAATATTAGAATTAATAATAAATTTCTGTATATTTTTACAAGTACATTTTCGTTTCTTCAAGTTCCTTTTAAATATTCAAATCATCACTATATCAATCGTGGATCAATCGGAAGGAACATTTTCAATGAAATCAAAGCACACTATATTCTTACACATACATACATCCTTTCTTTTTCTGAAATTTCTTGGAAATTTGTAAAATAAAAACACCTATAACAGATAAAAATTCACGTAAAAATTCTGAATCGGGAGGAAATCAATATATTATAAATTTATATATTAAAATATATGATTAAACTAGGATTAGATACCCTATTATATTAATATAAAAAATACTTTTATAATTAAATGTTAAATCATTAAAATAAAGTGGCCTTTTAATCTTTTTAGGGAAATTTATTGTTTAATTTGTCGATTCACGATAAGAAATGCTTAAATTATATTTATGTATTGTTATTATAATTTACTTTAATAAGAGTTTTATCAAATAACATTTTAAATCAAAGTGTAGTATACTTAAGGATAAATGTAAAATTGTAAAAAAACTCCATTAACTCGAATAATTATTTTTAGTATTAACACTTTTTGTATCATCAGTATTACGATTAATTTATCCACGAGATTTAAATACAAAGTACAAAATAAATTTTTCTACTGTTTATCACAAGATTAAATATTCATCCAATTTTAATTGTTACACGAATTTCAATAAATAATTACTCAATAATTATGTTGTAAATAATAATACGCTTAATTTCTCAAATAATTTCACTTGAAGTGAAATTCCCCCCGCAAGTTTTTTCCCCCGCAAGTGCGTGCGATAAGACAATCGGGAGAAGGTATTGGAAAAATCGAATCGGCGTGAAAGCCGCGTACGCAGAAGCTCGGCAAGAGCTTGCTGTCCGGCGACATCGATCGGAGAACTACTTTCACCAAGGGTGAATGCCTTTCGACTTTATTCTCGCCTTTTATCCGCGTTCGCGGCCAGGCCTTCGAGAACAGAGAAAGATATATACGGCCACAGCGTGTGTGCACGTATACATGTATAGAGAGTAGGTGCATACGTCACGCGGCTCTCTTGATTCTCGTGGCTCTGCTTGCTTGCTTGCTTGCTTAGAGAGCAGCGAAACCTGTTGCTCTTTAATGGCTCGAACTCGGTCGTTGAACGTACGCTGATTTTTTTTCCTCTCCTCGCCCCACCTCTCTCACTTCTAATCGATCGCAGAAGTCGACGATTAACGATTAACTCGATCGATCGATTCAGATTCAGAGGGCGGTTCGATCGAGGGTGAAAAATCGGTGCAGCACAGTTTCTCAGAAATTGGGGAAACGTTCTTTGTAGTAATCTTCAGTTTGCCTTCGGTGTGAAATTCCTTTTGAATGGAATTTAATTGTAAAAGGCCACCGCCGCGTGTATAATTGTGCGCTGTTACGTTGATGGCTCGTGCTTTCTTTATTTGATTTTATTGCGGCATCCCTTTCTTTTCACGCTGCGAGATAAATAACACGCTTTTAGTGATAATGCACGTACTTTAGAGACAATAATTTCGTCGTTCTTAGAAAGATTGACAAATAATGAGGTGTCACGTACGATGATATAATTATTTACCAACACGGTATCTTTTTCAACTTTAATAAACGTCGCTGTCTAGCGATGATTCAAATAAAATAAAATTTTGTATCAAAGTATCAGAAAATAAATGTGTAGTAAGATGGTTTGGTAGTTAATAAAAACTTCTAATTAAATTTCGTTCAATTTTACTGCGAGCATTGAAGATTGGTAGTGGCCAGAAGATTATTTTTTACGAAAGAAAGAGGGCCTCGAGTTAATTCGCACAGCGAACACACTACGATACTTAAAGTAAGTGTAAAAAATAAACCGTGCGCTTCTAACGAAATGCACACATCGCTAGAGACATGTTAAACGCGCGATCACTCGGAATCGTGGTTGTAATTTACAGTACTGTGTTTACTGTAAGAGCGATCGAGCCTTTCGTCTGTTTGGCGTGAACGACCATCGGTTGCGTTGGCCAGGTGTGAACAACAAACGTTTCAGAGAACGTTAGAAGGGATCCGTGGAGGTTATTTGGAACGCGAGGACCTGTTTCGAGTACCTGAAGGAATTTTGAAACTGTGTGTGAAATTTGAACAGCAGGGCATCGTCGTTTGAGAAGAAATATCTAACAGGCTTTGAATGGTATTTGATGAAGAAATCAGGAGATTCGTATTCGAGGAAACAGCAAACAGTGCAGGAATTGGATTTAAATTAGATGTGAGGAACCGTTAGTTAAATTTTGTGCATTATATATATATATATATATATATATATATATATATATATATATATGTGTAGATTATGGTTATTTTTTATGTTTTTAATATTATATTATACGAGGTAATTTTGGGATTATTATTATTAATTAGAATTTGGTTATCAAAAATATTTTTAAATTTAATATTTCAAGTTTATCTTTATGGTTGAATTAATTTGTATAATTTATTTAATAGTAATTGTTTATAT
Organism: Tetragonisca angustula; assembly: GCA_036937485.2. Taxonomy (NCBI): domain Eukaryota; kingdom Metazoa; phylum Arthropoda; class Insecta; order Hymenoptera; family Apidae; genus Tetragonisca; species Tetragonisca angustula. The sequence goes on from JAWNGG020000021.1 coordinate 1,422,728, forward strand.
ATATTTGAGTTTATTATTTTAAGAAATTTAATATATAATATTAATTTATTTATTTTTTTTTTAAATTGATTAAATTGGAGAAACTTTTTTGAAATTTTAGTTTCAATTCATTAAAAAATTAAGAATATAGATTTATTATAATAGCAGATTAGTAGAATTTAATATCCTAATAGTAGGATGGTAGAATTTATTATAATAATAAAATTTAATATCGATAATGTTCGTTTTACGTATGTATGTATATTCTATGAAAGAAATGTCGGCAAATCATTCATTTTTAAATGTAATTAATTTTAAAATACTTACGAATTAGACAAACTGTGCTATACATTTTGAAATTTCACTAACACTGTAGCGAGACTCAACTGTCACAATTATATTAGTCAAGTTTAAGACAAATCTAAAAATGTATATTTACATTTCAATTGTGTCAACAGGCTTCTATATTTTAATCCGTATTATATATTTAAAACGATTGTCCGTGCTGTATAATAATCTTTTGCTACGAATATCTCGTAATTTCAAAAGCAATGTAATCTGTCGTGAATAATGGAATTTCAAAATGTCTCATATAATATGCGCATGAAAGTTGTTTCGAACACCTTCGTGAGTGTGTACGAAGAATTTTCATAAAAATCAGAGTCAAAATAGTCAATTTAGTGTAACATTGAATAAGTTTTCTATATAGCTTTCGAATCTGTTCAACTTCAAATGTTGAAATTCAAAAGGCCGTGCAGGACGCAATTTGCTATGATCGTCGCTGTGCACAATGTTTTATGCATTTGCACGATGTCAGTTAGATGTCACGCGTGTCACATGCGTGTCGTTACTTTTGCAATATGAAATATGATAAGGGGTAGATAAAGGCTCGTGTCGGTGAACATGCGTCTATAGTCCACAGTGGATAAAGGGTTAAGAAACTTGTTCCATCTTTCTTACTTCACAAATTTTCTTCGAACTGTTTCTTTTTTCCCCAGATTTCTCGTTCGCCCATTTAATTTCATTTCATTCTGACAAAAATCGAGGTCCTGCTATCTTTTTCTTGGAGTTGATGTTCTTTGAGAATATCGATTGGTTCGAAAGGTTGGCCAGTCGAAGATTTATTTTCATATTCCAATATCCTTGGCTCGTCCACTTCCAATCGACTGTGTATCGCCATTGTAACACCGGTTTCAGATCGCACACAATTCCTTTATCAAGCTGTATTCTGATTTTCGATCGAGGATACGAAATTTCATGTCCTCTTGCAGAAACTCTCGATATTCGCGTTGAAAGTAAAATCGTACACACCATTTAAATAAATCTATGAAGAAACACAAGATATAAATATTTAGTATAAAATAGTAAACATAATGTGTACATTCCCGTGACGAACTCTTGGAAATACTACTTTTGTTTCAAAATTGGAAAAATGAAATAATAATTAAATACAAATTAAAATATATAAAATTAAATGATATATAATATGTAATAATATGTAATACAGTAATTATAATAATATGCAATTATAATAATATATAATATATAATGAAAAATAGATTAGAAATAATAAAGAGTGTTATACTTTTGTCATATACATTATACCTACGTAGCCCAGAAGCTAATTAACGTAAGTTCACTTCTCATAAAAAATAATTGTCGAAATCAGAAGAAGAGTTCAATCGTGACATAATCACTACAATATAAACTAAACTATTCCATCTAATGATTTATTATTCACTACAATATAAATCAAACTATTTCATCTGATAAGTTTAATTATTTAAAATATATGAAATTAAATGATATATAATTATAATATATAATATAGTAATTATAATATACAATGTATAACATAATAATTGTAATAATATATAATACATAATAAAAAATATATAATTGCAATATATAAAATTAAATAATAAAGAGTGTTATACTTTTGTCATATACATTATACCTACAGAGCTCAGAAGCTAATTAACGCAAGTTCACCACTCATAAAAAGATAATTGTCAAAATCAGTAGAAGAATCCAATCGTGACATGATCACTACAATGTAAACCAAACTATTCCATCTAATGATTTTAATTATTCAAAATGTATATAATTAAATGATATATAATTATATAATACAGTAATAATTAATATAATTATAATAATATACAATGTATAATACAATAATTATAATAATATATAATATATAATAAATAATATATAAGATTAAATGATGAATTATAATATATAAAAATTATATTATATTTATAATATATAAAATTAAGTAATAAAGAGTGTTACACTTTTGTCATATACATTATACTTACACAACTCAGAAGCTAATTAACGCAAGTTTACCTCTCATAAAAAGATAATTGTCAAAATCAGTAGAAGAATCCAATCGTGACATGATCGCTACAATGTAAACCAAACTATTCCATCTAATGATTTTAATTATTCAAAATGTATATAATTAAATGATATATAATTATATAATACAGTAATAATTAATATAATTATAATAATATACAATGTATAATACAATAATTATAATAATATATAATATATAATAAATAATATATAAGATTAAATGATGAATTATAATATATAAAAATTATATTATATTTATAATATATAAAATTAAATAATAAAGAGTGTTACACTTTTATTCATATACATTATACTTACACAACTCAGAAGCTAATTAACGCAAGTTCACCTCTCATAAAAAGATAATTGTCAAAATCAGTAGAAGAATCCAATCGTGACATGATCGCTATAATGTAAACCAAACTATTCCATCTAATGATTTTAATTATTCAAAATGTACATAATTAAATGATATATAATTATATAATACAGTAATAATTAATACAATTATAATAATATACAATGTATAATACAATAATTATAATAATATATAATATATAATAAATAATATATAAGATTAAATGATGAATTATAATATATAAAAATTATATTATATTTATAATATATAAAATTAAATAATAAAGAGTGTTACACTTTTATTCATATACATTATACTTACACAACTCAGAAGCTAATTAACGCAAGTTCACCTCTCATAAAAAGATAATTGTCAAAATCAGTAGAAGAATCCAATCGTGACATGATCGCTACAATGTAAACCAAACGATTCTATCTAATGATTTCAACAACGAAAAAAACAATTATAACACGTTCGTTGGTATTTATAATTTGTAACTAAACTTCCGTTCCACTGACTGCAATGAATGCAAGTTCGCGCGATATCACGTCTCATTGTTAATGAAAAGTGATTGGCTTCTGAACTTTTCGTGCAACGTAGCTGCTAATCGTTCCAATGACCGATTATGTTCCCGCTGCTGAAAACTGCTTCGAGGTAAAGAAGGAAATATAAAAACGAAATCAGGCGAGCGGTGGGGGGGGGGGAGGGAACGCTGATGGTGGTTTGGTGGCTTGCTGAGTTAACCTAACGGGTCCTCGATGTTTCTCGCGTCGGCCTTCAGTGTCACACAGTATGTCGGAAGCGGCTCACAGTTGCTCGAAAAGAGAATATCGGTATCCCGTTTTCTCCGGAGGCATCGTTTCGTTCAACCTTCGCCTAGGTCGTTCGAATTTTTGCCAGCGCGCGCGCGCGCGCAGTTTGTGTGCCCGTTCTGTGCGCTCAAGGACGTCTCTCCCACCGCCCGGCAAAGTATGGAAATTTTTCCCATCAGAGTAACCAGAAAGGATATCTCTCCGCTCGCTGATTTTTTTTTTTTTTTTTTTAACAAAATACTCCACGCCGCGTGCCCTTGATCGTATTGGCCGCGTCGCGAATCGAATCTTGAGCCTCTGAAGTTGATGGAAGCTTGGCGGTTGTTGGAGCTTCAGTATTTGATGGAAGTTTGGCATTCAGTTTCTCTGGAATGTTTCATTTCGCTTATAAATCGAGGGGATCGAAATTGATGGAAATTGTCATTCTCCTCTTGTCTGTTCATGTACGAATGGTTGGCCAGTGTGATTTTTTGGACTGATCAAGTTGTTGCTTTTATTGTTACATTGATATCGAAAGGGTGAAAGCAACCCTCTACACATAAATGACAAATGAAGTTTTACCATCAGGAAGAAATTATAGAATAATTCATAAAGAGCATTGCAAATCTTTTGAATTAATAAGTGTTTACTTTGACAATGTCGAAGATTAACTTAATTCTTAGAAAGTACAAAAGCTAGAAATATATAAATAGTTCTGATGTAACATTCTGTTTAATATATAAATTCTTAAATTAATGAAATTATTCGAGTCACACACTGTGGTTAAATTGAATCTATGTAGGTCAGTCATTTGGTTTCTATCGATTACTACATTTCTTGGAATTTTTGAAAGAACGTCGATCACTGTAGAATGTTAACATCTTGTTATTAGTAATTTAACAAACTTCTGTTTCACCATCTAAAACGATAGATTACTAAATCGTAAATTTCACTCGTGTCTGTTCGCAAAATGAATTAAATCGACGATACAAAATACCTAAAAAATTAATAACACTGCTACAATAATAATTTAAACATTAATAACACAAGTTAATTAATAAATTAATAACACAGAAATAAAGCAGGAAAGAATCTCTGGATTGCCAAATTCCAATCGATTCGTCGATCTTTGTTCAGTCAATTACGGAAGGATTCTAAGTTATTGTCGTGAATTATTATACCGAGGCCAGTATTAAAGGGGGACTCAAACGACCCTCACCTGGATTCGACGATTTCGCAGAAATTCAAAGAGGCTAGAGCACTTCGTGTTATTAATCGCAAGATAGACAATCGCTCGGGTTAAACTTTGTCGGTTTTTGAAATTTTCACGTCAACGCCTTTTGTGCTGCGCAAGAGAAGAAACTCGAAAATCATGGCTCCGCCACGCCGATCTGCACGCAAGCGTTCCGTGACAATGCAGAACGATCTCTCGCCAGAAAGGGGACGTTTCCCCCCCCCCCTTCCCCTGTTCTGTCGCGTTACGTAAACTGCCCTGAAAACGAGAGAAAGAAAACGGCCCTCGTAACCACTTTTTCGTCGCCATCGTTGCATCCACGATCGAGCGAAGTTCGCCGGAGCGGATCGACGAAACTTTATATAATTCTGTTGCACGCAGTGTGCAAGCATCGTTCAAGTACCATTTCTGTTTTCCACCACTCAAGTTTTACTCGAGATAAATGAGAAATAAACTTAGAGACCGATTCGTTTTTTTTTTTTTTCTAGAAACTTGTAACCTGTTTAAGATTAAGATTGTTAAATGTTATTTGTTAGAAGAGTTACAAATAATATTATTTGTTAATCCTAAAGATCATTTGTTTTGTTTCATCGCGGTATATGAACCACGACGTGTCCATTTGAAATTTAATATTCCAACTGCCGCTGTCAAAATTCAAGTTTACTTTCACTCTTGTTCACGTTGCAGTTGTTGGCCCTCTTGCGCTGGAATGACGTGAATTTTCCCAAAATTGCAATATTCTCTCGGTTTTAACCTGTCTAATCAACAATTACAAACCTATATGTGCAGATTAAAAAAAACGTTTGCCAGTTTAAACAATTTTATTGTAATTAATTCGCTTTCTAACTTTGAAGCAACAACGGCTTACAATATTCTGTGAATAAAAGTTTAAGCGTGAAACACCATAATACATGGCGTTGAAACGTAGATGTACGTTGCATTTGGAACATTTTTATTCAACACGTCCTCTGTTCTCCGTCGTCAATATTGTTATTGGTTATCTCAGAGACGTTGTATTATTAAGACGTATACGTCATCTTGTGAAAGAAACTGAAATTATTTGGTAAAATGTCGATATATTAGCATGTGACCTGAAAGTTACGCCCAGGTATAACCCAGGCAAAACGAACAATAAATTGATTACTTCTCAATCATTTCTATCCAGTGGTGTACCGACGAGTTCAAACAGAAAGCGGCGAATTATCGTATACGAGATTCGGTCGCTCGTTATGGTCCGCAATCGGTTGCCAGCGCAAGATATTGAATCTCAACGGTGCCGTTCTCGTTTCGATAATCAAAAAGAAAAACGATTGGAAAATTGGAATCTCGTTCCTTCGACCATGATCGAATAGAGAAAAGGAAGTACGTTTGAAAGTAAATTTCGTTAAACCAAGAATGATCGATCCGGTAACACCGATTTTTCTACCATTTTTCCCCGTCGACTCGAAATCGATCGACGAAACGAAGCTAATTTGAAATGGAAGAGACCAGGCAACAGCCGAGGAGAGAGAGAGAGAGAGAGCAAAAAAAAGAAAGGAACCAAAGGAGGAAGAGAAAGAGGAAACGAAAAAAAGGCATCAATCGTGCGAGTGGCCGATGGATCGACGATCGTTGCGGGTCTGAGCGCGATGATGATCTACGAGCGTTTTCTGTAAGGCTCGGCAGCAGCGATTCGACGATGAACCGCAGGAAAGAATGAGAGAGAGAGAGAGAGAGAGAGAGAGAGAGAAAGATCGTATGAAGGAGAGAGGAGAGGCACGTGGCGAAAAGAGAGGCGCCTCCGACCGTTCGGATTAGTTCGAGAGAGAGTCCTTGACTTTTGGAATGCGGACCACTGGGCTCCAGGTACATCCAGGTAGCCCAGTGCCGCGGTTCATCATCTGTATACGTGTATACACGACTGCTTCATACGTGCACTACATGGAAAAATTTTCGGAGCAGTTGCTTGACGAGAAGGAGCTTTCCTTTCTTCTCTTTCCTTATTTCTCTTGTTTTCAGGAAGATGTTTCCATTGGCAAAGTTATGGATGGATATTGGCGGTTTAATGTAGTTTTTAATGATTATCGATTGGGCGCGTTAATGAAATATACTGGATATTATTGATATACTATTTAAACATACTCTTCGTTTCGGGGAGATGTTTTCATTGGGAAAGTTATGGATGGATATTGGCGGTTTAATGTAGTTTTTAATAATTATCGATTGGGTGTGTTAATGAAATATACTGAATATTATTAATATACTATTTAAATATACTTAAATATACTAGATACTGTTAATAACATTGGATTATATAATATATTATATATTAAATTATATTAGATACTACTATTAATATACTACTTAAATATATTTAAATATACTAGATAATATTAATATAAACTACTTCATTAATATATATATATAAATTAAATATATTGTTAATCTTATAGAGGTATAAACTATTTATTAGTATTTATTACAGTTTAATTTAACGAGTTATTTGGTACGCGATATGATAAATCGTTTGTCACGTAACACAATCTATAAATGTAATTGACGAACCACAAAGGCAGACTATAGCTGCAAATTTTGCAACTGTAGATTACAATTATAAACCATATGAACTGCAACATGTGTTATAAATTACAAAACTACACCAGTTTTATTGTTATATTAATATATTATTATTATTACATAAAAAAAGAATAATAACAAAATATCAGTAATCAATAATGTACTACAACCCAAGTAGCTTATACATCTAGATTTAGGTTAGGTTAGGTTTATATATATATATTTATGTTACCTAGGATTTATATATTTGTCTTCTATATGTATATATACGTATGTAAACCTTAGGTTTATATGTTTATATATATATATACATACATACACAGAAAATACATCCAATTGTTCAACAGACGAAGAAAACTTCCGTCCGTGTACCATTTCTCCGACGACATATATTACAAAACTACATCAATTATTACATTAAAAAAAAAAAATAATAAAAAAATATCAGTAATCAATAATGTACTACAACCTAAGTAGCGTATACATCTAGATTTAAGTTTATATATATATTTATGTAAACCTAGGATTTACATGTCTGTCTTATATATATACATGTAAACCTTAGGTTTATATATATATACATACACAGAAAATACATCGAATTGTCCACCCATGTACCATTTCTTCGACGACGTTCGCTGAAAACGAATAAAATTCCACGAAATGTCCACAGTCTAGTTACAATCACTATCGAAATCTCTCACACATCGAAATTCAAACGCAACTCCTCCCTCGTTCAACTCTCCTCTCGCCGTCTCGTCGAGCTCTCCCGCGGCCACGGCGCGTACACCGTGGTACCATTCCGCGCGGAAGGCTTTCCCGAGCCCGCGTGGCCCACATTCGACTATCGGCGCGCATCCGCGAGCCCACGGTTCCCACAATCGGCCTGTAATTCGTCGAAAAGCCTCGTCAATCATCGCCTCTCCGTGGTGAACTTCCTCGAAATCCGCTATCTCTCTCTCTCTCTCTCTCTCTCGCTCTCGTTCTCGTTCGTCATCGACCATTTTGCAACGCGAGCGAAGCATAAAGGGGCGAGCGCGCACGCGAATAGCGAATTTCTCTCTCTCTCTCTTGGCGATAATTAAACTCGGAGAAAAGAGCAGGTGCACCGCGGTGCGAAGTTGCGAGTTACGAGTTTACCGAGAAGGAGGCCTTAACGTCGAGTTCTTTCGCAGCATCGGCGCGCCTAGTTTTTCGGCGATTTTTCAGCCTTCAGTCGGAACGAATTTTTGGCGAGAGATATACATATACAGGGTGTCCCTATTTTTTCCTTGCCAGAGTCGATTCTGTGAGTGAGAAACGAGAAAGAGATATATCGTACACACGCGCGTACGCTCTTGAGAAAATTCCTGGTTGAGTAATTGTAATGAATATTCGATATTTACCCAGTTGGTTCTGTTTCATAGTCCGTTTTTTTTTTAATGAATGCCAGCTTGACATCTTTGTCAACGATTGAATCTACTACATTTCGAATTTCATTCGTTTTTCGGCTTGATTTCGTTTCGCTGCGAACGCATTATGAATTGTGTGCGATAATTCTCCGTTTTGTATAAATGCATAAACCATTTATAAATGTGTATAAATAAACTGCATGAATATGTATGCAAATGTATAAATATATAAACTATGTATAAATGTAAATATATAAATTTGTATGTAGCTGTATATATAGGAATATAAATAATGTATAAATTGTATATAAATATGAATAATATATAAATTATATATAAATGTAAATAATATATAAATTACATGTAAATATGAATAATATACAAATTATATATGAAAATGTAAATATATAAATATATAAACTATGCACAGTGAAGACGTTTGACCGAAGTGGAAATATAGAGGAATAAGTATTCAGATCGAGAATTCCAATAAAATTTATTCATTATGGGAAATTTCAGAGTATGAAAGTGCCTAACGAACGTATCTAGCACATAGTACGTAAAGTATTTATCGTCGTAATAAAAATAAACGAAAGCGAGGAAGAAAAAAATAGAAAGAAATTATCGTTCTTGTCCTAAGAGAGCCTTGAATCTATGGTATATTTACGTTATTATTAATTCATACGACCCAGTGACTCTGCCGATAATCCAAAAATAACCGTATCGCTCCACGAGAAATGCAAAGTGTTTCCCGAATATCGAAAATAGTGTGAACAATCGCTGTTGTATTGTACATTAATCAGCGTCAATTCAAACTGATATCGCAGATGGTAATTTCTTCGTTTTATTGCAGAAATGTCGGATACATTTCAATTCGTTTCGTTCAGTTTCACATTCTACATGATTAAATCGAATTCGAAAAAAAATCCCCCGAAATTGAACAACGCTTGGAATTCATAACGTAGATTTTCATAACTTTTAAAACGCTGAACTAATACCACGAAAAAGAAAAGAAAGATATCACGGAGTCGAGCGAAAAGTCCAACTAACCAGCAACAATTTCTCACATTTTCTTCAATATTAAGTTTCATCAGTTTCGACGTTTTTTTATATATATATATATATATAATTTTTTATATATATTATATATATATATATATATATATAATTTTTTATATATATATATAGAAAAAGAAATATATATATATATTTAATATATAAGTATATATAAAAAATTTATTAAGTAATATTAAATATATAAATATTAATATTAATATTTTATATATAAATATAAAAATTTATTAAATAATATTAAATATATAAATATTTAATATATATATATATATTAATATAAATATATATTATATATTGGGAATCGAATATATCAGTCTTAGCGTTTAAAAAACCAGTTAATTCCTGAATCTCTCTCTTTTTTTATTTGTTCCTTTCCCTAAAATAAAATTAAAATAATTCCTGACACACGTACCAATCGAGCTCTATTAACGAGTCATCCCTTTCTTTCTCTTGTTTCAGGTATGAATTCTATTCATCACGACGTCTTCATCGTTCGATAACGAGTAAGTCGATAGCCAACAAATTGATTTTTCTTCCCCGCCTTTTGCACCAATCGTCGAGAAGATCACGACGAAACGAATGGATAGACGATTGTTCAAGACGTTACGTTCGTTAAAAATCGATGCTCGCGAGGTCGTCGAACAAATTGCGCGCGACTTCTCACAGCCCGAAATGGACGATCGGCTTGCTTTTCTTTTTTTAATCGTTTCGCTGCTTGGAATCGCTTTGGCCTGCCTTTGAACCGGCCAACGAGATTGAAAACGTTGCAGGAAAATTGATTCGCAGCGTCGTGCCAATTATCTAATTTCCATTTATCTTCGAAAGATCCTCCTCAATTGTGCTCGCCCGGTCAATTTCGAATTTTGTATTGTTACCTTGACGTTGTCGCTTTTTAACGCTAGAACTACCGACGACTATTAACGCATATTTCTGTAAATCATAAAGTACATAAAGTATATTTGTAACGAAAAAATTAAAGTACAAAAAAAAGTTAACGATACAATAAAGAACGCAAGCTTCTATATCGTTAACTATGTATTATATATTTTAATACATTTTATTTGTTTATATGAAATATTTTATTAAATTATTAATTTAAATATTAATTATATTAATATGTTTTATTAAATATATTTTATTAAAATATTAATTATATCAATATATTTTATTAAAAATCACTCGAGTAAAATTTCTGAATATACATTGTCCTAAATATATAAAATTTCCGTAGAAAATAACAAATTGTTCATTTTGACCACTTTTGGTAGTTCTAGCGTTAAAGACACTTTTTGCGTATAAAGTTTTTTTTTGTAAGTAAGATTTAAATGATAGAATGGTAGCACTGAGAATTTATTCGTCGTGGAGTCGAGAATTTTGTTGTTTTGTTTAAACGAAGGAATTAGATAGGCCAGTAATTTTCACGAACGAAGAAGAAGAAATTGTTTGTATTTATATTAAAAAAAGCTCGGCTGTTAGTATAATTATAGTTCATTGTATTAATAACGTCGAATATTCTATCCACTCTGCGCGAGCCAGATTACCGTTTTTGCGCTGTAAAAAGGGATATTGGAGAATATTTCAGCGTAAGGTGTTCCAGTGGAATCTTTCAACCCTTATTCGAGCTCTCTCGTGTCAATTATTACACAATCTGGATATTAATTTATTATTCGCGAACGATGCCAGTAATTTCGTTTCTGATTGTACGGAAATTTTTTTCAGTTTTCAACGTTCGATGAAAAGGAGAATTTGTAGAATATTTTTGCTCCTTCGTAGAAGAATTTGCGAGCTTACATAGCTCCCAGCAAAGGAATTTGTGAATCTATGCATACTGTTCGATAAAGGAATTTTCTTTCTTTTTTTTTTGTTCGTTGCTTCGTCGTGTCAGTCTACGCGAAGCAAATTTATTGAAAGTAATTATAAACGTTTTATACGCAAATGTATTCGAAACTCAAGAAGCAGCATCTGATACGAAATAATTATTCCTCGGAAATTTAGAGTTTTTGCTTCTGTAATTTTTCCAATTTTAGGAGGAACAGAAATTCAGTAAAAACGACTCAATGGGCAAACTAAATTCGTGAAAATGTAATTATTAAAAATCCCTCTCTCTGGCGTATTTCATCAAAAATAATTATAATTTAATAAACTCGAAATCGAATGCCAATTTCACGTAATTAAATTACGAAACTATTTTATACGTTGATTGACACTGAAGTCTAAAAATTGAATCGGTGAAATTGGAAATGAAAATCTCTAAAAACGTTTCAAATCTAAAGTCATTCAAATCTCTTAGAAATGAAGAAAACATTCTAAATCTAACAGAATTCCAAACCAGTCATTTTCATTGTCGAATTTTCGTCTTAATTATTTCTCAACGTCGCTGAGAAGCAAACAGAAAAAAAGCGGGAAAATTCGATTTTGCAGAGAGAAAGACAGCGAGAGTGGTTGGCCACGAGGGTTGATCGGTTAACGTCAAACAGCAGTTTGTTAAACGCGGCCGAGCTGCATAGCAACTCGTCGTGAACGTTGGCGCTTCCAGGAAAATGGCTGATTATTTACCTGACCAGGTCAGCGGCACGAGGTGCTAGAACCTGATGTCCAGACGTTGCTAAACGATCGAATTTTTTTTTTTCCTTTCTTTCTCTTTTTGCATCTCTTCGACGCGGATTGCGCTGAAACTTTCAGACACTCTCTTCCACCCAACGCCACATTTGCTTCACGTCGTACTTTATGCATGGCAACGGATATTTTATGACCGACCTGTTTCACGTGTTCTCCTATACACGTATGTATGTTTCGTGCTGTATCCATTCGAAGAAGGAGATTCAATCAATAGCGTTACGTCGACGAAAGAAACGAAGATCGACACTCGGGGAATCGAGGGGGGAAAAATCGAGTCATGAATCTGGTGGAACAATCAGCGTTGACGATGTTGCACAAATAATAAATACTGCAATAATAGATAATAAACAAAGGCTGGACGATTCCATCTTCGATTCTTCGTGATCTTTCAGTTCTAAAAACGAAGTCCTTCGCAAGATTCGACGATTCGAGATCTGTAAAAAAATTTCCAATTCTTCTGAAATTCCGTCGAGATACACAGCGCGATGTGTAAACGCAAAAAAAGAAAAAGAAAAAAAATACGAGAAGAAGAAAGAATGGAAAAAAAAAGAAACGTCGATGCAACGTGACTCGATTGTTAGATCATCGTCCATTAAAAAAGAAAAAAGGAATTCTCGGAAGACGATTCGTCGATTTCTCTCATCCGTGAAACGGCGGATGAATGAAAACGCGAGATCGGTTATAATGAATCAGCTTATTCGCGAATCTAGTATGCAGAACGGGTCGATAAATACCGTTCAAGGTTGAACATTTACAGCGGCCTCTCGGTGCTGCTGGAACGCAAGGTGTTCGTCTGCGCGCAGAATCCTCCTCTCATCTCCTCCCTCTCTTTTTTCCAGAGTCCAGAGATCTCGTGATACATCCTCTTGCTGATAAATCTCGGGGACTTGTACGTGTAACTGCGGAAACACGTAACTGTGGGACACGTTTCGAAAATTAGGAGAATTCTGAGACTTCGAGTTCATAAATTAAGAGTTATCGATCACAGGAAAATACTAACAGTAAAAAATAATGGGAGAGTAGATATTTTCGGTCGGAGGGATATCTTTTGCATTTTAAATTTTAATTTGAACTAATTGGTTAATTGCTAATTTGACGAGTTATTTCGACAAGTTAATTTGACGAGAAAAAATTTTCAAATAATTGGAACAATTGGAATTTAATTTAAAACATTTTTTTACTTTTAAAAAACAATTAGATATAATTAAATAATTTTAATTTTTTTGAAATAAGTTTTTATACTTGAGTAAATTTACAAATTTAACACTACAAAACTCGATAATTAAACAATTGTTTTTAACTGTTCTAATTCAGTTCGAAGGTTAAAAATATTAAATAACGATTTTATAAAACAACAACGAATAAATATAACAATTTTGCAAGATAACCTGACCGCTGTTTAGTACCATTTCAGTCAATCCAGTATTGCCAATTTCACTTTAAAATACATCTGCAATTATTAAGATACTGTAGAAATGCTGCAACAATGCTCTAACAGATGTTAATTACACCGTAGCATCAAAAATAGAACTGTGCTCCAAGACTTTTCAGTACGTCACAGACGAAAAAAGAGAAAAAAGAAAAAAAAAAAAAGAAAGGAAGAAGAAAAAGAAGAAGATTGCAATTTGTAGCTCGCGTAAGAAGAAGGCCTGCACGTGCCAGTTTCGTTCTTGCTGCGAGATAAATTTTGATTTATCTCCTCCTGCGACGAGCAAATCGAAAGAAAAACCGTCTCTCCTCTCTCTCTCTCTCTCTCTTTCTTCTCTCGAGCTTTTGTGTCCGCACGCGTGTACGGACAGATTCGTTCTCGCAGGATTAATGATTTAAACAAGCGTCTCCCGAGTCTCGCGTTCGCCGCTTTGAAGTCTCCGAAACGTTATTGGAATTGCGAGTGGAAGGAAGAAAAACGAAAAAAAAAAAAAAAAAAAAGAGGCACGTTGGCCAATACTGACGGCTTCCGTCGAACTCGACGGAATCCGGAACACGGGTGCCAGAAGTTCGAGAGAGCGGACAGACATCGTGGCGAACCGATCTAACGTTTCGTCTGTCGGATCCTCCTCGTCGTGAATTATTCATAAAACGACGAACCGCGAGGCTGTTGCTGCACCGTCGGTGACGGAAATTCGGTTTGGATTAGATTTAATTAGAGCAGGTAATTTCGAGAGTGGATTAACGTTGGTATACTTGGTGGCAGATGTCTGGTGGAACGAGGGTTTCGAATCGATACTCGAGGATTGTCAATTTTTCAAAAGTCCCCTGTTCAGTGGTGTTTCCTTCAATTTTATTTTGTACTTTAATGTTCTTCATTTGCTAACGCTTCGATATTTATTGTGATATCGCAATATTCAGGGATCAGGAGTGATCCATCCTCAAGTTTCGAACGTTTTCGTGTCGAAATACTTCAATATTAATTTCCACATTTTTATCAGTCGACATCTAGTTTGATACTAGTCGATCTTTTCTCAAAGTTTCCATATTCTAATATTGAAATGTTGTCGGTACTTTTGAAATTCCGCTATTCAACATTTCACTAATTTAATGTTTCGATATTCAACGTTCTATCGTTCTCAGTGTTTCAATGTTTCAGTCACTCTGTTGCTTCGGTTACAACATTCCATCATTCAACATTCCATACTCCAATACTCTTAATCATTCAAATTTTCCCAACGCGTGTCAACATTTCAACATTTCTTCGATCGACCAACATTTCACTCAGCCAGCACTTCAACGTTACTACTCTTATTAATATTCGGACATCATGCTATTCAAAATATTGTTGTTCGAATAGTAAGTTTGGATTAATTTTTTTATATTATATTATGGTTTATAGTAACATAAATTTTATTTATTTATTACACATACTTTTCTCGATATCAAAGAAATAACAATAAACTACCCCCCCCCCCCAAATTAAACTATAGTATCGCAAGATCTTCACAGACAGTGTATCCGACTTATGTTAGTCCACCGAGAGACCGTCAAGATCTCGAACTTTAATTTCTCTCTCTCCCTCGAAAGACTTTTGCCAACAATAAGCCAAAATTTTGTTTTTAAATACTATTTGATAGCGTGTTCTCGCTTGACGAAAGAGAGACGAGCGCTCCATCGCGACCGACCTTGCGTTTACTTTGCATATACACGACGTGGCTTTGGGCATGGTCGCACGGAACACACAACCTTGGCGATGGCATAAACGAACGGACGCGAGATGAAGAGAGAAAGAGAGAGAGAGAGAGAGAGTGGGCCCACGTCACGCTACTTTCGGTTTTATCTTATATCCGGTCGCGGCGCGATTTCCTCGAGACTTGGTCCAACCCGGTCTCGGTCGAGCACAACGATTTTTGAAAGAAAGGACAATTTTGAATGAAACTTTCGGAGAATCTCTGTTTCCTTTGGAAAAAGTCTTTTCTGGTGTATTTTGGGAAAATCTGCGGATCTTTGGCTAATGTCGACGCGTGTTTCGAAGATCTTCTCCCGAGAGTTTCTCTCTGGTGTGAAACAATGTCGAGGATTTCCCTCGAACATCCTCTCATAATGGATCCGACGATTTTCGTTCCTCTCGATCGTTTCACAATAGGTTCCTTAAATCGCCTTAGGTACGTTCCTCTTATTTCCAAGTTCGTTACAATTCCTCTTATTTTTGAGACACAATGCACAGTTGACATTTGAAAAATTGCTACCGGATAATCCATAATTTGTGAAGTGGGGGTACATTTAACTAGGCGATTGTTATTGACAAGATATCATGATTACATCTTATTAATAACAATCAGTCGTAAGACGTAGTATCTTATTAATGACTTGATGATCATAACGATATCAATAACATTTAATATATCACAATATCGTTATAATAATGTTTGACATAACAATTAATAAAAATCATCATAATCATCAAGTCATTAACAAAAGTAATATCAATCGAAATAATAATAAATAACAAAAAATTATTAAATAATTGAACTAATTAAGTAATAAAATTAGCAAATAATATTGTTGACACGCTTCTGTTATAACATCAATATCGACATCGTGCGAGATAATTTTGAACTTGATCTATCTTTCAATCCCTTCGATCGTTAAATATAAGTTCCACTACAGTCTCACTTTCAGAAGAAATTTATTCCAACTTGTTATCTCTTTCCTCAAAGTCGAGATTTCCCTCAAGAAGTGCAACGAGTGTCGAGTCGAGTTACCATCCAAAGGAATTTAAATGTATTTCTTTCATTCTCGTCTCTCATTGAAACAAAGGTTACGCGAATGATTGAAACGGAGTCGAAAGACGTACGTAAAGACGGTGTAAATATAGAAGGCAGTGAGAAAAGTGGCTGTCGAAAACGCGCAACTGACTGGCAATCAGTTCCGGTAACTCCAACACCGTCAGCCTCGACGTGGCGATCGGAAGGTTGAAGTCACGACGACAGGTTAAATTTTCTTTCATCACGAAGAGATTCGAGTGAATTGGTTGATGACAATGGCGCGATGCTTCTTCGTCTCGCAGAGAATTCTCTCACCTGGTATTTTGTGGACGATCAGCTGGAAACGCGATCGTGCGACTTGCTTCGACTTTATTCGACTCGTGCTTTTTATTTAACGCTAGATGTGGTGTGAAAATGAAAACTTTCCTAGATAGATATTTTGTACATTGACATTTATGACGGGGACTTGACTTTTCAGCAGAATATACAAATTTTACAAATATACTATACTGGAACTACCAAAACTATACAAATACTGGAACTACCAATGTACAAATTTTACAAACTATACTATACTGGAACTACCAGAATCAAAATGATCAATTTTGGGTTTTATATATTTATGACAGTTTAATTTTGTACTTATATTTTTGACAATTTAATTTTATGATTTTTAGCAAAATATATAGGTAAATAGAAGCTTGCGTTGCTATACTAGAACTATCAGAGTCAAAATGATCAGTTTGGAATTTTATATATTTATGACAGTTTAATTTTGTATTTATATTTTTGACAATTTAATTTTATGGTTTTTAACAAAATATGTAATTAAGTAGAAGCTTGCGTTGCTATACTAGAACTACCAGCGTCAAAATGATCAATTTGGAATTTTACATATTTATGACAGTTTTTAGGGACTCGAATATATAGATAAACAGAAGTTTGCGTTGCTATACTAGAACTACCAGAGTCAAAATGATCAATTTAGAATTTTATATATTTTTAACAGACAGTTTAATTTTCTATTTTTATAATTTTATATCTTATATTTTTGACAATTTAATTTTATGGTTTTTAACAAAATATGTAATTAAGTAGAAGCTTGCGTTGCTATGCTAGAACTACCAGCGTCAAAATGATCAATTTGGAATTTTACATATTTATGACAGTTTTTAGGGACTCGAATATATAGATAAACAGAAGTTTGCGTTGCTATACTAGAACTACCAGAGTCAAAATGATCAATTTAGAATTTTATATATTTTTAACAGTTTAATTTTCTATTTTTATAATTTTATATTTATATTTTTGACAATTTAATTTTATGGTTTTTAACAAAATATGTAATTAAGTAGAAGCTTGCGTTGCTATACTAGAACTACCAGCGTCAAAATGATCAATTTGGAATTTTACATATTTATGACAGTGTGTTTTTAGGGACTGGAATATATAGATAAACAGAAGCTCGTGTTACTATACTGGAACTGTCAGAGTTCAAAATGATCAATCTAGAATTTAAAAAATTTCTTTAGTGACAGTTCAACAGACCATTTCCTCAATTTCATCTCTGATGAACCTCACGAATTTTACACATTTAATCATCGATGATTAATTGTGTTGTAGTTCTAGCTAGTCGAGATAAATCATCGCTCACCGAACGAAATTTTAATTTCGCAGAGAGCCAGCTTGGCTTTTCGTTCAGGACCGCGATTTCGACGAGGAATTCGTAGCAATGGCATCATAGTTATTTCGCAGAACGAAGCTCGTAGGTGTTCTCCTCGCCGATCTGAAAGTTTCGAAAGAGCATTTCAGCAATTCCTGTCGTCGACGCAGGTCGATGCTATCTTCAACCTTCGCTTTTCGTTAGATCCCTCCTTCCCCCCCCCCCCCTCGTATCAGGTGCCCTGGCTGAATTACATTGTCTTACACACGCGCGTTTTATTCTATCGGTAACCTTGCCGAGAAACTAATAAAATCCAACCTCGCCTCCGTGACGCGAGCCGCTTCGTAAAACGGAGATTCACGGCTTTTTGTGTGTTCTAAACTTCGCGAGAAAGAAAAGAGGAGGGGGGAAAAAGAAGAGAGAGAGAGAGAGAGAGAGAGGACAGGAATATTTTTTCGCGAGGATACAACGCCCCCTCTGCATCCCTCCGAATGGAGTGGAAAGATTCGTACAGTTGCGATTTATAAACGCAATATGGATTACGATTCTCAAGCGAAAGAAAGAAAATTGCTTTTCGTTCCAAACGGAACGACGGGTTTTCGTTTCAAGAGAAATTGTATTTTGTTGTTGACTTTTCGCTCGAGTGTCGATTGTAAATCGTGTTTTTTTATAGACTTCAGTTCAGACTATCATTTGTCGGAATTAAGGGTGAGATTGAGTTGAAATCGTGGGATGTCGTAGTTTTGCAGTTACTGTGAAACAATACCGCGAGATGAATGCTGCTTTTTGTGTTAACTTACACGAATGATCAATAATAAGTTTCGATTCTTTCGGTTTTTGTCTCGTTTCACGAAATACCTGCAGACAGTGTCAATTATATGCAAATTTCCAAACAAAGTTTCCAGCGCGTACCGTAAAAAAATAAGAATCTCTCTAAATCGCCGAAGTTTCCAAATCTTTTCAAAAAAAAAAAAAAAAAAAAAATTCGCGTGCAACGAGAAAACGTTCATTTTCCATTTCTCTGAAATTTCTTCGATCGATCGTCGAGAGAGAGAGCAAGAAAAAAAAAAGATAAAGAAATAGCAATCCATTTAACCACGTTGCACTGGCAACTGATTGCGGACCATAACGAGCGACCGAACCATATATAGAACAATTCGTCGCTTTCATTTTGAACTCGTCGGTGTGATATTATTGAGAAGTAACCAATTTGTTAATTGTTTTGCCTATATTGTTTTACTTAAAACTGAGAAAATGTTATAATTTTGGAACAAAAATATTCTCGACAGTGAGTGGCACGTCATTCCAGCTCTGGTTGTCGCGAATGTGATGCGTATCGACGTGGTGCACCGGTTTATTTTCGAGCGGCGGCGCAAAATTCGCGGCGATAAAATCTTCCGGCGATTCGAAGACAAGTCCCGGTGCTTCGCGTCTCTGATTGACCTATCCCAAAGTGGTCGTTTATCACCTAGGTTGCTGTCTTCCCGCTGAATAGTTGGGTAAACGTGAACGCCGGCGAGAGCCGCCAGTGTACACAGAACCGAAACGAGTGATCGTTTCGACCCAACCGTGTGTCATTTTTCGCTTGTTTTTCTTTTTTTTCTCTTTTCTTGGCGATGTGTTGGAAGAAGCATCGACGAACAATTCTTTGACGATGCGTTGTTCTGACCCTCTTCGAGAGTCTCTGAATGTTCACGAAACTAAATTAATTAGCAAATAATGATATCAGTCCAAGTTTTTTTTATTAAATTGCATTTGCTTTCCGACTTACTGATTGTTGATGAACCATCATCGAATATCGAAACTATTGTGAAATTTGGAATACTATAAATATACTTTTATATAAGTGTGTTATAATATACTGTTTTTTATACTATTATATATAGTACAAGTTATGTAGAATATAGAATACAGACAGTAAGTTATATAGAACAATATGTAATGCAACAGATATAAATGTACATTATAGAGTAATAGTTAGATAGATAGATAGATAGGTCTTTATTCCTTAGGATTACAATTTCCGTTCTTTCTCCACCTCCATATAGTCTTCTTAGAAATAAATACAATAATCATTCATTAGCCTAGCATCATATAGCCTCCACTCACATATCATTCCCTAATATCGAATAAATATAATAATAATATAATAATGTAACAACCACTACTTAATTACACCATAAACATCACCATAGCTAACATTATAGATTAATATTAGCTACTATTATAGATTAATATTATGTCACAATACATTATAATACATTATTATATTATAATATACTATATTAATATATTGTAGAACAATGTAGCTCCATATAGCTCTGTACGTTATAAAATATTCACAATATTAACAGTACCATCAAGAAGCACACTCTCACGTCAAATTTCCATTTACTTTCCACCAAATACCTCAACGATGGTCAATCTCCCTCCCCCAGCGTCAGAAACAGTCACCACTTTGTCGAATCGTCGATTAGAATGATTCTCAAAGCGTCATCCCTCGAATGAACGAACGAAGCAATTTTCACCTAAAAAGAGAAAGGAAGGGAGAAGAGGTCGCAATGAAGAGGAAGAAGCGGCCTGGCGTGTGTGTCATTGGTTAGCCCAAATCCGTGGCACCGCGGGTTCTGCACGAGTCCCAATTTGGTGAATCAGTGTCCGGGATTTCGACGCGGGCAGACAGACCGACCTCAACCGAACACCGAAAGTGAGAATTTTAGCGCCTGCCAAGGCTGCCGAATCTCCGCCGATAAACACACGAGCCGCGGCCGTCATTGACATTCAAACACGCAACACACACCCGCGGTGGTACGTCCCGCGGAGCGGCCAGTCGAAATGTGAAAAAAAGAGAGAGAGAAGAGGAGGAAAGAACAAAAGGGGAAGGAGTAAAAGAGGAGGAAGGTAAAGGTCGTCGCTGAACCAGATGAGATGGAAGAGGGACAAAGAGTCGCGCCGATTTTCGACCTTGAGGGGAAAAAGTGGCGAACTGGGGATTCCTCCTCCGGTGGATCGTCATTTTTGTTTTTCTTTCTTTCGCTACGGTTGTGTGTTTCTTTTTCTTATCGGGAGGGAGGGGGTTTGATAACGTTTGTGGTATGTTTGTTGCGTAATATTTGGTATTGTTGCTCCAAAATTCAGTTAATCTCGTAAATGAAGAATTTCGTGAATTAAAATTTGTGTTTTCAGCTTACAAATACATAAAGTTGATTCTCGTCGTTGATTCAGAGAGTTAGGATGAAGGAGATTAGAATTTTATCGGATCTACGTGATTTATTAGGTAGTAAATGATCTTGATTGTAATATTCGAGAAAATCATTTTTAGTCGTTCCAGAGAATTTGAACGATGAGGAGACGATCGAGGTTACTTTGGAACAGTACGAATTTTATTAATCAACTGTTATCGATTCGTTCCAATTTTAATAAATGTCTAACGACAATCAAAATTATCACACAAAGATAAGGCAGCCAGGCACATGCACGAAAGTCCAACCAAAACATCCCAACAGACGAGTAAATCGAATTCTCCACAATTCGATCGATTTCATCCAATTCCTCCTTCGACTGTTCTTCGCGAAGCCTCTCAACAACCCCCGGAGACATAGAGAATAGCTCGACACGAGCTTGCAGGGAGCTATTAAAAAGAATCCCGTGAAAACACCCCCCTCCCTCCCTGAAACGTATCCTAAAAATCACGCTCCCCTCGAGAGAACAGCCTTTCTTCGCGCGCGAATCTATCTGGACGCCCCTTCTCCGAGGCAATTCTCATTTATTCTTTTTGTCTTTCTCTTCTTTTTTCCGCGAAACAAACTCAAAGAGGACGAAGAAGTAAAGAAGATGAAAGAAAGGAGAGAGAAAGGAGAGTTTCCAACAATAGAAACGTAGTCCACATGGCCCTCGGGTGGAGAGCAGACGGGTCTCGAGTCGCGAGTTTTAAACCCCGATGCATCTCGCGTCACCCCGGATATATTTCCTGTCCGTGGCCGGCCGGCCCGTGCAAATATTGGACGGACGTGGAATTTCGGGTATATTTTAAGAGATTCATCTGGCGGGGGCCGTAGAACGTTCCGAGAAGCAATTCCGATCTTTACGATGCTTATTCTCGGGGGCAGAGGGGGAGGGCGGCGGCGGCGGCGACTACGCGCGCCAAAAAAACAACGGAATACCGAATTTCTCCGTGTCCTTCTGCGAAGTGGGGAAGATGTCTTCCTCTTCTTCTTCCTCTTCTGTTTCTTTTTCAATTTTTTCTTCTTTCTTTGCCCCTTGGAAACTCCGAAAACGTCCAGATTTTGAACCGCGCGCGCTGGCAGCTGATTGCGGACCATAACGAGTGACCGGAACCGTACAAATCGTCGCTTTGAAAAACTTCTGCAAGTAAAAGTATGTTAACCACTTTCAGACAACTTTGAACGTACTCGATCATATTTCCATGATTAGAATATTAAATTATATATATTTATATACACACACTCATATATATAAGTTTAATGTCCCTCTTTAGAGAATTGTTTCTCGACAGAAAATTCGAGAGGAGTGCTCTCGGCGAACAAGTTGGCGTAATTTACGGCTATTCTTCGAGACTTTGGTAGTAAAAGGGTTACGCGAAATATATATGTACGTACTTTACGACGGAAAGTTCTGTCTCGACTGTTTCTTTTTCTTTTTCTTTCTTTTTTTTTCGATAATTTCCCCAAGCCGTGGCGATTTATTAGTATACAGACTGTGCTCTTTAATCAACAGTCTCGAGCAAAGTCGATGTACAAGTATCGCGGTAATTAATACTCCTTGCATAAAAGTTGTTCCCTCGGTGTAAAGTTGAATGGTGTGTAACGAGTCCGTTTAATACACTCGAGCGGAGTTTCCTCGTTGCAAAATATTTTAGAGTGGTCGTGTTCGGATAGTCGATAGTCAAGTTTGATGAATTCTCGTTCCACAAAACCTATTTTCTTCTCTCAATTTAACATTCGTCATTTTACGCCAGAATTACTGTCAGAAAATTGCATTTCAATAGAATTAGAAAATCGTACGATTTTGCATTTGCAATCGGAATCGTATAGTCAACCCAATTTGGATTTTTGTAATTTAATATATAAGAATAACGTATCTTCTCTTTTTTTATGTATTTAACACTCGCCCAATTAATTTATATCAAACTATATATATATATAAAACTATTAATTTATATTAAACTAATTTATATATTCAGTTTCATAGTTTCCTAAATGTATTAAATACATACATTTCTATACGTTGAAATTCATTTTTTTTTTCAATACATTAAATTTCTAAAATTATTCAAAATTTCAACTGCAACGCGTCAGACTTATTACTTTGACATCATCCAACATACTACTGCCGAATTGTCAAAAATCGATCTCCTGTCCGCCAAATTCAATTAATGCAACTGCCAAAAGAAACGATCTTCGAACGTTCGGTAATTCACATCGATCGACTTCTTTTCTTTTTCTTCTTCGCCAGACCAAATGTCCACGCCCACAAATTAGCGCGATTTCTAAAACAACAGCCGTCCGTGTTAGAGATCGGGTCGCGTTTAGCAATTCACGCGTTATTTCGCGACGGATCGATCGACAAGCTTGCTCGCTTATTATGCACAAGTTGACAATGGTCGTATCGAAGGGGAACAATGAACGAGCCGGTGCAATTGGTCGCGTACGGATAATTAGCGTGTCGATGTGAACCAGTTTGACAAACGTGTCAAAGGAGCGGTCAACTTTGCATCTGGATAAAGACGAATGAACTGTTATTGATGGCACTTAACGCGTCCTCGCGTCCCCGCCGTAAAATAAAACAGATGCGAAATTATCTCTGTGTTGTTGATGTTACGAAGAGTTCGAGTCTTGCTCTGTTCTTTTCGTTTCGATTTTTGTCAATTCTCATTCTTTCTCACCGTTCGGCTAGAAGCGCTGATTGAATTTCAACCGTTTGCACTCCCGTGTCATGCTGGAGACGACAATAAAAATTTGTCATGCTACAGCTGGCAACGTTAATTTACTCTGAAACACGTATGTACATACGTCACGCTGTATATATGTCAACTGTAAAACACTGTGTGGCATTCGAGATCCCACTCGGCAATAGTGGTTGCCAAGTTTGTGGTTTACAAGCTGTGCACCGAGTATTCTTTTCCCTCTGCTTTAATTCATCTGCCTGACAATGGACGCAAGTTTACACCGAACAACGTTGAGAATAAATCGAGTGCAAAGGATTGAACTTTCACATCTGAGGGAGACATCGATCGTGTGAGAAATCGAGCACCGTCTCGTTGTGCTTCGTGCAAAATGGCGCCCTTGTATTAGTGTGACAAAATGAGGCAGAAACGAAAACTTAAGTACACACGTCTCGTTTGGCAATAATTTCCACTTGTCTGCCTTTTCATTCGCCTTTGTAATAAATTTTCAAAGTTGCAAAGAGACTTTCTGGACACCCGTGCGACCAAACGCAGGCGTACGTGCCACGTGAACGGCTAATTTCGTGAACGACAGCCGACAGCTTATCTTTACGAACGATTTTTCTCCAAACGATGTCAACGCTAACGTCTTTGCGGTTTTTTGCACGCGCGAGATTGCAAATACGGCACCGCTTCGTCCATTTTTCGTCCCTTTCCAGCGTCAGCAATCGTTGTTCTCGATCTCCGCGCGCTCGTCTTCGTAAAGAAACGCGAGGAGATCGCGGCGAGGTAATTGAAATGTTTCGGATGATTGAGATTTAGAGTAGGCCGATAAGGCCTGCGGAATGAAGGCAAATGCTTCCAACCCTCGTTTGCTTCGCGGTATGGAAGGACGTTCGCTCGCGTTTGACGAAGTTTGGCGTGCGACTGCTTCTGCGATTTAGTCTACCTGGGTCGAGACGATTTTCATTTTTATTACACAGAATTCTTCTTTTTGTTTTATTTGCGCGGAGTGGAGAAACACACGCGGTGACCAATAGTCGTTTGAGGAATACAGAACGAAGTTTTGGAATTTCAATCAGTTGATAATTAAAATGGAAGCTCTCAATCGTTTGCAATTGGAATCTTGCGATTCTCTGTTTGAAAAACAATTGTTAGCTAGGTTTTTTTAGGCTCTCGTTAATATTGATGCCGTCTGGAGAATTTTGTACGAGGGATTTGTGCGTGTCCACGTGTATTTTTTTTATTACAGAATTTTTTTTTTTTTTGAGTGAACGAACGTGGAGTGCAGGCTTAGGATAGTCACTTTAGGAGTGCTTTAAAAATAAAGCTTCAATAATTGATAATTAGAATGGAAGCTCTCAACCGTTTGTAATTGGAATTCTCTGTTTGAAAAAAGAAAGTTTACTATGTTAGTTAAGTTGTTTTAATATTCGGACATTAAACATAGTATAACTGTTCTAATTTTGTACAAGAAACAAAGTGGGTTTGTTTCAAAGCTTAAAGTCTCTGCTTCCATTTTGTTGCGAAGGTGATTTTACACCATGTAGCGGATGATAATGAATACAGCGAAGTATTAATAATATTCTTATCGAAGAATAAATGATAAAGTGATGGTGCTTTTCTTCTCGAGAATGCTACGAATCGTCGTACTATGTAAAGTCATTGAAAAATTTTCTTCGCCACTTTGAGAAATTCTACTCGAAGACCCTTAAAGTCTATAATAATTAAATAAAATTAAATAAAAAGTCTATAATTAAATAATAATTAAATAAAGAGTCTGTAATTAAACAGTAATGAAATAAAAAGTCTATAATTAAATAACGATCAAATAAAAATAAAAAGTCTGTAATAATTCAGTCAAAAACAATACACGCGTTGCAAAATATAAAATTCACAAAAGATTCGGGATAATCGAACCACGACGAAGAATTATTACTCGTGGTTCTAGCTGATATTAGTTCGAACGTACGTCCCGAGGAATTCAACGATTCTACTCGAAGGTCCTTAAAAGATCTATAATAATTCACCTTTGAAAGTTTCTGAGTAATTTACACACACAAACGAACGCAAACACACACGAGACAGGGAGACAGAGAGAGGGAGATCTAGTGGCTTGACTGGAGGTTCGCGTAATCACCACCTCACATGTAAAACGGGGCCTGGCAAATGGTAATAGCTCGTTTGGAGCACTTGCATGCAGTTAATTTCGCCCTGCCGAGGAGAAGCGCGTCTGGAGACGAGAGGGAGAACACGCGTCGAGATCCGCGGCGACACGCTCCGCGAGAAGGACGAGGATCACCGCGCCTCGTCCTGTCGTTGTTCCATTTCGGAAGCGGCGCGTAACATTCGGCGTCGAATCGGCGGAATCAAGCTTGGTCGATCGTTCCCCGCGTCACTTCTTCTCAGCTTGAGTTTAATTGGCCAATCGCCCCGTCAGTTGCGATTGGGTTTGGTTTACGTCCGTCGAAGATGGTTTCACCTGCATTGCAATGATCCAAACCGAACCTAAAAAAAGAAAAAGAAATGGTCAGAGTGCGAGCAACGTTCAATTTTGAAAGTTCGATCTGAAGTTGGCTTGACGTTGACTTTTAAATTTCGTCGAGAGGATTCGATAGATACTTTATTCAAATATATATTTCAGTGAATTTACTGATCTATCAGTAAAAAAAAAAATCAACGTATTTATTGATTATCTTTGATCTACATTGATCTGATGAATTCTAGGTAATTTTTATTTCTGATCAATTCCGGTGTACTACGATTCTAGAGTTAATCGTTCTGAAATCAAGTAGTTAAATAATAATTGAAATAATTAGAAAATAAAGTAACTCGATTTTAATCCAGCTTCGATTTCGAATTTTAAATTTCGCGAGGATTAGATAGACACTCTCGACAATTCAAACATGTATTTCAATGAATTTATTGATTTATCAATTCTTCCCGAGCTCTCTGATAAATTCTGGGTAATCCTAATTTCTGATAAATTTTGGTGTGCCACGATTCTAAGAGTTAATCATTATGAAATGAAATAATTAAATAATTGTAATGAAATAATTAGAAAATAAAGTAATTCGAGCTCAATCCAGTTTGATCTCAGATTTTTAAATTTCATCGAGAAAATTAGATCAAATATATACATTTCAATGAATTTATTGATTTATCAATTCTTCGTGTCTACATTGGTCCGATGGAAATAAATGAATTAATAATCTTAAAAAAAATCTTATTAATTTACAATTATAAATTTTTAAATTCGTAACATTTTTTCCATGTATAATAAATCTAAATAAATATACTGAACAAATAAAAGATAATAAACGATGAATTATTAAAATTATAAATAAATATTTAAATCGAAAAATTAAACTTATTAATAATATAATTTCTCTAATTAAATTTAAAGAAAAAGGAGAACCAACATTATATAAACGTAAAATAAATCATATTATTATCAACGAAGGTATAAAATTAATTATTCCTTTATTAATAAAAATTAATCGTCTGTTAGTTTGACTATAAATTAAATTAACTAAATGAAATAATCCAGAAGAAATAAATCTTCCATAAATTCTGAATTTTGCGCTCTCTGATAAGCTTCAAGTAATTCTAATTTCTGGTAAATTCTTGTCTATACTACGAGTCTAGAATTAATTATTATGAATAAATGTTTTCGATTCTCGGAGGGAAAGCCTTGATGAACGAGTAGTTCAATGAACAGGAAATGTGGATTAATTATGAACGAATTCAACGTCGTAAATCATTACGAATTCAACTCGCGCCGGGAGATGCATAGCTTCGGCCAAAATCCCCACCGTGGTTAATAATTTGCCGTGAACGTCATTCGTATTCGTCGATTGCAAAATCTTGGCGTTTCTCGCGAGACAAACTCGACAAAGCATCACGGCTGCGACTGACAAAGGGTACCTCTTTCCCCCTGATTCTTTAAGAGGGTTCCCAAAGAATCATCGACTCGCCTCTTTCGAGTCTCTGCACATGGTTCTGCATACAGAACCTAGAAAAATCCATTCAACGAATTCACCGCCAACTCTCGACGATTCTTCCCAACATCTCGAGCCTTCTCCGCTCCTCTTGGAGGAAAAAAGAATTTTTTTTTTAGAACAAAAAAAAAAAAAAAAAAAAAAGAAAAAGAAAGAAGAAATTCATTCTGAAGAAAATTAAAATCTCAAAGCCAGGACAAATTCATTTTGGTATTGGCTGATATCGTACATACGTACACATAAGTGTTTGGACACTTCTGAATTATCGCAATATAAAATGCAATTCAAATGAATTTAGTCTGCAGATGACTGTGTAGAGTAAGTTAACTTGGCCTTTGCAGAGTCACTTTTAACTTTTAGCCTCTGCGTGACTTTAAGCACGTCTCTTTGTTGTTGAAATTTCAAAACGATTGAAATACGTGTTCCTAGCCACAGCTGCAAAGCTTTATGCAAATATTATGAGAATGCGGGAAATTAACATAAGCGCAAGAAGATAAACGTGACAAAAGTATCAAGTTTTCAACGGAATCGTAGAACGTGTAAATTGATAATTCTTGTAAATCTAGATTTTTCTCTAAATTATCATTCAAGAATCATTTGTCATTTTATTTTTCATTTTTCGTATCTGCAACTTTTCACTTTTGTTTGATAATTCTGTCGTATAAATTCCTTTTTTGTCATTTTATTTCAACGAATTAAGATTACGCGTGAAAATGATCTATCCTATAGTACTTTTCAAATGAAAATAATAAATCCGTGAGAACGATTCGTTACTTCGAATTGTTATTTTTTCTTTCTTCCTTTCAATCTTCAAGATTGCCTGTCATTTTATTCCAATGAATTAACTCGGAACGAAAGATTCTCAGCGTGCAAAAGTTCCCTCTCGTTTCTTCCACATTCGCGAGTCGAAGTTCTCTTGCTCAGACATAATAGTGACGAGCAACGTCGTTTTTTCATACTGCACAAAATTTCACTTTACTCAAATTATTGAACTATTAAAATTAATCAACTACTGAATTATTTATTAATTGAATTATTGAATTATGTGATGGCAATGTTTGTTAAACAAAAATTAACGACGATTGCTACCCCTAATACATTTGAAGAAACGATCGAAATTTATCCGAGATGAGGTTACTTCTCAACCAAGAAAGTCGTTTCTTCCTTCGTCTTTGCTTCGAGTAAAATTTCCCCGCCGCGCCTGATCTAGAATAATAACGTCAACCAGTTAGAGAACGAGAAAGAGAAGAGAGGAGAGAGAAAGACACGTCGAAACGAGCGGTCGATTATGCTCGACCAGTTGTTCGACGTTATGCACGGAGCTTGTCGGTCCGTCTGCATGGGGTCCGGATGTTCCGTTCTTTCCCTCCTTCGTCGACGCGTCCGCGGTGCTTCGCGTTCTCCTCGTCGGTCATTCAGTCCGGCTGCTTGTCCACCTATCGCGCGAGAGAGCGAGCCCAGTGACGAAGAATTAATTGCGGCTGAGTCCTTGGCGCTCCTCCTCACGGACGCGACGTGGGGCGATCCTCTTTGTTCGCCTGGACGTGGCTTCCCGTATCAGCATGCGCGCCGCGTGCAAGTGTGGGTTCATCGGGTGCAGGAATGCCACACGGGAGAGGTGAGGCTGCGCCGCGCTATCCACGATCGGCCACCGTCGTCAGCTATCACGTGGAACATAGTTCTTACACGGGATATCGGCAGATATGGAGAAATGGGTCAGAAATTGCCACTGATTGCGGACCGTAACGAGTGACCAAATCCGTATGCAACAATTCGTCGGTTTCTCTTCCTTTTGAACACACGTCGGCGTGATATCGCTGGACAGAGAAATTACTGAGACGTAACAAATGTATTATTTGCTTTGTTACACCGGGTCATACGTAAGTATACTTAAAAAATTGAGAAAATATTTTTTTGATTTTGGGACATAAAGAAAATTCTCTTTCTGGGGAAAGAAAATATTGAAAACGACGTTTTACGAGAAGAGATTTGAGGAGAGAGAGTTTCATAGTTTTCGTACGATTAACGCGTTAGAGTCGACACGGCTTGTGTCGGTGGAGAATTTAGAAAAGAGTTGATTACACCATTCAGAAAATAGATTCCACCGCCACGAATATTTAAGAATATGAATAGAATCATTTGGGAACTTTTAGAGAGGAGAATGTCCTGAATTTACAATTTAAATTTCCCTCGCCGTTGAAATTATCAGGAGAAGTTAATACTTTCCAGCCCAGAGGTGAACGAAAGATCGAAATTCCACCCGCGGTGAAAATTCGAGGCAAGTCGAATAACTTTGCTGAAAATCTCGAGGAATTCGACGATTTTATAATATGGTGTTCGAAGTTTCCTGAAAAGTTTCACATAACTGAACGCACGTAGGCAAGTTAATGCATTGACGGGAAATGAAAAATTCATAAATTCACAAAGAAATTAAAATATTTTCAGCTGCGGCAATTGACGAAGAAAGTCGTCCATCTTGTGCAAAGAAATCTCACAATCAATTGACTACTATTCGTAGTTCTGATTATGTCTCGAGGAATTCTAC
Source organism: Tetragonisca angustula (assembly GCA_036937485.2). Classification (NCBI taxonomy): domain Eukaryota; kingdom Metazoa; phylum Arthropoda; class Insecta; order Hymenoptera; family Apidae; genus Tetragonisca; species Tetragonisca angustula. Next base: position 1,453,407 of record JAWNGG020000021.1, read on the forward strand.
TTGAAGGCCTCTAAAAAGTCCGTAATAACTCAATCAAACATAGGCAAACAAATCAATACACGCCCTGTGACTCAAAAATTCACAAAGGGCTGGAGAAAATTGTCCATAAAGATTTATATTATTCGTAGTTTTAGCTGATATTAGTTTCGAGGAATTCAACGATTCTACTCGAAGGTACTTAAAAAGTCTATAATAATTCAATCAAACACAGGCAAACAAACCAATATGCACTCTACGAAATGAAAAATTCACAAAAGACTGAAGAAAATTGTCCACAACGAAGATATATATTTATATTATTCGTAGTTACAGCTGATATTAGTTTCAAGGAATTCAACGATTCTACTTAAAGGTCCTTAAAAAGTCTATAATAATTCAATCAAACACAGGCAAACAAACCAATATGCACTCTACGAAATGAAAAATTCACAAAAGACTGAAGAAAATTGTCCACAACGAAGATATATATTTATATTATTCGTAGTTACAGCTGATATTAGTTTCAAGGAATTCAACGATTCTACTTAAAGGTCCTTAAAAAGTCTATAATAATTCAATCAAACACAGGCAAACAAACCAATATGCACTCTACGAAATGAAAAATTCACAAAAGACTGAAGAAAATTGTCCACAACGAAGATATATATTTATATTATTCGTAGTTACAGCTGATATTAGTTTCAAGGAATTCAACGATTCTACTTAAAGGTCCTTAAAAAGTCTATAATAATTCAATCAAACACAGGCAAACAAACCAATATGCACTCTACGAAATGAAAAATTCACAAAAGACTGAAGAAAATTGTCCACAACGAAGATATATATTTATATTATTCGTAGTTACAGCTGATATTAGTTTCAAGGAATTCAACGATTCTACTTAAAGGTCCTTAAAAAGTCTATAATAATTCAATCAAACACAGGCAAACAAACCAATACGCGCCCTACGAATGAAAAATTAAAAAAAGACTAGAGAAAATTGTCCACTTCGAAGATATATATTTATATTACTCGTAGTTACAGCTGATATTAGTTTCAAGGAATTCAACGATTCTACTTGGAGATCCTTGTAAAAAGTTTGTAATAATTTAATCAAACGCATACAGACGAACGAATACGCGCTGTATGAATGAAAAATCGGTGAGAGAGACTCGAGTAATTGTCCATCTTGTGGAAAGAAATCTCAGACGAGTATTATTCGTAGTCTTAGCTGATGTTAGTGCGGACGTACCGACTGGAGGTTCAAAAGTGAAGGTTCACATCTGGGATCCTCGCGAGGAGGAGATCGTAAACGACGCAGGGGTTCGACTGGGCCAAGGAACAAGAATGTTTGCTGGTGATGTAAGCGCAGTTAGCTGTGTAAAATCGAAAGAACAGTCCGGAATATCCCGCCGATCTGACTAGCAATTTCACATGTTCGAAAATTACGTTCCATCCTCGCCTTTTTATCTACCTTTACGTAGATCCATTGCAACTTGTCTTTTAGACAAATGTCCGTGTTTAGAATCTTTGAGTTTAACGCGGTGTTTGTATAGGTAATGTGTGTGACTGTGTGTTTAATATCCTGTGACACGGTGTGTTACATATTTTGAATGTTTTGTTTTGTAATATTTGTTTCTTTCACTGTTGTTTAGTTTATTAATGCATCATTGCAATAATGTGAAATGATAGGGGGTTGGGGGTAGCTTGAAAGTTACAAATCTATGAAAAGTGTATAAATACTATTGTATGCAGATGTTGCGTCAATGATTCATGGAATTCCCAGTTAAAATTTCCAATTTAAGCTTTTTGCAGATGAATTTACGAAGATCGGAAAGGTTTTGCAAATTGAAACCGGGAAATCCTATTAAAACAAAGATCTGTTAATCCGCCGAGGATTAAACCCGCATTAACTGCAACGTTTTATATTTTACATTATAAAAATTACACTTTCGATGTAGCAGCTGTAAAAGGAAACTTTTGATTTCGTAATTTCTTCATTTCCGCGAAATGACTTTCGTAATTTCGCGGGATACGAAGAAATTGAAAAATTATTTATCAGGTTGGTGCATGTGGAATGAAATTCGTATGCGACTGCGCGTACGAAATTACTGGGAATATCACGATCAGTGCTGTTGCTCACAATAATATTTATTGATCGTGAGTTTCGAACTTGAGAAGTAATATAACTTGAAAGTAGAAGTTTTACTTATTACGTAAATATGTACTAATACATATAATGTAATATACAGTGTTATTAATACATATAATATAATATACAATGTCATTAATACGTATAATGTAGTATACAATATTACAATATACAATATTATTAATACGTATAATGTAGTATAAAATAGTAGTATACAATATTAATATAATAGTATAATGTAGTATACAATATTATTAATACGTATAATGTAGTATACAATAATACAATATACAATATTATTAATGTGTATATACAATAATACAATATACAATATTATTAATGTGTATATACAATGATACAATATACAATATTATTAATACGTATAATGTAGTATACAATAATCCAATATACAATATTATTAATACATATAACGTAACATACAATAATACAATATATAATATTATCAATACATATAATATAATATAATATACAATAGTGCAATACACAATATTATTAATAATACAACATTTATAAATTATACGTATGTGTTTCATATACGTGAAATTATCCAGAACATCACGATTGAAAACGTTGTTCCATATATCAGTCGTGGATTTCGAACCTGCGGGACTTAAAATTAGAACGTTACGCGGTGAAAGTGGGATCATTCAGACAACGTATGATGTATCGATTATATTTGGATAATCGAACTTTTAACGCGTTCGACTGCTCTTGAAATCTGCCTGTCTCGATTCTCGCCTGCGACTTTCTTCCGGGCGATTTATGTGTATTCCCTCTCCTCCCCCCTTCCTGAGTGAAGATCGGATTTGCTTGGCCGTTGCTCGATTACGAGGCCGTGCCAAAAATCCGCCAAGCGACCCTGACTTCGAAGGGAGAGAGAGAGAGAGAGAGAGAGAGAAACAGAGAAGGTTTCACAGGGCATCATCAAAGCTCACGGTGGCCGACTCCGTGGGTCCCAGAAGAGCAGGCGAGCCCCCGAGTGTCTCGGTGATCCTTGGAGGCAGAAAAGGGGGATCAGAGCGATCCATTGCAAGGCCCTCCCCATTATGCCCGAACAATGTAACAAATAACCTCATCAGACTATCTCAGACGCCATTGTGAGGCGTCGTTCAGCGTTCGTCGGAGAATGCACCTTCACCGCTCCTTCTGTTTTCTTCCCCCCTCATTTTTCTCCCCCTTTCTTTCATCCTTCCTCTTCCTACCTTCTTTTCTATATGTTTCTTCCTCTTCTTCTTCCTTTCTTTCTTCTTTTTCTTTTTTCTTTTTTTTTGTGTGTGTGTCTTTGCATTTGACGCTGGTAAGAGAAACACGACGAGAGAGAAGTTTGAATAAGCGGGGAAAAATTTATCTTGTTGCTCTTCACCCTTAGAGGTAAGCAGGCCCCCTCGAGTTGTATTTCTGACCGTAGGTACGAAGGTATTCGAATAATTGTTCTGGTCGCCTGTTTAAATTAAAAATTTCATCTCGCTTTTTTTCCCCCTTGGAAATAGATGTCACCCGACTAGCCAGTGGGTGATTTTTCAAATTCGATTTTCTCGAACTCGAGCCAGGTATGGAGTGATTAGAGCGTACACAATCGTGTACTATAACCTCATTGTACCATCGATGTACATTTTTCATTTCTGATGGTCAGTATTCGTCTTATTGTTCAACGATAAAATTGTTGACTCGCATTCTTAATATCAGTGTTATTCGCGGATTCTTCGTTATTGCAAAATATTGTTCAGTTACTCCAATTTTAATTAAAAGGCACGTGTATTTTTCTTTTTTTTTACGTGGAGGAAATCTTTCATAAGACACCCAGCCCATTTTGTGGGTAGTGTCGGATTCTTACCGACTAAAACCTCCACGGTGGCCTGCATCCTGTTCTGCTTAGAGGCCCCGGGACCTGATTATTCTCCGGTGAAAGGCACGTGTATAGCAATTTTCTCGAGAATAAAATATCGTGCGAAAATCTTCAATCTAAACTAAATTATCCAATTGCAGAGTAATTATCAAGACACCTCGTGTATCGCGATAGAGGTTCGATCATAGTAATACTCTCCGGAGGCAGATTCGTCCAGTGTTCTCGCGTCGACCGGCCGACAGAGCAAGAGAGCAAGAGAGCAAGAGAGAGAGAGAGAGACTCTTCTTTTGATGTCAGACAGGACATTCTCCTTCCCTCCTTCGAGATTAATCCGAAGGGCGGGTCATTAGGCGACGTCGGCCAGGAAAGCTCGGAAATTGGCCGACTAGCTTCCGCACGGTTAACTCGCTTCTTCCTCTGTCCTCTGTCTCTCTCGCCTCCTCGTTACTCCTCTCTTTTTTAGCTCTTTCACCGAGCCACCCGAGTGGGGCGGCTGTTTAAATTTAACCCAGGCTTGGATCCTTCGTCTCCTTCGTTCTTTCCCCCTCTTCCCCTTCCCCTCCCCCTTTTCTTTGCCCCGAACAATAAGGTCGCTGAGGTACGGGAGTAGACGATGTACCAACCCTTGTCCCGTGATGATTCCGGCCGAATTGGCGCGGCTCCTTACCCCGACGACGTTCTTCAACTTCCGTTGTCGAGCACGGGTTTCTCGAAGGCTGCGTCTCGGTTTACGGGGCCTCTGGAAGAGCGCGCTCGAAGAAGCACCGAGGGAAATCCTGGACTCGAGAGAGTGGAGGTTTATTTTAGAACAGGAGATCTGTTTCAAGATTTGGGATTCTTCCGTCGAAGATGATTCCGGGCTAGCTTCTAGAGGAGAGACTTCCTCCAATTTCGTCTTTTTCCGTTTCAACCGCAAATTTGAGGCCATTCTTTTTATTTGAAGTTTTTATTTCAGAACTTACTTGCTAGTCCAGGCTTGCGAATAATTTTCAAGAGTTTCAAACTTAACCCATTTACGCAATAAAATAATCCTCAAACTTTCCCAAAAATCTTGTGTCATCTCGAATATACTAATTATTGTGCAGGTTCAGTCCACTACTACGCTTTGTACGTGTACTCGATTGCATGTACGTACTTCTCTCAGCTCGCTAAATATGCATTCCGACGTTTTCCACATTTTCACAGTCTCCCTCACACTTGTTTCCAAACCCAAAGGGACACGAGCCCATTTGCACGAAATGATCGCCAAACTTTCCATCACCGTGTGCTGTCCCGAGTGTATGCACGACTAGGCATTGTTTAGACATTCTTAACCACCAGCTTGCGCTGGCAACTGATTGCGGACCGTAACGAGTGACCAAAATCGTCTACAAATAATTCGTGCGTTCTCTTTTTCTTTCGAACTCGTGGGTACGGATATTATTGAATAGAAATTGGATAGAAATTATTGAGAAGTAATAAATTTATTATTTGTTCTGCCTGGGTTATACTTAAATATGCTTGAAAACTGAGGGAATATTGCAATTTTGGCGACAAAAAGTTCTCGACGTGCGTGGCACCGCCATTCCAGCGCAAGAGGTTAAATCATTCAGTCCACTGCTTCAGCTCGGTGTCCACTTCTCGATCTACATCACTATCAACACACTAAACATTTATTCCAACGCTCTGTATTAAAATTTCTTAAAATGAAGAGTCTCGTGCCAACTTTCTCTCCGAAAGCACTTCAAACCAAAAGACAAAGACAGTCACATTCACATAGCAAAGTAATTAACACTAAACATTTATTCCAACGCTCTACATTAAAATTTCTTAAAATGAAGATTCTCGCTTTCAACTTTCTCTCTGAAAGTACTCCAACCAAAAGACAAAGACAGTCACATTCACATAGCAAAGTAATCAACATTAAACATTTATTCCAACGCTCTATATTAAAATTTCTTCAAAATGAAAGTTCTCGTGCCAATTTTCTCTCTGAAAGCACTCCAACCAAAAGACAAACCCCAAAAGACAAAGACAGTCACATTCACATAGCAAAGTAATCAACACTAAACATTTATTCCAACGCTCTACATTAAAATTTCTTCAAAATGAAAGTTCTCGTGCCAATTTTCTTTCTGAAAGCACTCTAAACCAAAAGACAAAGACAGTCACATTCACATAGCAAAGTAATCAACACTAAACATTTATTCCAATGCTCTACATTAAAATTTCTTCAAAATGAAAGTTCTCGTGCCAATTTTCTCTCTGAAAGCACTCTAAACCAAAAGACAAAGACAGTCACATTCACATAGCAAAGTAATCAACATTAAACATTTATTCCAACGCTCTATATTAAAATTTCTTAAAATAAAAGTTCTCGTTTCCAACTTTCTCTCTGAAAGCACTCCAACCAAAAGACAAACCCCAAAAGACAAAGACAGTCACATTCACATAGCAAAGTAATCAACACTAAACATTTATTCCAACGCTCTACATTAAAATTTCTTAAAATGAAGATTCTGGCTTTCAACTTTCTCTCTGAAAGTACTCCAACCAAAAGACAAAGACAGTCACACTCACATAGCAAAGTAATCAACACTAAACATTTATTCCAACGCTCTACATTAAAATTTCTTAAAATGAAGATTCTCGCTTTCAACTTTCTCTCCGAAAGCACTCCAAACCAAAAGACAAAGACAGCCCCCTTCACACAGCAAAGTAAGTCGTCAAACCTGCTTGCACGCGTGGCCTCGGTTGCTTGCACGACTATCGACAGTAGCGTGAACGTTGTTTAGGCTTAGCCGTGAACAAGAACTCGTGGTTTTTGGCCACGGTCCACGGAGTGTCGGCTAGCCAAGCGGACTAGCCCGATCGATTCCAAGCCGCCCACGCGTCGCGATTCCCCGCGGTTTCTCGTGTTCTCGCGGCCTTTATCTCGGTTACGGTTTTTTACGTTGGCCGTCTCGAAACAAGCGGGCAAGCGAGCAAACGTCCGCCTAGTTTTCCTTCCCCTCTTGGGCCCACTCCGCCTCTCTCCGCCAGTTTTATCGAGTTTATCGCGCGGGGTAGCTTCGCGTTTCACCTCTCTCTTTTTCTCGCCGTGCAAAGTTGGATAAATTTCTTTTCTCTGTTTTTCCTTTTTTTTTTTTTTTTTCCCCCGTTATTTTACGACGCTCGTTATGCTAGCCCCGATCGTGGCTAGTCGCCTCGTTTTTACAGCCTCTTTTCCCCACTCGCTTCCCGATCTTCGATATTTAAGGCCGTATAAAAATGTCCGGCTGCGCGCGCGAAATTTTATACGATGATTTTATGCCCTTTCGATTTTCTTCGCTCCGGCTCTCTTTTTTTTCGTCTTCTTTTTCTCTTGGTTTTCGAGTGGGACGATTCGAATTCCACGCGCGCGTGTTTTCCCTGGGATTCGTTTGGACGGTGTTGGGTTACGGGGTTTGTTTTTAGGAAGTGGAGTTTTGAGAGAACGGGTGGGAGAACTCGTTCTTTTTCTTTTTTTTTTTTTTCGTTTTTCGATTCTTCGCAGCGCGGAGTTCGTGTATTTCTGAGTGATATGCAAATTACGTTGTTTAATAACTTTGGATAGTGATCGAGTGGATGGCGCTTCAGAGTGTTGTTTTTAACAGAGACTGATCGTGAAATTGGAAGATTTGTTGATAGCGATCGTACATTTATGAATGTCTGAGATATCTGTGTCGTAATCATTCGTCAATAATTACTGGAACCTCGTGGATCCTCAAATAGTTTAAGTCCATAATAATGAACCGTGAACGCTTAATATACTAGCAAGTGAATTTTGCAAGTTCTAGAATTCTTTAATTAATAGTTTTACATTTTTGACATCCAGAGTCTGCGAATATTTAAATATTCCACTTAATAATCAGCTGGCGAACTTCGCAAACACTTGATCTATTAATCCAGAAACTTCTCTGATTATAAAATTTCACAGATTCTCAAAAACAATCAAATTGTCCGAACATCAAAATGCTTCGACACTTTCCTTAAAAAAAAAAAGAAAAACAAAATCTCAAAAAAGAAATTTCTCACGAATTTCCTTGAAAAATGACTTTCACAAGCCTTATTATTACACCAAGTGTCTCCGAAAAAGAAATTGTTTCTAAGGTCTTCCCTTATTTTTGTATTATTATTACTTTTTCATTTATCTTCTGCCTAGATTCATCTGTTTGGTCTAGATTTGGCCGAATTCTAGTTTTCACCAAAAAAAAAAAAAAAAAAATAAAAAAACTTGTCCTCAACTACAGAATCACGTCCGTTTCTTGGAAACGCTCAGTATATTTTCACACCTCCGCGCGGTTTGTAAAAGTTCCATCTCCACCGCGTGTGAAAATTTCACGCGGCCCGTAATTCGCCGGACAATTAAATTAATGCAAATCAACCGGCCGCTCATCCATTATTCCCGGGGCGTCGCGATCATGGGGGGACCGATCGATCGTTAGCCGTCGAATCTGTTTCCCAAGAAGCCATCGGTGAAAGCTCGTAAACGCCGAGCTATTATTTTACGACGGTTGCACGCCGTCGGCGTCGATGGTGTCGAAGCGTGTCCACACCGACGGAAACCGTTATTACGCAATGATGGCACAGCCGTATGGCGATCGCCATGAAAACGGCAAAGGGGAATTACAGGGGCGGCCGAGTCTCTGAAACGAGCAGACCGATTAATGACGGCCGATCCAAGCCGCTCTCACTGTTCATTACCAAGTCTCTGCACTTTTCTTTTCTCTGTTTTGCAATACCGTTGGCAACATTGTGTTGACGTATTTTTTTTTTAACGGCGTTAGCGTTAGTTGAGTTGAGCGTCAGTGAATGATGTGTTTTGATGTTAATTTTTAACGTTATCATTGTTACGTATTGTGTTATTGTTCAATGTATATGTATGTTATATAATATTATTATTAGATTATTAATAATGTTATGTAACATATATATATGTATTGAATAATAATACAGCATATAACAGTAATGTTATATTATTTTTTATAATATTATTATCATCTTCGTATGTATAATTAAATATTATTATTAGATTATTAATAATATTATATAACATACATGTATTAAATAATAATACAATATATAACAATAATGTCATATTATTTTTTATAATATTATTACCATTTTTGTATGTATAATTAAATATTATTAATAATATTATATAACATATATGTATTAAATAATAATACAATGTATAACAATAATTTTATATTGTTTTTATATATATAATTAAATATTATTATAATAATAATATAATGATATTATCATTAGATGTTTCTTTTGTATCATATTTCTCTAATATTAGATATTTCCTGCATTACAGTTGTTTTTGTATTAAAGTTAATCGATTGTCTGAATTAATTGCTTAGAAGACGCATTGTCTGGATAATTGAACGATCGAAGTTGGAATGATTCACGCGAGAAGTTGCAAGAAATACGACAAAAATAAATTATCGGATGGAAAATTACAATAAGGGACGTCTGTGATATCGATAAAATATTACGGAGGGTGGTCCACGTAATTATTTCGTTTTCAGCGAAATTAAAGGAAATCTCAGAGGAAGAAGACGATTAATTACACATGCACGCGTAATTAATACATTATACTTTATTTTTTAAATAAAAAAAAAATATCAGCTTGAAGAGAGACAGACAAAAGTTATTGATTTGTCAAAGATGCTTCTGATCATTTTCACAACAGTGTACGTTGGTGTATAAAAATAACGTGCACGTTTTTCCTCGATCTCTTTTTGAAGTTTTTCGTCAAACGAGACCGCGATCGCGATGGAATTTTTCAACGCGAGCATGAGTGCCGTTGGACACGCAACAAAGCGAGCTTTCTTGCACGACAGACGCACACGTCTCGCCGCTTTTTGCGCGATCCGCTAGGTCAGATATTTGGGTCAATTGGTATTTTTGTTAATTAATTTATCGTTGCTGTTGAAGCAGAGGGATTAAAAGCACTGAAAAGAACCAAGGTATCGAAATACACCGTGCAATTTTTACGACGATCATGTTTCATTACGGTATTGACAGAATTTCAAAATGTTTCACACAACGCACGTGATACACTATATTTTAATACTGATATTAAATATTCATCACACGCACGTGTACACATATATATATATATATATATGCATATATAATATACTACGCGTGAACAGTATTAATATCGACAGTAAACAGTATTAATAAAAGTCAATATATTACATATTTATATATATGTATATGTTAAATACAATATTAATAATATTGACTAAATTACATTTCGTGCATACACACACATTTGTACCAACACACTATACTGAACTGCAGTATTGATAAAATTTCAATATGTTTCGTATAATACGAATACATATGATATTTATACTGACCAAAATATTCAATATATGCACATGTATATATATATATGTCAATAACAAACAGTATTAATAAAATTCAATATATTTTATTCAAATTCAGTATTATTAAAATTCAATATTTTATATCATATGTGTATTATATACGTGTATGTACATATGCACATGTATATATTAAATAGAATATTATAAATGAAATTTACTAGATTATGTGTTTTTTCGACTACATACATATTTATATATACTATACTGAATACTATAGTAGAACACTATACTGTACTATAATGGAACACTATATATATAGTATAGTATGACACTCTATATATAATATAGTATAACACTCTACTGTAGTAGAGTAACATACACTATATAGTGACAGTCTACTACAGTAGAACACTATACTGTGCTACACTCGAACACTCTATATTATAGTATATAATACAAACACTCTACTGTACTACAGTAAAACACTATATAGTATAGTATACAGTATATAGTATAGTGTACAGTAACGCTCTACTATAGTAGAGTAACACACACTATATAGTGACACTCTACTATAGTATAGTATATAGTAACACTCTACTGTACTACAGTAGAACACTGTATAGTGTAGTATAGAGTGACACTCTACTGTAGTAGAGTAACATACACTATACAGTGACACTCTACTATAGTAGAACACTATATAATATACACTATACTGAACTACAACATTGGTAAAATTTCAAAGTGTTTCATATATAACACAATATACTACATTTCATTATAACGCACACAACATTACACAATATGCTATATTCACATGTATTTGTATCTATATGTACGCCTATGCATACGAACACGTAACATCAATACTGAACGTCACTTATGTGCCAATAGTGAACGCTGCTTGTAACAATATAAATTTCAAAATATTTTACACGACACGATGTATTTCAATATCGACCTGACTATTCTGACAGAACAGAATTCGATGGAAACGATAATTCTACCATCGACGCGAATATTCGCAATGTGTATTCGATCGGGCGGGAAAATTCTGGTGTTCGGCAAACTGCAGCTTGAAAACTCGGTAAATTGTGAACGCTTGTGGCGCTTATGCAAATCACGCGCCGCTATTTACGATAACGCGCGCGCGCACGTTCACTATTGTTTTCTGCGCGTTCGCCAGGTTGCGTGAAAGGAATAAAATTGGCAGTCGGGGATCGATGCCTCTAAAATTAGCCGGACTGTCGTCCGACATGGATGATTTTTGGCTTAGATCGATCGTACGTGACGGACTTCTCTCCCGAGCGGAGGGCACTGCTCTCTCGTCTCTCCGTCTCTTTCTCTCTCGTTTGGCTCGCATCAATTCTCGTGGAAGATTGTGGCTCTTCGAGGAAAACGTTGTATTTCTGTTTCTCAATTCCAATGTTAATTGTAATTAAATTCTTAAACGAACTTTGACACAAATTTCGAGTGTTGCGTTGTCGTCGTGTGCAAATATTATTTCGTATTAATCAGTATTGTATTGGTTTATATTAATTTTATAGATATTATTTTACTTTGCTTATTACAATATTTTCAAACTAATGGTTGAATTTTTGTATAAATTTTATAGCGCAAAATATCGTACGTGAGTTCATTTTTGTTTCTCACTTGTGTATATAAGATAGACGATTTCAATGTTAATTCTAATTAAATTTTCAAATAAACTTTGGCACAAATTACCGGATATTATACTGCTGTTATTGTTACTATTTCAATGTTATGAATATTGTTTCATTAATTACATTAGATTTACGTGTTTTTCTCGTCGATAGTGCGATCAATCGCAGTATGTTCGAACACGTTTAAACACAGATGAAAATGAATATTGAAAGTGAATTTTATTCCGTCGTGACTTTTTGGCATAGAGCGAGAACATGATTTTCCAGATAACATTGTTGGACGTTTCTGGATAATTCTTCTAGCTTCTGCTGGATAGATTCCCTGTGGCAGGTAATTACGTTTCAAGGTGTCGCTTGTCATAACGCTCACTTTCTATTTTTATGCTTCGATTACTACGATCGTGGTCTTCTAAAAATATCCGTGGAAATCTCTCATCTCTCTGAGGAAATCCTCGTGAAATTTATTTGAAGCACAGACGCAACGAACTGGACATACTAGACAAACCAAGGCACCATTGATAGCTTTACAAATTTAACAAATTACACGGTTTTACGTAAAAAGAAGGAAACGAAGGAAAAGAAAGGTTTCTCCCTCCATCTTGTCAGAACGAAAGTTCCTTTTAACAAGCGTTTAAACAGCAGAGAAAACACACGATATTTCGAGAGATATTTGCCGAGCAATTATTTATTCGCAGAGAAAATGCTCATACAATCTTCCAGAACAAATTTCGGAAAAGCTTCTCGCTCGATTGGACTTGGTTTTCTTGCAAGTCGGTCAGATAATTATAAATCACTCGCGCGAACGAGGAAAGAGACAATTTCTTGTTGTTCTCTTATTCAGCGTTCGATCGAAGTTGTATTGCTTCTTAATTAGTAATTCAATGTTAGTTTCAAATTTTTAAGAAAAATGGCACTGTTGGCTAAATTAATTTAACTAATTAATTTCGTCACGAGGTAACAAATTACGTTCGATAAAATGTTTTTCTGAATTGAAAGCGATCGTCGTTTATTTTCGGGCGGTGAGAAATATTTAGAAAGAAATCGATTGATAAAAATCGAGGAAGAGGAGGATAATTGTTACAAATACCTTCCCGTACAAATTTATATATTATTCTGCACGAGCGTCTGCAGTCTCTTGACGATCACACGCTCCCGATAAAGCAACGAGCACAAAAGTGCATAAATATCCGCAATTTACTCTTGATTGAAACTTACGACGCAATCTAGTATCGTCGAGCCATTAAAAGAATCCTCCTCTTTCTCCCTTTCTTTTTCTTTTTTCTTTTCCTTCCGTTGCGAGTGAAGATTTAAATGAAAATCAAAGGTGGGGGGGGGAGGAGGAGGAGGAGAGGGAAGGAATAGACAAGCATGTGGACAGGAAAATTGCATTTTATTACGAGGTTCAAACAGACGCGAGATCTCGTCATCGGTGCTTAAGGAGAACCTGTCGTCAATCAGCGGTGCGTTTCGCAACGCGATATTAAAAACCGATCCCAGTTGCCGCCATTAACACTTATCTCATCGAATCGGCGTGAAACAATGGCGAAAAGGAATATCAAAGACACGTGTAACGATCGATGCATGGAACGTGTAGTGTGTCGTGTATTCTCATCGATGACGACACGACGAGCCAGCAGCAGGGAGAGAGAAAGACACGCCACTTCCGTGGTGGATCACGCGTGTGTTGGAAAATAAATATCTGCGCAATTTCTCGCGCACATATTGCACAGCGTGGCGTTGTACGTTCTGAGATTTGATCCTGTAACCAATGATGATATAATAATTCTAAGATAGAAGATTCTGTAGGATTTTCCAAGATTTTTGTTACGAAATCTCAAGACAGGTTCTACAGTGAAATTCTGAGATTTGACTCTATGGTGGTAATAATATAATATAATATAATAATTATAATAATAGTAATAATAATAACGTAACAATTCCAAGATAAGATTCTGCAGGATTTTCTAAGATTTTTGTTACAAAATCTCAAGACAGCTTCTACAGTGAAATTTTAAGATTTGACTCTATAATGATAATATAATATAATATAATATAATATAATAATAATAATAATGTAATAATTCTAAGATAAGATTCTGTAGGATTTTCTAAGATTTTTGTTCAGCTTTTGCAGTGAAATTCTAAGATTTGATTCTATAATGATAATAATATAGTGCAATATAAATAATAATAATGTAACAATTCTGAGATGAGATTTTATAGAATTTTCTAGGAATTTTTTATTCTAAAATTTCTAAACCTTCGGTGAAATTCGACTATTATTGATTCTGTGAATAATTGCAACTGTATCTCGTGCTGTTTGATAATTATTTTGTTGCACAAGTGTGTAATTTTTGTATCTTTTCCTCAAACTTGGTTACAAATTTTCAATAGAATTTCAATCTTGTATCTGCACAAAGACAAAAAAGTATTTTCCAAAGTCTCCACAGTTATCACGCACGAAAGACTTCATGTTTCACTGGCATATAAAAGTGTTTCATTTAATATTATGCTATTAAACGACACTTAAATATCATATTATTAAATAATATTGAAATACTATATTAAGAATAAATTCACTGGCAAAAGGTTTCCATATCTTCCCATATGTAAACCACCATATATATCTATTTTAAACATACAAAAATTCACCTGTTGAAAAGGGAACATTAAATTCTGAACAGACGTAACTCATAATTTCATGAAACGAAATTGCGAAAATGAATTGATTATTGTCATTAACGTCGTTGATTAATTAATTAATGAATTAATTATTGTCACAGTTGATCGTTATTAATTGTCAGGGTGTTGTCTATCGTGAAAATTACCATATAGCCTGTATTTTCGAAATTGCAATCTCTCTTTTTATCGGTATATCTTGTATATTCGAGATCGTCGAGTCGCGATCGTTATCTCCGCTCGATCAGAGCCTCGTCGACGGGGGGAAGGGGATGGAAACGCGACAGATCCGAATGAAAATAAACGAGTCGCGAAAGCGTTGACTGTCACGACAGCACCGTTTCTGCCTGGACGAAGTTAAAAGACAATTAATCTGAATAACTCAGCCTAGACCCGGGCGTCCTACATTTCGCGATTCCGCGTAACACGCACGCCTCCGCCGACGGAGTAGCCGCGAAACCACGTTCAATTATTGCACCAGCCACCGAAAAACCAAACTCCGTTTGATCGAGTTTGATCGTTCAACTTTGGCCCCTCGATTCTCACGAGTCCGGGTGATGTGCGAGGAATATTTGAAAATATTCCTCGAAAGAGAGGAATTATTTGTTTCGTCAGATTTTTTGGTGATAAACTTGGAAATGATAAATTTCAACTTTAAGGATGTTTAAGCCTAAAAGTCGGATTTATTGGGCATAAAATTGCATAAAATATAAAATATATAAAATATTACAATATTCATAAAATATAAAATATATAAAATCTTACAATATTTATAAAATATATAAAATATTACGATATTTATAAAATATAAAATATATAAAATATTACGATATTTATAAAATATAAAATATATAAAATATTACGATATTTATAAAATATAAAATATATAAAATCTTACAATATTTATGAAATATATAAAATACTATAATATTTATAAAATATAAAAGTATAAAATATATTATATTTTTAAAATATAAAAATATAAAAGTGATATAGGCACATTTATATATAATAATTCCGAAACTAAATGATACTGTAACGAATCAGGGATGTTAATGGCGACCAGTTTCTCTCTCTTTGCATTCCTAATTCCGTGAAACGTTAGTTGGATCGTACACGGCCATCCAACGATAGGTACAACGTACCGATCAGTCGAATAGGCTCATTGTGTCTTAGCATCTGTTCGAGACAATCGCTCGTTAGGAACACAACGTGTACACAATGAGCCCTTGTGAAGGTCCAGAGATTTGGGATGTATACACGAAGCTTCAGGAAACGAATCATCGTCAGAGAGGCACGTTGTACTGTGGAAAATTGTCAAAAATGCTCCAAATTTATTTTGTATCAGAGTTAATTAATTAATTTTAATAATTGTAATTATCTCGAAAATAAATGATCTAAATATATATATATATATATATATATATATATATATATATATATATTTATTATTTTTTTGTAAAATAAAAAAGAAATTAAATGTTTGTCGTATATATTAATATCTAGCTTTTTTTAAAATAAATTTAATTTATATAAGGTGGGGGGAGGGGCGAACGTTGGCGCGTTGCGAGGATCGAAAGTGGGTCAGACGTGTCCAGTCGCGGTGGAATGTCAAAAATCAGCATTCACTGCGTGGCCATTACGTCCCTTTGATTCGATCGAATTACGCGCCATCGGCAGTCGGATGCACTCTGACTCCGATTGCGCAATCTCGCGAGCACTTCCGCGTTTTAGAAAGCAAAAGCCAAGGCAAATATTTGCTCCATTTCACCGACGCTCGCGCTTTCTTCCTCGAATCGTCTTTTTTTCGGTTTGTTCTCTGCACGAGATGTAAGACCGAATATTGTGCAAATTGTGACGAAGTTTCGTCCTGCCGAGGTCGAAGAGAATTTCTTTTTTTTTTTTTAACAAAGACGAACATTTTTTTGTTTCGAGAAGATGGAATTAGGGACAATTTTAATTTTTAAAAATAGGGGAAGAAATCGCTGTCAAATGAATTAAGATCATATGAAATTTCCTGTTGCACAGGTCGAAAATGTTGGACATCATTGGCAAGTCGGAAATGAAGTTTTATCATTTTAAATGTCATAATTGAAATTTCCTTTGAATCAGTTCCTCTTGCACAGTTGTTATTTTCTCGTTTCAATTCCAGTCTACGTGAAACGTGGTCGTCTAATTTTTTAACATTTCCTTTGCGGTTATTAAATACCATTCTTTTTAACATTGAAACTGCGAAATCCCAGTTTCACTCGTCGGTTCGTTAATTTCATAAAATTTCAACAAATCGAGGTATTTGTCAATGCACTGCATCGGCATCGATATAAATATTACAAGTTGTGCATTTGCTCGTACGTTAATTTCTATTTATAACAAATATTGCAGTAAATCACAATGATTTAATCTTTTGGCCATTTTATCGCCGTGAGTTTTGCCGAAATATTCAAGGCGTAAGAGCGGGACACTGCCAAACTTGCACGAGCGATAAGCAAGCAGAACGTAGCCAAACGAGCGGGGCTCAGCCGACTATAAAATTGTTATTACTTGATAAACTGCCGTTGCTGAATTGCTGGCTGAATAACCGGCTTCGGTGAACTCCGCGGCAGCCTTAAACGTCGTTCCAACCCGCTAGCTTTCGACGGAAACCACTTTCACCCCTCGAATTCAGGCCTCCCTTTAATCGCCTCTTAAACGGACCAGATCGAGGCGAATTTTAAATATCTCGAGAGACAGGGACAGAAGTTTCGCATAAACGTGGGGGGGAATCTTCGCGAGGTGTGTCTGTCTCGCGTGGAGGACGCTGGTAGATTCGTGAGAAATGTTTGCTGGCCGTTTCTTGTCGCGGGTGAATTTTTCTTTCGAAGATTCATGTGAAATTGTTATTGAAGTGTCATCGAAATATGAAATTTAAAGAAAGAGAAGAGTGTACTCTTATGAAAATATATTGTAGAATATTGTCTCAAGGTTCTTTTGAAAAGGTAATGAATTCTGAGAGAGCCTCAGAAAAGAAACTGAATCATCGAGTGTTTTTATTTTTTTATTTTTTTTTTGAGAAACTCGAAAATGACCGAAACACGTCGCTGAATTACAAAAAATCCAGCAGCCGACACGAATTTCTAATTCATGGAAACGCGAAGAAAAAAAAAAAGGAAATACTAGTTAAAATAAACGGCACCGTTCTAACACTGTCCAAATTGTCCAGACGTACAAATTAAATCGAAATTCGAATCGAATGAAATCAATTAAATTAAGTTAAACGAATGATGATTCTAAGTATCTTGGAATACAGGATACGAGCGTTGAAATATATTTCTTTTATTAAATGAACGACAAACGAAAAATACCTTTTTACATTTAAATGATACTTTTAGAATGCAGGATATAAGCGTTGAGAAGAGAGACCGTGTCAAGCACAGTAGAAAGATATTGTTTTACATACAGATGCGACTGGCAACCGATTGCGGACCATAACGAGTGACCAGAGCCGTCGCTTTCTTTTCCTTTTTGAACCCCGTCGGTACGATGTCACTGGACAGAAATTTATCACGGCTCAAATACACATTGTGGCCATGGTTATACCATACTACGGCTTAAATATACTTAAAACTGAGGAAATATCGGAATTCTCGGACGAAAAATTCTCCAACGTCTCATCGTCGACTCTAGGAAACGCGAGACTCGAGATCGTTACACGTCGAAGGATTAATCCTCGAAAAAAACTTAACCCTACAACAGATCGAGAACTCTATTGCAGAGAGAGAGAGACGAGAAACTCGTGACATCGGGATGAGGAAAGGACGTAGGAAGGAAACAGAGGATGAAGAAAGCCTTCTGATATATCGCGGACACCGGGGTGTCTCCTCGCGCGCGTAGGTCAGAAGAAAGGGACGAGACGGCGGTAGCAGTTGCAGAGATTTGTAGGGACAGGTTCCCGACTACCTACGAGCAGATGTTGCGTCCTAGCTGGGTAGGTGGAGAAGATCGCAGTAGATCTTCGGCGGTGGTGTTGCTCCTGGTGTTCGTCCTCGGCTCCTCCACGTCGCCAGCGCGCACGTTCACCCCGCGTGCGTACACCTACACTTGTTCTTCTTGCGGAGAAGCACGCCGGCAACCTTACCTACCTACGTGATCCTGCCCGGCTAACACACTGCCACACTAACAACCGCCATTCTGCCTCTGTAACGGTACATCAGCCCGCTCCTATGCGCCTCTCTCTCTCTCTCTCTCTCTCTGTTGCACCGGAGAATCCTGAAACTCACGCGTCTGACGGACGACGATCGTGTCGAGATATTGATAATTGTCGTTCCCAAAGCGCAATGCAGTTGTTGGGATCGCAGCATGTTGTTGTTTATTTATTTGTTTGTTTCGAGTGTCGTTAGCGACTAGCGTTGCTTAACCCTTCTAGTGTCGGCGAGAAATTGATGTACCTAGTGGTGGTGAAGATTAAAATAAAAATTGTAAAAGTCTCGTCTCCACTGAGAGCTAGCTTGCTACAAAGAAATGAATAAAGGTAATTTCAAAGAATAAATAAATAAGTTATTTTAGAAACGAATATATGTATATATGTCGTGTTGTTCGGCACTAATTTTCGGGGTTAACAATTTTTGTGATTTCTAATCTGAGTTTGTAATTAAGTAAGTATGTATTGTTATATACAGTTCGACTGATCATTTCCCAACCTTTAAGTGGATTATTGGAACTGATTACAAGTTACATGTTAGGTTGCAGTTTGCTCGCAGCTAGATTCCTAACCTTTCAGCTCCCAACCTTTAAGCTCTTTCTAATTTTTGATCAACGATTGTATTGTGCGTTGATGTTATTGTATTGATCATAATATCGAAACATAATACAGTCATTAATTAAAGATTAGAAAAAGTTGCGACAGCCTCGATAATTCATTTAAAGGTTAGAAATTTGATAAATCTAGCTGCGAGGAGTTAAGTGGATTATTGGGCCTCTTTCTAATTTTTAATTAATGATTCTATTATTATTGTTGTTATTTTTCTCTAATTTCTAACGATGCAAAAATTTTTGTGCAAACACAAGACTCCAGTCGTTGAATTAGAATTGAAAGTCCACTGAAGAATGATTAATTTGTAGCTGTGTAATTATGTTGTGACTTTTAAAAAGTCACAGTTACATTATAATTTTGTACACGTGTCTCGTGTTACGATTGATGGATCAATAATTATTTAGATATTCAATAACTAGACATACAATAATTATACAATAACGTTATTACTTGTTATTATATAATGTTATTATACAATAATTATACAATAATAGTTATTGGTAGAACGTTTCAACACTGGATGTTGGTGTCGTTCGACTTAAAAAAATAATTGATTGCAAGAAGATTGGAAACAGTACGAAGCTAATTGCGCAGGAGTGTTTTTCAGAGTGTCAAGATTTCTCCTAATTTTTGTCATTTCTGTCATCATAATTATTGTCAACTCTGTAACGTTTCAGCAAGTTTTCAAGCGATGAAAAGAACTTTTCAAGGCATTCGAATTTTTCAAAGACATTCGAATCTTTTTGCACTTTTTCAGCGACATTCGAACCTTTACACTTTCACAGTAAAAAAACACCACTTCTGGAAGAAGAAACGAACGTGGAGCTTTCGAAGCTGGAAGCTTCCCTCGAAACGAGACCAGCTGGATAGTTAGCGCAACTTTTTCTCAAGTCTCCAGATAAAACGGACGATTTTTCCATGGAGCGTGCGCGAGTACTCTCGTCGCCGTCGTCGTCGTCGTCGTCTCTGCCCGTCGAGTGGAAAACGAGATAAGGCGGACGACTTCAACTCCTTCGAGTGAAAATTCGTGAAAATACCAGTCGACCGAATACGTATCGTACGTGTACGTATGCGAACGCGTCATAAACGTGACACGAGGAGCACGTGCACGGTCACCAAGCGAGCGTGGCCGAAGCGAGCGGGGGAAAATCCTCGCGGAGAAAGGAGAATCGAGCGAACAGAGGAGAGAACGGGCGAATTCGACTGGTAATGTAACTAACCCGGTCTAATGATCGCGCAATTCAAGTTGAACGACCGTTCGAGTGGTTTAACCGAGATTGGGCCCATCGATTATTTATAAACGAGCCTGTTCCTCTTGGAAGACGGAGGTCAGAGGATACGTACGTGGCTTGAAAATTGCCGAGCAATTAATTAGATGAGAGAATTCATGCTCGGATGGTTAGTTGTGTATATATATATATATATATATAATTGCAGTACCTTGGCTACTGTGTGAACTTAGCAAATTAAACAGCAGAGAGACGCTTCCCATTTGGCTATTTATTACTTGTCACATTGGCCAAGAATAGTTAATTGTCAGATTTTCTCGGAAGTAAAATTCGTTCGAGTGCGACTCGTCTTTGAAATAATTATTCGATCGGGAAAGAAACGTAGCTCACGTTAGAGATTGATAGTCTCGATCAGTTCGATTTTCGCGATTCTTCACCCTTGCAAAATTGTAAATTATACGAAAAGGGATTGGTCGAGGCGAATATAACAGTGAAAGAATTATCTGGCAGTTTCTCAGAAATTTTACAAGAAATCTTTTGCAACAATGACAGTTACGATACAATACTGGTTCCTTTGCTATTAATTGATAATACTGCTATTAAATAATTGGTATTAAACTTTAATATTCGTCGAAAAAACGTGACAGAATTTACTTTTACCACGCGGAGACACATTTTGTATTTCAAACGAAATTTACGTACTTTGACAAACGATAAAGCAGCAGAAAATATCTTACGAATCATGCATTGACGTGATATTAAAATTCGTATGTATGACATTCTAAGAATTCTCAGACAATTTATATATCGATCTTCAAGGTTACGCAGTTGCAATCTTGAAGATGTTGAAACGTTCTTCGTGAAAGAAAAGCAAAAGCTAGTAAGAGGGACACAATTAAATTAAAGGTGTTGATTCGAAGGGAGCGAGGGAAAAAGTTGGGAACAGAGACGAAGAAAGTAGGTGGACTTGTAAAGAACACAAACGAGAGTGAAAAGAGCAACGTGGAAAGAACTATTATAGAAAAGAAGGACAGACGTGACTTCGATCGACCACGTACGACAGAGAGATTCTTATTCTCGATTGATCGATAGCCTGAAACCGAAACTGTATAAAGAAAAATAGAAATACAAACAGAAGCAAAAGATTTTAAATTATTAATTCGCGAAGATTTTAAATTATTAATTGAGAATCCTCCTTAAATTCATTCAACAGTTATTTGACAAGTGTAAGGTAATGCTGATAATAAATTAGATAATAAATTACTATAGCTAAATGATATTTGACCCCATGGTAATACATATCGTAAGAATGCAGTTGCTGTTCATAAAAATAAAATTATAAATTATAAATAGATGAATAATAAAATAAATTTCGTCTAATGTGAATATAAATTTAAAATAAAATGATGCTCCATTTATATGAATTAAACGAATTAATCATCCTGAATTAATATCCCTTATAATGTGAGAAATTTGTTTAGAAGAAAAATCAATGTTAGGACAATAATGCATTGATGAAAAATAATTCGAATTATTAAAAAAATTCCTAATATCGATCCAAAATTTCGTGTATAATTAATATTTATTGGTGTTGGGGGATTAATAAATGACAATTTATTAATCTCAGTTACAATATTTTACAATATCATTTTAAATATGAATTTCAAATATAATATTTTTACAATTATATAATTTTAAATGTCATATTTTTGTATCACCAACTTGGAAATACCTCGTCAAACACGACAATACACGAAGATATTCCTGACGCAAGCCTGAAAAATGGTAGAAAGATCTTCTGAAAAAAAAGAAGAAAAAAAAAGAACGGCACATTCGTCCCGAGTCAACGTCTCTTCTGACGAATTCTAAGCTGACAGGTTCTCTACACGCGAAAATGAACGACGATGGTTTGACGATGGTTGTACGCCGTGTGCACGCGTGTGTACATGCACGAAAGGAGAGACAGAGACAGAGAGAGAGAGATGAAGCAGACAGAAAAAGTAAAGAAGAGAGAGAATGAGCGTGAGGAGGGAATTTGCAAGGAGAAAGAGGGACGACACACACGCGGAGATGGAGGCGACTGCACGCGCGAGCGAATCGATGCACGATCCTGCGTGCTCGCGTGTGCGTGCCGCGAGTACTTTCACACGGAGGTGAACAACACGCGGCGGTATCCAGGCCAGGGGTGGCCAACCACTCCTCCTTCTACCGAAGACACTCTCCTCGTCCACTCTCCTTTGATCTTTCGATTTTTTCAATTTTTTCTTTCCCTTTCCTCCTCTTCTTCTTTCCAATCTTCCGGCGTTCAGATCGTCCCTCGAGACTCTCCTTATCGTTTTCGTACTCTTTTATCTGTTCTCTCCTTGCAACCTTTCGACCTCTCGATTTTCCCACCCGGTCTCTCTCGATCTCAGTCTTTCGAATCTATCGACTCTCTCTTTGGATCTTTCGTTATCGTAAAGAATCGCACTTTCTGTTTCTTCTTTTTTTTTTTTTTTTAGAGTTACAGTCCCTGCAGACTGTGATATTCAGTCTCTTAATTTTCCAATTTTCTTTCCTTTTTTTTGTTTTTTCGTTTCAATTACTTCTTGATATATTTGTCCCTTTTCTACGTTTCATACTTTACCTTTGTTCTTTGATCCTTGCAGCTATACTTGTCTCCCCTCTCTCTTTCAATTTTTCAATCTCAACGATCTTTGCATTTTTCATCAGGATTACCATTTCTGTATCTATTTTCACTTTTGTCCAGTCTCGTTGTGTGTTTCAGCCTTCTCGAGCTTTCGTTGGATCCTCGTCGTCGGAAGATATCTGAAATATACAAAGTAAAGTGTTGGTTGTAATATTTAGTAGACGAGACAAATTTCTACTTAGGCTCCATTTCTTTAGTTCATAAAAATTTAACACCAGAACTACCAAAGTGGCCAAAGTGATTAATTTGTAATTTTTCGTTAGAACATTTCGTTTCCGTACGTTTGAAAACATTTTTTTTAAGACAATACATTTCTCGTGAAACATACGAATAAAAGCTTGCATAGTATCATAAAGTTGTATTATGAGGTTTCTCTATATTTTTCTCTTCAGTGTCTCTGACAATGGAAATTTTACGCTTTAATCGTCGGTAGTTCTAGCGTATAAAAAAACATAAAAATCTGACGATAATATCTCGAAAGTGAAAGCACGTGGCACGCGGCGTTTTTTCCGTGCAATCACACAGATATGGGTGATTACGAAATTTACTATCGTTGACATAACTTCTAGTAGGAGATATACACGTACGATCGCATAATTGTACGTGTATATAATCCATGTATCGGATGTGACGTCTCACACAACAGTTTAGTCGTCATTACATAAATTAAATTGTCGTAAATTTCCAAAGAAATTTCTTACCTTGTATGTCATAATCTAAATACTACGAATTGAACTTACCTCGAACAGCGAAATATCTCGAAATACTGCGTGAAAAAACGCGAAACAAAATATGAATATAAAATAAATACAAGTATGAAATAAAATCATATAAAATCATAAAATCAAAGTGACACAAAATATGAAATAAATATATAATATATTTCATTAATTTAAATTATATTTTATTATTTAAATATGTAATAATATAAAATAAATATAAATAAAATAAAATAAATATAAAACGAACATCGTACAAAATAAAATAAAAAGAAACAATCATCCGGTCAAATTGAGTCGTCACGATTTCCAAGTAAAACGCAAAGTTTCAAAGTGAGAGAGTTACTCAAAGAAAGGGAACTATCGAGTCCCGTAGGATCAGTTGAATTTCTCTTCGATTTTTCAGCTCGATTTCGTTTCGAGACGCGTTTTATCGGGAACGCAGTGGAACGTACTTGTGCCGCCGCCAGTTCGACGTTCGACTTTCATCCGTGGCACGCGGCAAATATTGAAGCTCACTTATAGATAAGACTTTTGCAGACTGGCAGGCGCACGAGCAAACGCGGCCGTGCAAAAGTGCCGCGGATTTTTCACGTCCGTTCGTATCTCGTCACAATCGTTCTGTGTGTGTGTGTGTGTGTGTGTCGTTCGTTCTCGTTACGTGTGCGCGCGCTAGGCTATTTCTAGGATAAAGAAGAACTTGTTGATAAACGGCGGACGGTCTGTTTGATCGTCGATAACGCGAATTCCTATCTTCTCGAAACGCAGCTTCGGTGTCGATTCTGTTGCAATTGTGATCCTCTGGGATCGGCGACAGACGTCGTTAACTTGAATTCAGATCGCTGAAATTCATTTGTTTAATTTTATTCCGCGTTCCGGAGGTTGATAGCGCAAAATCGAATGTAACATCATTCCTCTTAATAACTGATTAACAATAATAATTTCGTAACAATAATTACGAAAAAGTAATTATTAATTACAGTCGCTCCTTTCAATCAAACAAACTAAACGTGACGACGTACTCTCTACGATATTTGTCCTTAAACAAATTCACGTACAAATAAAAATTAGAATAATTATTAAAAAGTATAGTAATTATAATTATTATCTCGAAAATTCCCTATCAATAAACACAACTATTTCAAACGACATTTGAAACGCTATAACGAATCAAGGTTCAATTGTTAAACGAAAGGAGAGAAAGGAACACGCGAGATATTTTTTCTCTTGATCGCTCTTCGTTTTAATTCTGGCAAAGTGGAGGGAATCAAGGGTACATAGTTTCGTAGGGACATCGTAACGTGTTCCCGTGACACGGAAGTCGTTCCCAATTACTCTGATGTCGCGTGGATTGAAGTCGGAGGTACACGAAACATATGTCACTGCCGCGGATGATCGATGCCGCTGGCCCGTGTAACGCGACCGCTGATGAATGCAGCCAATGACTCGAACAGGGTGCATCCGGGTCAATTAAGATCGACGAAATTAATATCGGTGGCCCGCTTTGCCTGCTTTCAACCCCCCTGCCCCCCTCCCCCTCCTGATTTCGCGACGTCGCGTCAAAACCGTGTCACCTCGTTGCATCTTGGTGTTTCTGTCATTCTTCTTTCTTTTCTTTTCCATTTTTTGTAATCTTTCCATTTAACTGAAGCTTAAGATGATAATATTGTATCAGAAATAGAAGAGGGTTCTTCTTTATTGTTAAATTGTTAAATTTTTATTAATTTCACGCGTGTCACCTCGTTGCATCTTGGTGTTTCTGTCATTCTTCCTTCTCTTCTTTTCCATTTTTTGTAATCTTTCCATTTAACTGAAGCTTAAGATGATAATATTGTATCAGAAATAGAAGAGGGTTCTTCTTTATTGTTAAATTGTTAAATTTTTATTAATTTCACGCGTGTCACCTCGTTGCATCTTGGTGTTTCTGTCATTCTTCCTTCTCTTCTTTTCCATTTTTTGTAATCTTTCCATTTAACTGAAGCTTAAGATGATAATATTGTATCAGAAATAGAAGAGGGTTCTTCTTTATTGTTAAATTGTTAAATTTTTATTAATTTCACGCGTGTCACCTCGTTGCATCTTGGTGTTTCTGTCATTCTTCCTTCTCTTCTTTTCCATTTTTTGTAATCTTTCCATTTAACTGAAGCTTAAGATGATAATATTGTATCAGAAATAGAAGAGGGTTCTTCTTTATTGTTAAATTGTTAAATTTTTATTAATTTCACGCGTGTCACCTCGTTGCATCTTGGTGTTTCTGTCATTCTTCCTTCTCTTCTTTTCCATTTTTTGTAATCTTTCCATTTAACTGAAGCTTAAGATGATAATATTGTATCAGAAATAGAAGAGGGTTCTTCTTTATTGTTAAATTGTTAAATTTTTATTAATTTCACGCGTGTCACCTCGTTGCATCTTGGTGTTTCTGTCATTCTTCTTTCTTTTCTTTTCCATTTTTTGTAATCTTTCTATTTAACTGAAGCTTAAGATGATAATATTGTATCAGAAATAGAAGAGGGTTCTTCTTTATTGTTAAATTGTTAAATTTTTATTAATTTCACGCGTGTCACCTCGTTGCATCTTGGTGTTTCTGTCATTCTTCCTTCTCTTCTTTTCCATTTTTTGTAATCTTTCCATTTAACTGAAGCTTAAGATGATAATATTGTATCAGAAATAGAAGAGGGTTCTTCTTTATTGTTAAATTGTTAAATTTTTATTAATTTCACGCGTGTCACCTCGTTGCATCTTGGTGTTTCTGTCATTCTTCTTTCTTTTCTTTTCCATTTTTTGTAATCTTTCCATTTAACTGAAGCTTAAGATGATAATATTGTATCAGAAATAGAAGAGGGTTCTTCTTTATTGTTAAATTGTTAAATTTTTATTAATTTCACGCGTGTCACCTCGTTGCATCTTGGTGTTTCTGTCATTCTTCCTTCTCTTCTTTTCCATTTTTTTCTTTCCATTCAACTTAAGCTCAAGAGAATGATATTGATCAGAATGATATGTATCAGAAATAGAAGAACATTCTTCTTTTTATTATTAAATTGTTAATTAATCTCACGCGTGTCACCTCGTTGCATCTTGGTGTTTCTGTCATTCTTCCTTCTCTTCTTTTCCATTTTTTGTAATCTTTCCATTTAACTGAAGCTTAAGATGATAATATTGTATCAGAAATAGAAGAGCATTCTTCTTTTTATTGTTAAATTGTTAATTTATTTCACGTGTGTCACCTCGCATTTTGTTGTTTCTGTCATTCTTTCTTCTTTTCTTTTCCATTTAACTTAAGCTCTAGAGAATAATATTGTATCAGATATAGAGGAGATTGTATAGAAATAGAAGAGAATATTGTATCAGAATATATAATATTGTATTTTCGTGTTTTTATAATTTTTTCTTTGTTTAATTTTGCGCCGAAAGTAGCATTAAAATTGTAAAACACGAGAAGATTCTTCCTTTTATATTGTTATTATTGAATTATGGATTTCACGTGTGTCACCTCGCTGGGTCTTCCTGTTTCTATGATTCTTTTTCTTTTTTCTTTTTTATCCTTTGTAATTTTTCCTTTTCTTCTGCCCTTTCCATTTAACCTCGCGTCGAGAACGCGAATTCTTCGTTTTCTACTTTTTATTATTGCGCGTTAATCTGTATTTCATCTGCAATACGATGAATTTTTACTTTAACTTTTATTCGAATTTTACCGATGAAATTCATTCGACTAACTCGTGTTCTGAATTGTACTTCTACAATACCATCTGACTCGAATATTCACGTATCACTGTCCTATTTACTTTATTATTACACCGTTGCGTCATTGCCAAAACGATCTATTTATAACTGTATCACCACGCTCTATTGTTAGTTCTTCTCCGATAAGAAAAAGGAATATTTCAATCAACGAAAAAAAAAAAAAAACAGAAATCTAACTGCAAATTTTCATGAATGAAAAATCAAAAATTTCTTTTATACAATATTCTCATATAATTCCTCCACTTGTTATTTCAACCAATTAATTAACTTTCTTTAGTAAACAAAGGAAAAATAATATAAAAATCTCGCGAAAGGGAAAACATTCTTTCATACAATTTTGAATTCCTATATATACACCAATATTTCACTCAGTTGTAACTTTATAGATCAATCTAAAGAAAAGTGCACTAAAATTTTTATAAACAAAGAAGAAGGCGAGAATTTTTCTTTCCTACAATTCCTGACAGATATATAACAGAGATACCCATTCTATTTAAATTATTTTTTTAAATTATTGTCACTAGATGGCAATGTTTATTAAATTTGTAGGAAAGAAACATTACTAATATTACAATTTCTTTTAATTTCCTGAACCAACCAATCGTGACGTTCTTGATGGATCAACAGGGAAATAGCACGAGCTGTCGCGAATTCGTGTTCTTGATATTCTTTCTTCCTCTTTCAGCTTTCATGCGCTGGTTTCCTTCATGCACTCGAAAAATGTATATTCGTGTCACGCTAAGCAGTTAGTGGTTCCAGCGACAATGCAACGTCGTTAGATTGTCACAATGACGCTATCTCGGCCATAAATTAACGTGGCACAAGCATGTTGAAACGTGGAATTACGTAGGAGTAAAAGAGCATGCGCTCGGTTGTGCAGCCGCTGAAAAGACGCTGTTTCCTACCATTGGAGAGTAATCGTTCTAGGAGTGAAGCCCGACAGCTGATTTTGAAGCCACGGCTATCAACTCGTTCTCACTTTCTCCTTAAAACGCTGCACGTCCAACTATCCCCTAAAATTGTTTCAATCTTCGACACACGCAACGCCAAAATCGTTTTCCCTTCTCTCGATTTGGCGAGATTTCAGTAATTCGACGTTAAATTTGTTTGTTTCGATCGATAGATCAAATTGTTATCCAATTCTTTGTTTTCTCAATCGAAATTAAAGTTTTGATGTGCGGTGTGGATTGAAATAATGACTCTGAGAAACTGAGCATCGATAAAGTATAATACTCCTTTCGCTACGATTTCGTAAATTTTTTAAATTTCTTAAAATTTTTCTTAAATTTTTTAAATTTCTTAAATTTTTTCGTAAATTTGTAAACTTTTCAAATTCGTGTTTCTCTGAATTAGTTGATGAAACATATGTATATTTAGATACTATCTTATGTACTATACTATCATATATATATATATATATATATATATATATATATATATATATATATACTGTCTTAAATACTTATTATCTTAAATTACTTAGCTTTTGAAATAAATTGAGAAATATTCGAACAGGCGACAGAATACAAATAATAATGATAAATGAAATAAATAACAAAATTATGTATCGTATAACACGCCTCTAAAACCTCGGCTGAGAAAATCTTAGAACAAGTACTACGTTTGTATTGATAAGAAACAGTACAATAAATGTGAGTTACAAATTGCACACGATACGTACGATATTTATAATATAAATTGTTGTATTTACAATGAACGTGATGCAATTAATACAACGTAATTGAATATGATAAGTATAAAATGTACTTTGTGCAATAAAGATTCTGTTAACATGTTGCATTATTACATTACAGTACGTGCCTGCAAAAAAATGAAATTAAATACAGAATACATTTAACCCCTTGCGCTGGCAATTGGTTCGCGGACCATAACGAGTGACCGATTCCGTGCACAATAATTCGTCGCTCTCTTTTCCTTTTGAACTGGAAATGATTGAAAGAAGTAATAAACTCGTCATTTGTTTTGCCTGGGTCACATTCAAATATACTTAAAACTGAGAAAATGTTGCAATTTGACAAAAAGATTCCAGCGCAAAAGGTTGAGCTATTGTATTTGAAATACTGAATATTAATGAAGAGACATGTAACAAGTGTCTTAACACTTTCGACACATTACTGTATCGTACTTGAGAGATTCTCAAAAAAAAAAAAAAAAAAAAATCGTATATATTTTACTCTTCGAACAAAGTCGAGAACTTTTTTTCTTTCTTTCCTCTTTCCAAGATTAATAAAATTTTCAATCGGTCGAGATCGTCAGGCGAGAAAAGATGTTGTGGGCGTCGTAAGAAACCGATCGGTTCGCAGGTGCCTCGGGAGAATTTAACGTTGGTGTGCACGATGTCGGCATACCGAAGGAGATCGAGAGATTCTCGAAGGAACGAGAAGCTGACTGACGGCGAGTCTCTGACCGTCGTGCACGCACGGTGCATTGCCCTCGGACTTAGATAGAATCGCCTACACCCACACCGCGCTCCTTTATGTCACTCTCCCGCTGTTCTCACTTCTCTCTCTCTCTCTCTTTCTCTTCTCGTTCTTTTCCTCTCAATTTTTTTTTTCTCTCCCCCTTCGCGGAATCAGCTTTCCAACGCTCGATTGAACAACGTCGCCGAGAAACGGAAACATTCCGACGAGAGAGATTTGCTTTTCCTTCTGCTTTTTATTTCTCCGCCAGTCGAGTCGAAATTTTTCCACTCTTGGCTCTGTGAGACATTTTGATTTGGGTTGTTACGTCTTCTGAATGTTATTTGCAAAAGCATGACGTCTCGTACATACGTGAATACATAATTGAAAATCTTCAGCGAAGAGTGTTACGCTGTATCACGCTGTATTTAATTCATTTCTAGAAATAATTGCTGTATCTTTACCGGTTTTCCACTGAAATTATTCGAATGAAAGAATAGTAACTCTTTCGGCGCAAGATTGGTGAGAATGTCTCGTTCTGAAAGTGATTGATCAGCCAAGCTTTTCAAAATAAAATGATTGTACATTTTCAGATTGATTTGAAATTTTAATGCAAATCGTTACAAACGTGTACCACCGCAGTTTCAATAAAATATTTCATGTTTTCTATATTATATTTCGTATTACACATGTTGTGTTTTATACATACTACATTTCTATATTGTATTTTATACTTTTACATCCGTGGATAATTTTTGGAGAGAATTAAGTTTAATTAATCAGCTTCTTTTGATTGAGAACCTCTTTTACTCAACTGATTTTATGTTTCGTTTGTTTCAGGTATTTCTAAGAGTTTCTTTTATCGTTTCGAAAGCCATACTGATCAACTCTAAATGATAAAAGTAAGTTACGATTATTCTACAAATGTACATACGTACATATTGTATATTATAAAAGTGTCAAGCTTTTCAGACAGTATCTAGGTAATTATGTTGGTACAATTTGGAAAATATCGAGTTCAGTTTCCAAGAGATTTTCTGGCAATTTATATCGAACCTTGAGTATTAGGTTATTTTTACAATTTTCGTCTCTTTTTAATCTTAACGTTTGAAGTTTAATAGAATGGCAAAAAATATCATGCATCAAATTTTTGTCAGTCAGTGGTAAATTCAGTCATAATAAAATTTGTTCAATAATTCGTAGCTAAAAAAAAGAAAAAAAAATGCATCGATTTTCACATTTAATTTCATGCTTCAGTTTCAACAATTTTGAATTGATTAATCAATAATCAAGTGCTGGTAACTCATCTTATCACAAAACCTAAAAAACTAAAAAAATTAAAAAAGAAACAAATATCACTGCTTGAAAAAAACGTATCGACTTTCACATTTAATTTCATGTTTCAATTTTAACAATAAATTGATACACTCGAGTAAAAAAAAAGCAAATATTACTCTCCAAAAAAAAAAAAAAAAAAAAAAAAAAAAGAAAATGTACCGATTTTCACATTTCATATCATGCTTCAAGTTTTAAGAATAAATCGAGGTATTACTCGGAACCCGTGGACAACATTACGAATATTAATAATTGGCAATTACTAAACCTGTAGGTAATATTAATCGTGTCACTGACATTTCACGAGGCAAGACCTTACACCTCGAGTATTTCCATCATTTCTACGCTGACGATGATCCCGTGAAAAACGGCGGCGCGGCGCGGTATCGCGTGCTGCGTTTCACCGCAGAATAAAGTATGGCAAACGCCACGCTGACAATGAGTGGAAACGAGAAGTCTCTGGCCGGGTGTCTCTCTGTTCGGTATTATCGTGTCACAAGGGGACGCGACACACCGTCTCTCTCTGTGCGCTGCGTGTCGGTGTCTCGGGTGCGCGAAAGGCCGCGAATAAAATTCCGACCGCGAACGAAAAGTGGGACGCCGCGTGTG
This sequence comes from Tetragonisca angustula, assembly GCA_036937485.2. NCBI lineage: Eukaryota > Metazoa > Arthropoda > Insecta > Hymenoptera > Apidae > Tetragonisca > Tetragonisca angustula. The sequence continues at coordinate 1,485,629 of JAWNGG020000021.1, forward strand.
CTGGCCGGCGAAACAGCCGCAGAAACTGCACATTTGCATCTCTGAATAACCATACGTCACCCGCGACCGCCACCATGCGCCGTGTAATAATTGCTCACACTCGCGAGATTTCACCCGATTCCACGCTCCTGGTTCCTTCCTCGGTTGGAACGTTGTCGGGCAATTTACAATTAATCTTTCCTATTCTTTTTTTCTATAATTTCTTCTATAATTAATCTTCCATGTTTCTTTTCTAATTAATCGATGGCACGGAGACAATTGAAAATGTTCCGCACACATTGGACATTTGTGGACATTTTTAGTTTTTCTCGCGAATTGATAAAAATTTGTGGAATAATTGTTTCGAGTCTGTTGTATCGTAGAGAATATTTACGTAATTATATTATACACGTTATTTACGTTAAATTTATATTTTTACGAAGATACTTAAAAGTGCTTTGCATTTTGGAATTATTGGACATTTTATGGAATTACGCGTTCGTTTTAGTTGGCAAAAATTTGTAGACTAATTGTTTCGAGTCTGTTGTATCGTAGAGAATATTTATGTATATTATATCATACACGCTATTTACGTAATTATATTATACACGTTATTTACGTTAAATTTATATTTTTACGAAGATACTTAAAAGTGCTTTGCATTTTGGAATTATTGGACATTTTATGGAATTACGCGTTCGTTTTAGTTGACAAAAATTTGTAGAATAATTGTTTCGAGTCTGTTGTATCGTAGAGAATATTTACGTAATTATATCATACACGCTATTTACGTAATTATATTATACACGTTATTTACGTTAAATTTATATTTTTACGAAGATACTTAAAAGTGCTTTGCATTTTAGACATTTTATGGAATTACGCGTCCGTTTTAGTTTCTCACGAATTGATAAAAATTTGTAATTTGTTTTATTGTGATTTAGAAAAGTAACACGCACGGTGTCTTCGTTGAACATTCGTTTCGAATCTGTTGTATCTGTCGAGAATATTTCAATAATTATCAATAATTAACAGACAGACAGAACATTTATGTGAATTTATATTTCCGTGAAGATAATTGAAGGATCAAGATCTATTTCACTTTATTTTATACTACAACGTGTTTGAAGATGATAGATTTGAAAGTGTAGTTCAAGCCTCGATTATTAATAATTAACAGAGAGCGAATGTTTCTTTGCATTTCGATTCCCATATTACTTGCGTTTGTAATGACAATAATTCAACGATTTGGATTTAACGATTCGAAGAATAAGATTTATGCGTAGCGTTCATTATGCATATAATATTATGCAGCGGAGAAAGTTGAGACGTGTGATTTAAGTCGGAGAGTCGAGATTTCAACCGGAGAAAGTGGGGTTTACGTTTATTGTTCGTAGATTTTAGAATTTTATCGTTATTGCTATGGCTGAACGTTCAGAAACGTTCCAAGTGAACGTTCTAAGAAACCAGTCAAACACGATTGCAGAAAAATTCAACTTCGTGATAAAAAGAGATTAAAGGGTAAATACTTTATTTAAATTTACTCAGATTATTAAATTTAATATTAACAAACTATTAAATTTAAACAGATTACTCTGCATTTATCACGATATATTTTGCGTCGTATGAATTTTTATTCTAAACTCGATAAACGTCTAAAAATCCGCAGTCTGATTGTTATAGTTGTATGTAAATAATAAATATACCTGTTACATCGAATAAATATTTATTCAAGGTGACAATATTTATTCAAGCTAACAATCAGAAAACAGCGCTACGTAACAGTTACAACAATTGTTTTTTTCTTATGAAATAACAATATCACACAGTGTCTCTTGGCATGTTGCCTAGAATTTTTTGCATAGTGCGTCGTGCAAGTACGTCGAAGGGACGGACGACTATGTTTGCACAGCTGCAAATGGAACGATCGTGTAAAGTGTAAGGAGAATGTACGATAGGACATCGGATAGATTCTCCTTTCGTTGGTGTTAAAACGTTGCTGGCCATTTTCCTTAATATCGTCGGGCGTCAGTCGAGTTGGCTCGATCGAAAAATCCCATTAACGCTCGCTTTTCACGAACGAACGATAATTGTCCAGAAACTTTTCGATTCTTTTCTTTCCTTTTGTCGAATTTTTCAAGAAAGTCGGGAAAGTGTTTTTGTTCAAAGTAAAGACAGACTGCATTTCGAGTGTACTTTATTTCAGAAGAGGGGAAACTCTAAGGAAATTTTTAAGCAGCGACGGATTTCAAAGGCGTGTCGTGAAAGTTGAGGACTGTCAGTGTGATTGGCAATGAATTAATAATTTTGAATAATGGCGCATCAGTTTTATTTCTGTGACGTTAATAGTGGCGAGACGACAGAGGCTTCTCATAGTTAATTTTCTTATATATTTTTACAGTTAATATACTTTATATGTTATTATAATATATTTAATATACTTGTATGTTAATATATTTGTAATATATTTAATATACTTATATATTATTGTAATATAGAATTAGAATATACTTTTATAGTTAATATTCTTAATTTTCCCTTAATATTTATTTCTGTTATACTCTGTGGATGAACGTGATTTAACCGCAATGAGGCTAGCAAAATCAAAAATATGAAACTTCCCAATACTTGAATTAAATATACATCAATTAAATAAGTTTGAATTAGTCAGTTCCAAAAGAAGAAAATTTGGCAAGAATTTCACTCGTACGTTTGAGAATTTCCAATGTATTTAAATTAAGCATTAGATATTTAAATTTTATTGAATTAAAAATTTTTTATTAAATTTGAAATTTGAAACTTGTCAAATTTAACATAGAATTAGGAAATTTTTAATTGCAATAAAATATCACACATTGAAATGATAATAGTTGTTATATATTATTATAAAATTGCATAGTAAAATTACAAAACTCTTCTTTCAACGCAAGACCGATGGCAATTTCAAAATAACCACTGAGCGAACCAACACGACAGAATAAATTTGTCAAATAGCCGAGGCGTCTCCAGTATTTAAACTGTTAGATAAACGCGCAAACACTCATCCGCGATTCCAAGGTGCGCGAAAGACGGACGAGGAACGCGGATCATTCTCCCTGAACAAAGCGTGTCCGCGCGAACTATATCGAAGCCTGGTGTCGCTTGAACGCCTACGCGACGCGTAATTAAAAAACGCCGACGCTCGAAACAAATCAATAATCCGACATTACCATAATGGACGCCGGGGCTCATTATACTGTCAGATTCAAGGTGCAACACACGTGTCCCGCCGCGATTATGCGATCGGTGACTCGTGCGTGGCATTGCAACGTGCCACGCTGCGTCGTTCAGCCTGACATTTCGCGATCGTCGTCTCGATAATCGTTAGCCTAATCATCGAATGTCCTCTGATTCATAGTTTTGCAGGTTGGTTGCAGGCAGCTTGATAATTAATCAACGTGGAGTAGAGATTTGCAGTGGAAGAAAATTATGATAGAAATTAGAATCGTTCGACTCGTTAAAAATTCCCTGATTTCTATATTTTCGCAATTAACTGTATAATTAATCAACGCGAGAGGAAATTAATGTGGACGATTAGTCGTCTGAATTAGAATAGAATCGTTCGACTCGTTCGAAATGTTTTTGCAACTTAGTGCTAATTTTATAATTGATCAACGTGAGATTTGTGGTCGAAGAGAATTAAGGTAGAAAATCGTCAGAATTGTCGAACAATTAGAATATTAAATATTTGGAATAGTTCAAGTAAATTTGTGTAAAATATCGTCGAAAATTCCAAAATGCGAGATTAATGTTTAACAAAAATTTAAATGGAAGATTGCTGAAATTATTAAGCAACGAAAATAATACGTACGTGAAAATGTACGTATTTCCAGGTAGTAGGTGAACTTTCGTTCGTATATTTTATAAAAATACTTCGAATTTTGCAACGTTACGAAAAATTTTAAATTGGTCAATTTCATTACACTGGTATCAATTACAAAAGTTAATTCGAAAAGTTTTGTTCGAACAAAATTGAAAAGGATTTCCTGAATGACATTTGTCAGAATATTTTTTTTCCTAGGTAAAAGGAAAAAGGTAAATCATTATACTAGATTTTTCTTTCACTGAATATTGCAGTAATTTTAAGCTGCAATTTTATTTTCTATATTTGGCACACGTCGTTATTATATTATACGTTATTGATGTATTAGCAATTGATAATAGCAATTACTGCTACGTGGCAATTATAGGTTTCAAATTACCATTAGAGGTACCCTAATCGATATTATTAATTTATAGTAGAAACTGGCAGAAATAACAGATGCGCGCATGTGATACAACATTTGAATGTTCGAATGAACGATTTATTCGATCATTTATTCGATTTGTCTGATTATTCAATCATTATCAAATTTAATATTTGATCGTAGCATGATATTATCGAATCGTATATTTAATAATATATTATCATTAGGCGACAAACACGAAGACTTTAACATCATCAAAGCGATCTAAACAATAATTGACAAGTTCTTCGTGGAAATTTTCGAGGTTTGAAGGACACCTCTAAAAATCAGACGCCCGGAGATCAATCTTGAAATAGGGGCATGAAGATTTTAACAGCGTCAAAGCGATCTAAACCATAATTGATAAGCTGTTCATAGGTTGAAAGACACTCTTTCGAGTTGGTGTTCAGTTGAAATGAAAAAGGGAAGAAAAAAATGTGGGGAAAAAGCGCGAAAAGTTGGAGACGCTGCGAGGTTTTTGCGCGACGACGGATGGAATATTTAGTCGAGTGGTATAAGGTCGATATAGCCGGCGGGAATCGAGAAATTGGCCGCGGTTCGACCCGCGAATTCCCAGACTTTCCAAAGCTGGAAATGTCAGGAGGCTGCGGCGGCGTTCGCTGCCAGCTCCGCGACCTTTGTCGCGTCTCGCCGCGCGAATATGTACGTCGCTGCCAGAGATAATTGCTAGCTTGATCGGTGACTGCTGTCTACCGACTGAGGTTCGAGCCACCGCGCCGCCAACTATAACAGATCCAACAAGCTTAAATTATTTTTGGCCGTGCCGTGCCGCAGCGACGAAAATCTCTCGTTGCACTTTCTAACTTTCTAATTTCTCGTATATTCTTAATTCTGCTTTTTTTAAAAGAATATTTCAATTATCGCTGGAAATGCAATATTTCCCTTTTACGGAAAAGGACGACGTTCGAAAGTATCGAGGCGTTTGTAATATGTATATAAAATGTTTGAGTATGAAGAAGTATGTTGATTTCTCGCAATTTTTCTTTTCAGATGAATGAGGATATCTTCTGCTCGTGGGAAGATTCTCTGTTCGTTTGCTAATTTTGATCGAAGAATTTTGACTAGCTGAAAAATCTCGAAATTTATTTATTTATTTCGCTTGAAAATTTTGGGGACAAGCTCGTTAAACTGTTACGATACGACGTGTTATGGTATAGTAAAACAATCGTTTCCCTAGGATTTACTTTTTAAATTCTTACTCGTAATGATTGCTCGAAGAATTGTTAATTAGCTGAGAATTTTAAATTTTTAAATAAACAATTTGAAAGCCAGCTATTTCTCTGACGTTTTTCTTCGAAATTCCGTCCAAGCTCATCGTCGCTGTCGACTTCTTGCGATACAATAAGACAATCATTTACCTATCATTTAGTTTTAAAATTCGCATGAATTTGAATTTTCATTTCTGCTCTTCGTTTAGTTTACCACGTTCGAGTTAAAGCGTCTCGTTAAAAAAGAAATAAGGATACGTCACGTTGCATAACATTAAAAATACTCCTCCCCCCTGAAGTCGGATCCCGAGACGGAGAGTTCGAAACGAGGCGAGTAGAAGAGAAATAGGGGAAAAAGAAGAAAAGGATCAGACGGGTGGCATTCCATTTCGATTACCTTGGCACAGATCCTTCCTTCGGAATCGTTTCTGGCCAGACTGTCTGCGTGTATCGCGTTGAAGTTCACCTCGTGCGCTCGAACTCGATTATACTTAAATAAATGCCGTAACGATCTTTGAGGTCAGTAACTCGTTAACAAACGCACAATTTCTCTCTTTCTCTTCGAAAAGGAAACGGAAAACAAGAAACGAGAAGTAATTCTTCCCCTCAAGAAGATTTCCACCTCAGAGATTCAGAAATTTACGGACAACTTGAGCAACTGAAGTTGAAATATCCGAGAATTCATTGAGACGTTTGAAGACGTTTGAAGACGTTTGACGCGCAGTTAAACGAACGAAAGTAATTCTCTTCTAATGAATATCATTCTGAAAAATTTCAGACGAGGTAATTTAAGAAAATTTAAGAATTCGTGGAAAATTGGCGAGGTATCAATTGAAATTTTCGATATCGAAAACTCTTTTCGGAGAACCATTGAAGTTCAATTTCACCGAGTGATCGGCTTATCGACGATAGCTTTTGGACGGATAATTTTTCACATGAACGTTTTATCAGTACGATTGAACATCCAGTCAATGGTCGAGAATCTCTTCGATTCATTTAATACGCAGATCATTTGAAATTTATTTAATATACGCAATGAAACGAAAATTGAATTCTTCGAAAATCAAAATCAACTGAAGTTTTTAACCAAGGATTTTTCACTTCAAGCAGACATTCTTTATAAAGAGCAATATTTCTCTCTTGAACGTTTAATTCGTACTAGAATATTATACAAATAATCTTATAATAATTAGTGATGAGGCAATTGATTATCAGTATATTACAATACATTCAACAAGTATAATATAACGTGTATATAATAAACACATATACGTGTAAATATATAAATAATAAGTGAAACACACGTGATATATTCAAAGACGAACGTATTCTCCATTTTTTACATGCTTGCCAAAGTCATTCGATATCAGAGTTTCAGATTTTTGGTTATTTTAAAAACACCAAAATGAATTAACTTCTCTGCGTATCACGATCCTTCAGATCTCAAACTTTTAGCAACCTCCCTTCAAAAAACTCATTAAATGCATAACACGATTAAAAGACAATGCAATGGATGAATTTCGATCGAAGCATGAGTTTTTTTTAGAAATTTGTGCAATGCACGAATGTTTATCGGAGCTTCAATTTTCAGGAATTTCTGGAACGAATAAAATTTCATCGAACCTTGAGTTTTTGGAAATTTGTAGAGGAAACGAATTTTTATCGGAGCTCGAGTTTTTGAAAACTTGTGCAACGCGTGAATTTTGATTGAAACCTAACCTAAACCTAACCCAAACCTAACCGTATCACGGTTCCTTCGATCTCAAACTTGTGACAACCTAACCTAACCTACCTCTACTAGAAAACGCGCCAAATCGCGATTAATAGTTTCCAAACACCAAACTGCTGCAATTTACTTTCCCCGAAGACAATAACCGCGCGCAACTTTCGCCCGCGGCAATTACCAGGGCAAACACGCGTCATCAAACCGAGTCAAACCGCCTCGGCCAAACTTCGCGACCCTTTGCCACCTCCGCCTTCGACTTTATCGCCTACGAGCGAAACTTGTCGGTGATTCTTGGCCAAAATTTCCAGGCCGTCGAGTGCAACGTCATGCCTCGATTTACAATAATCTCGAACGGAGACTTTGTCGAAAGATGGAAAGTCCGAACGGTTTGACCTGTTTCCCGAGACGCGAGATTTTAACGAGCTACGACGGCTCCCTCCCTTATCCCTCTTTCCATCTTGTAAATATTGTCAGGTAATCTCTCGTTTGTCGCGTCGTAACTCGGCCTCTTAATGGCCCCGCCGTCATTTTGTCCCAAATTCAGTTCTTGATCAACCTGACTCCCTCTTCTCCTCTTGATTTTGTCTGGTTGGTTGGTCGACGAATGTCGCCAAACATTTTTATCGTGGGACAAGAGAGAGATGAATCACTGGGACTTTTTTTTTCATATGGGGGTTTAGAGTCGCATCGACTACGAGGTCTTTAGCGACGTGCTGGAATTTTCTCTTTATATCTGGTCTAGCAGTTGGGTCACCTTTAGGTAGTTGATAACGTTTCTTTGTTGTTTCTGGCAGGTTAGAGCGGTGTTTTGGTTTAATCCGTATTTACTTCGTAGGTTTCGGTATTTTCTGCATTCATATAGCAGGTATTGAGTGGTGATTTGTTGGTTGCAGGTGTTGCGGAAAGGTGATTCTGTTTTGCTCAGGAGGTATTCGTGTGTGATCTTGGAGTGTCCGATTCGAAGTCTAGTCATAGCTATCCTTTCTTTTCTGCTAATATTGTTGTTTGGTATTTTTTGGTAGAAACGGTGTGGTATGTCGTGTATCTTGGTTCTATTTGTCGTAGTCCAAATTCTGTTCTATTCTTCTCTTTCCGCTTTGGTCGTTGAGGCTAGTAGGTCTTGGTGTGGGATTGGGATGTTCGGTCTGTTGTTGCTTTTTTGGCTAAGGAGTCGAGTTTTTCGTTTCCCTCTATTCCTTGGTGTGACAGGATCCAGGTGATTATTATTTGTTTATGGTCGTTGGTAAGTTCGGTGTATGTTTCCTGAACCATTTGCATGACTTCGTGCTTTTCGGTGGTATTGGTGTTTGTTATCGCGTTTATTGAAGTCAAGGAATCTGTGATGTATCTAGTATGACTGGGACTTTCGTTTGAAAGTTTGAAAGTTGAGAATGTCAATCGAGAGGTTTGGACATATTCGAGTCGAAGTTAACTTGCAAACCCAAAGCTGTAGCTTGTCTATCTATTTAAAAGTTTTATTTATTTGAAAGTATTATTTAAAAGTTTGAACCCTAATTGAAATGCAATTCCAATAAGAAACTGGAAGAAAATTCTGATCGATTTGAATTGACCCATCTATCTGTCCAAAGAGTGAGGCAAAAAATTTCCATCAGAGACGTTAAAATGGCAAAATGGGAAAGCTTTTGTGGTAAAATAGTTTGCACAAATATTTATTTATATATATTTCACAAAGAAAGAAAAGAATCATTCAAATCTCTGGAAATGCATCGTTTCGTATTTACAATAAAAAGTTACTAACAAAAATTACAAATTGGTCATTCTGACTAATTTGAGTAGATTAAAAGCCTCTGAATGATCAAAGCTAATCTATTAAATTAAACCAAAAATCAAGAAACATCCAATAAACAAATTCCACCTCTACGAGAAAACCACCCTCGTCCATCGGGGAAGTTCTTCCTGCCGTTTGCTGCGTTTCTGTAAGAAGGAAGACTCATCCCCCTCACCATCCATTGAAACCTCGTCCATCCTCCGGTTGAAGTCACGATTTGAACAGCAAAGTCAATACCATTCTCCGGTGGTTAATATCGCGAAAGATGTTCGCGAGACAGGTCTGCGACGACGGAAACGGGACTCCACCCCTTTGTGTCGTCGTCGACTCACTCTTTCTCTCTCTCTCTCTCTCTCTCAGTTCGACTATACCAACCCTGGCGGCGTCGATAATTACGAAATGCACGGCACAGGTTGCGGCTGGTCTCGCAGCCGCTCGCTCCAGATCCAAATTTCTGGCGGGGCGAGGTCGTTGGCACCGGGCGGTCGAACACCGACGAGTAGCGATGGAATCGAGCGTCGCGCGAGTAAATTTCGAAACTTCACCCGTTCGATTCGAATCTTTTTCCCTTGTTTTCTTTTTCTTAGTATTTTCGAGAATTTAAGTGAATGTCTCGTGGAAATGAAAGTAATACTTTTAACTAGACTCGAATAACAGTAGATAGGGATGGGTTCAAATGTCGCGCAAGTAAACTCGAAACTTTAGTCGTTGGATTCGAATTTTTTTTCTTTTTTTCTATTTTTTATAATATTTTAGAGAATACGTAGTGTTTAAATGAATGTCTCGTAGAAATGAAAATAATACTTTTAAGTAGACTCGAATAACAGTAGATAGGGATGGGTTCAAATGTCGCGCAAGTAAATTTGAAACTTTAGTCGTTGGATTCGAATTTTTTTTCTTTTTTTCTATTTTTTATAATATTTTAGAGAATACGTAGTGTTTAAATGAATGTCTCGTAGAAATGAAAATAATACTTTTATGTAGACTCGAATAACAGTAGATAGGGATGGGTTCAAATGTCGCGCAAGTAAATTGAAAGCGTCAGTCGTTTCTAATTTTTTTTTTTTTTTCACTATTTTCAATTGTATCTTCAAGTATAGTCGAATCTAGGTTTTGAATATTTCGTGAGTATTTTCGAAAGTGGAAATAACACTCGAATAATAATAGATACAGATGTTCAAATAAATTCGCAAGTAAATTCGAAGCTTTAGTCGTTGAATTCCATTTTTCCTTTTTTTTTTCTTTTTAACTACTTTCATTCATATCTCCAAGTACAATCGAGTCTATGCAGACAGTTTCGAATGTTACATAAATACTTTCGAAAGTGATAATAATAGTTTCAAGTAGATTTAAACGTTGAATAAAGATGGATTGAGTGTCTCGTAAGTAGATTTAAATGTTTTAAAGTGAGACGTTCTGTAAGGGTACAGCGTGTGTTTGTAGCTGTCGTTTATGGGAAATTCCATCTTTACATTGATACATTGAACAACCCAATTTATGATAATTTTAGAAACAGCTGTTAATAAAACAATCGATATAAATTTTCTAGTTGAGGGAATCCTTGAATATCGCAGATTATTGAAAACAATTTTAAGACACGTATGCACGTGTGAGAACCCAAAAAGAAACAACATATCACTTTCATGTTTAATTTATAAACTTTTCTTTGAAAGGCACATCACTCTGTAAAATTCTGATTTGTTAGATTGCAAATGTGTCGGAAAATATCATCCACTTATTGAGAGCTCCCAATTAGCTTCGATCAAATGAAGTATACTCGTCAAAATATTTTTATTTTCGAACGTTGAACTTCACTTATATAAAATGTATACACCGCACCATTGGAGCACAATAAGAAGGTTATACATTGAACCTTGACCTGTATAGAATGGACACACCGCAGGTATAATGATCGAAATACTTTTACTTTCAAGTAGCATTCGAAACCCATGGGAACGAAACTTCAATATCGAACGTGGGTTACAAATGAAACACGTGCTCGACGAATGTTGAAAGATGAAATATATAAGATGAATCATCTAAACCTTTTACCATATACTTGAAGTTATTCATAATGCATTTGTTAATGTTAATTGTTACGTTGCACAATACCTTACAATACTTGTTTGATACACAGTTTTATATAAAACATGTATTTTGGGTAATTTCAAGTAGAACTAGATGACTCACCCTGGTGTATTAAAATACAGTGAAACTTTGCATAAAAGAATTAACACGTCGCAAATACAGTGATCGAAACATTTTTTTTTACTTTCGAGTAATATTCGAAACATACACGTCGACTTATATAAAATATATCTTATGAAGTATGTCTACACATTGTACGCATCAAGCTCGTGCATTAAAATACAATGAAACGTATTTATTAAACTTGACATGCACAAGGTGAACACGTCACAGATACATTGATCGAAATATCTTTCAAATAATATTCGAAACCCATCAAAACGATACTTATATAAAACATGTACCTTATGTATAATGTATGTGTATATTATGCGCATCAAACTCGTTAACACATTACAACAGAACGGAACGTATTTATTAAAATATTATTTATTTATTGAAATAGAACGAAATGTATTTATTAAACTTGACTTGCATATATATAAACACGCCGCAAGTACATTAATCGAAAGTGGAACATTTTTAATTCCCAGTAATTTAAATATCGGTTTGCATAAAAATGTACATATATATAGAAATGCATATATATATATATATATACTATATATATAGAAATGTATATATAGTATATACTATATATATAGAAATGTATATATAGTATATATATATAGAAATGTATATATAGTATATATATATAGAAATGTGTATATATAGTATATATATAGAAATGTGTATATATAGTATATATGTGGAAATGTATATATATAGTATATATATATATATAGAAATGTGTATATATAGTATATATATGGAAATGTATATATATAGTATATATATATAGAAATGTATATATATAGTATATATATAGAAACGTGTATATGTAGTATATATATATATATATATATAGAAATGTATATATAGTATATATGGAAATGTATGTATAGTATATATATATAGAAATGTATATACATAGTATATATATATATAGAAATGCATATATATAGTATATATATGGACATGTATATATATAGAAATGTATATATAGAAGTGTGTATGTATATATATAGAAATGTGCATATATAGAGAACACGCAGTATATAACAAATGTATACACAGAACTCACATCGCAAAGTACTCGGAACTTTTTTCGTCTTTGCTCTCAAGTACATACATACATACATACATACATATATACGTATATATATATATACACATACATACATATATACATACGTGTATATAGGAGTCGAGTAAACAAACAACGCGGGGACGAAAGTTTGATATCGAACTTGACTCGGATTCGCAGAAGTATGTACATATTGGACTTGATCCCATCCCTAGCGACGGGAGAGCGAATTCGAGAGATCGAAGGGGGGTTTCCTCCCGGCGTCCGTCCGGCGCGCGAGGTTGCGGAGAAGGGTGACGGGTGGCAGCCAGAGAGAGGTTGATGCCCGGGTTTACTTCCTAGTCTGCCGGTTGCCTGTATCGACCGGATAGCGTCCCGACGTCTATAGCGTTTGCCCGACTCCGACCCTCTGCCCCGTGTGCTCTACCACTGCGTGGCCAGCCAACGCTCTCTCTCTCTCTCTCTCTTTCTTTCTTTTTTTCTCGCTTTCTTTCTCTTTATCCACCTGTGTCTCTCGGAGGGAATCTCACTCGCGTTCGAAGAACGAGCACATAGGTCAGTGTTGCACCACTTTGTCAGTCTGCAGCCAGTTTCGACAGTTTGGTTGGCTAGATCAGGTTTCAAAGATCGAGAGAAACAGGAAATTACTCCGTTCGGAGGATGTGGAACGAGTTTTTTGAAATTTCACTGGAGTTTGCATTTTTCTTTTTTTAGAAATTTGCGGATGTAGATGAATTTCCATTGAAGCTCGAGTTTTGCGTGGGTTTTGAATTGAAATTTGAACTTTTAGAAATTTATGGAACAAATGGAAGTTTTGTTGAGGCTTGAATTTTTGGAAGTCTGTGGAACTGAATGTAGTGAATTCTCATCGAAGCTTTCAGAAAATTCTTTAGAAATTTCTGCAATGAACGAATTTTGATTGAAGCGTGAGTTTTTTTTACAAAACTGGGCAATGGATGAATTTTGATCGAAGCTTGAACTCTTAGAAATTTATGGAACGAATTTTGATTGAATTTCGAATTTTTAAAAATTCGTGCGGTGTATGAATTTTGATTGGAATTTTAATTCTCAGAAATTTGCGGAGCGAATGAAGTTTCATTGAAGTTCGAGCCTTTAGAAATTTCTACAGCGCGTGAATTTTGATTGATACTTGATTTCAGAAATTTTTACAGCAAATTAATTCTGATTTTTTGGAAATCATTGACACGTGGCTGGAACACGCTGGAGTACTTGTAAGAAGATAATGATAAGTTGATGTTACAGAGGTAACGTGAAGATGATGATTGATATTGATCTTTCTCTTCTTGTGTGTCTTTCGTAGAAAGGGAGTACACAAGTTAGTTCGCGAATGATTTCGTGAATATACTTTGAGGAATATTTAATTGAGTTTCGGTGGAGTTGTCACTGTAGAATTTAGTTTTCGGAAAATTATGTCAACGTTATATCGTTCAAAAGACCGAAGTAACTTAATTAATAACTATCTAAGATTATTTTATTCAGAAGATAATGTTCGACTAAATTTATAACATAGGAACAATTGAAACAACAATTATATTGTATTAAATTATATTACATTATTATATTGTATTATATTATATAATTATATTATATTATTAATATTGTTAACTATTATTGAAACAGTCCAAGATGAACGATTAAAAATAGGAAACTTTTCAAATTTTTAGTAGATAACCTAATGGAGTTTCTTTGCTCGCTCGTGTAAATTTCGCATGATGCAAAACCAGATGTCTGTTGAAATTTGGAAACTATTTTGCATTCTAACGACACGATATTTGACTCTGGCGGTTTGCCTAGGTTGATCCGCGTCAAATGCCAGCTATTTTCGGCTTTATTTCGTAAAAATTTAGCCATAATATTTTTCGAACTTCCATCGAAGATAAAGCAGAGCAATTCGTTCCACCATTGCATTCTTTTACTTCTCACTTGGAAAAAAACAATCACCAAGAGAACCTTCACCATATTTTTGTAAAATAAAAGTCTGTTTGATATAATATTTTTTATTTTTACTTTTTTTTTTTTTTTATTATGTCCCTTTAAATACATTGAATTAGTAAAATAAGCCCCTACGTGATCAGACACTGCGAGTAGAATAAGTAGAGTAGTTTCTCGCTGAGCAAAAACGTGCAATAAAAAAGAAATTCAGTTTTAAAACTCATTTTGTTCGCCAGATCAACAAAGTTTGTCGTTGCAAGCAAAAGATCGGTATCACCTCGTTGTGTTCCATTTCTTAACGAGCCACGCATAAACAGCGTTGTTTCTTCCTCTCGCTGATCGTTGATCATCGATCCGGAGAATCATCAAGAGGAACTCGCCTACGAGGATTGATCGTTCGCCGAGCGCAACTTTCCTGGAATCCGTGGCACGTTAAGAGGCAGAAATACCGACATATTGAAACTGGTTAAATGATAATCAGAGGCCGTGGGAGTGGTAGTTTCCTCGAGGGTACGCCTGGTTGTCGCTCGTCGAACTGGCGAGACTAACAACAATCGTAGTACCGTTCTGTCCTTTTGGTTCAACTTTATCTATTTTCTTTGGACTAACCACATTAGATAGATATGATATTCATGATTTTCAAATAGTTCATTGCCATATCTCAAATTGTAGTAAATGATTGAAGAAAATCACAGTTCTTGTTCTGATTTTTCGTTTTACGCGATATGTGAATTGGCGTATTCGATACAAAATTATTTGAAATGTATAATATAACATAATGCCAAGATATAAATATAAATAGTATATATATAATATAGTATACATAAATATATAAATATAAATATAAACAGTATATATAAATATATAAATTTAAATATAAATAGTATATATAAATATAAATATAGATAAAAATAATATAATACATATAAATATATAAATATAAATATAAATATTAATAAATGAAATATTGGTGCTTCGTAATATTATAGAGAATAAACAAAACAATTATTGTCTATTTAAGTCGTCCATTAATTTGCATAAATATCTGCCATCTGTTTCATATGGGAAGCTAAATTCTGTTAAAAATAGCGATTACTCTTGACCCTGGCTCAAGCATAAACTTGAGGATTTGATGGCATCCTCTAAAATATCCGCGATATAGCACTCGAGAGTCGTGGCCATAAACGCGAAACAGTGGAGACAGAATCTAATGCCGCCGATCTTGTGTTCTTTACGACTTCGTAAATTAAACTTCTATACAGTTAACGTAATAATAACTCTCGGCCACAGTTGTTAAAATGAAGATTTCAAGTCCAAATGGGAAACAATACTCCAAGATGAAAGACTTCTACAGATAAAGTTATCAATCTTATGCTTTATTAAAATTGCACAAATTAAATTTCTAATTTCACTGCCTCGCGATGTGATCATGCGATATTATACTGTTTTTGACAATCTAGCGACAAGTGTACCGACAGTAAACGTGAATAATTGAAATTCAAACTGAATGAAAAGAAAAAGAGATCTTCCCGAAATAAATCTACCAATTCTGTTCATTTTTCTTTTTTTTTTTTTTTTTTTTTTATGAATGAGACACAACTATTTCGTTGCATTTTTCTTCGGACACAGTATCCAGAGAGTCATGGAAAATTACTAAACTAGGTTAACGAACATGGTGAAAAAGGGTGGCTGTCCCACCGCGGTTTTTCGTAAATTGTAACTGCGAACTTGGCTCTCGCTAGACAGACATGCTAACGTGTTTACGTGTTAACACTAATTGAAAGGGAAAAGGGGGGCAATTAAAAGGAAAAAAAAAAAAGCAAAAAAGCATGTGTGTAATACACATTGTCATTGTCGCGTTGTCGTGCACCTTCATTTAGGTCAATTACAGAGATGCAAATGGAAATCGCATGGTGGTATTACAGTTTTTTTTCCTTTTTTTTTTTTTAAGTTGACCGACGTGCGTTTAACACTTTACGACCGTCGTATGGCTGAAAACTGTAGTGTAATGCTCTCTGTTTAATCGCAAGTCTGATTAAGAAAAGCGTAAGACGAGATTCTCTTCGCGGCGAAGGATATTGTAAATGGGTCGATTTCAATGAATAATGTATGCGACGTATACGCCGTGATTAACGTCTATATTAAACGATCAACGTAACAATAAAAACTCGCAGTGGACTGTGTTCAACATTGTAGTAAATGCGTATAATTTGACAAGGGTTTTATGCTACTATATTAATAGAGTTTTGTACTGAATTGTAATTACTATACGATATGTATCTGGCATTAAGTACGTGTATAGTATTTATTCTATACACGCGTGAAGTATAAGATAAAAAGTTTCCCACAAAGTGAATTTCGTTGTCCACGAATCGAAATTTTTGGTGAAAAAAATTTGTGCGCCAACGAAATTAATTTTGCAGGCTGGAAGATTTCGTAGTTGTCTACAAATTAGTCTTGTGGAAAAATTTGTGAGCGATGAAATTTATTTCGTGGACTAGAAGTTATTTGACCTGTCCACCAATTATTTCTGGGCGAAAATTCACGGGCTGGAAATTTCCCCTAAATAAATTATCTCTCTGTGGGAAAATTGCGGCAATAGCAAATTTTGGAGTGTCCTGCAAATTATCTCTGTAAGCGATTTATGGGCAGAAAATCTCGAAATTAGCTCTGTAGGATATTTGTGGGCAACGAAATTTATTTCATGGGGTAGAAAATTTTGGAGTGGCCCACAAATTGCTAGGAATTGAAAGTGTTTTTTTTTTTTTTTTTTTTTAGTATTCTAGTTGGAAAGGATAAGGTTATTGGAAAATGGAAAACGGTACGTGAGATACGGAACATTCAGTGCAAATAATGGGACGTTGGATGTGGAATATAAGATACGGAACGTGGGATACGGAATATGAGGAATTGAATACGAAAAGCGGAATAGGTATATCGAGGTATGCGATATGGGATATGGGATATAAAATATGAAACATGGAATACAGTATGTAGGAAATTGAATACGAGAAGTGGGATGTGGGATACGGAACGTGGAAATGCGCGACGTAAGAAATGGAATATAAATTATAATGGAACATGCAAAGTGTAATATTTATAAAATAAAATACATAAATATATAATATAACACGTAACACAATAAATATTTATATAAATATAAAATAGAATATATAAATACATAACATAACACGTAGTATAATAAATATTTATACAAATATAAAATAAAATATATAAATATACAATATAACACGTAATATAATAAATATTTATACAAATATAAAATAAAATATATAAATATGCAATATAACACGTAATATGATGAATCGTACAAAATATGGAAAAAATGTGAGTACGCGATATAGGAAATGTGTAATATAAAATACTACCGACAAAGAGAGATTCGTGTTAATCCAACTGACGATGATCGATGCAACTTGCACCCACGTTTTCAAAAAAATAACGCAAACAACCTCGACGATCACTTCTTCCCTCATTCGCTCTTCCACTCCTTTTCATCAATCATCATTATCCGCGATGTTCCGACGTGCATTTACTTAATCCCGCGAGAACTGCGAGAGAATTAGACGGTCACGCGACGACGAGACAAATAATCACCGAGACGAAAACGATTTCGCGCGGATTTTTCGCGCGAGGTCGCGGCAAATTCGCGGCTCGTTAGAGGTTACGTTGCGAAACAGCAACGTCGGCTTGTCTCTCGCGATGTTTCTCGCGTTTGAAAGCGACTGGGGCCGTGCCCCCTGTGCAACGAACAATTACGTAACATCGGCAGCGAACAGAGTTGGCAACCCTGTTCTCCTTTGAGACGCGAGCCACCTCCCGTATTTACATATATTTACATGCTAATATGTAGGGTGCATCGGTTGGAGTTTAGCACCTCGGGCGATTCGTTTCTTGGCCACTGGTTCTCGCTGATCGAACAGCCGATTCGACACAGGGAACGTTGAAAACGTTGGAAACGAATTGTGAGCTGTATCCTCGTTGCTGGTCCCCTATCTTCTTTCGTACACGAGCTTAATTCACCGGAGACGGGTTAAAAAAGAAAAATTAAGGGAAATTTAACTTTTGGTAATGTTATAATTTTTTTTATAGAAATAAAAATAAGGAAAATTTAACTTTTGGTAATAATTTTTTTTCTAGAAATAAAAATAAGGGAAATTTAATCTTTGGCAATGTTATAATTTTTTTCTAGAAATAAAAATAAGGGAAATTTAACTTTTGGTAGTGTTATAATTTTTTTTTCTAGAAATAAAAATAAGGGAAATTTAACTTTTGGTAATAATTTTTTTTCTAGAAATAAAAATGAAGGAAATTTAATCTTTGGCAATGTTATAATTTTTTTTCTAGAAATAAAAACAAGGGAAATTTAACTTTTGGTAGTGTTATAATTTTTTTTCTAGAAATAAAAATAAGGAAAATTTAACTTTTGGTAATAATTTTTTTTCTAGAAATAAAAATGAGGGAAATTTAACCTTTGGCAATGTTATAATTTTTTTTATAGAAATAAAAATAAGGAAAATTTAACTTTTGGTAATAATTTTTTTTCTAGAAATAAAAACGAGGGAAATTTAATCTTTGGCAATGTTATAATTTTTTTTCTAGAAATAAAAATGAAGGAAATTTAATCTTTGGCAATGTTATAATTTTTTTTCTAGAAATAAAAACAAGGGAAATTTAACTTTTGATAGTGTTATAATTTTTTTTCTAGAAATAAAAATAAGGAAAATTTAACTTTTGGTAATAATTTTTTTTCTAGAAATAAAAATGAGGGAAATTTAACCTTTGGCAATGTTATAATTTTTTTCTAGAAATAAAAATAAGGAAAATTTAACTTTTGGTAATAATTTTTTTTCTAGAAATAAAAATGAGGGAAATTTAATCTTTGGCAATGTTATAATTTTTTTTCTAGAAATAAAAACAAGGTAAATTTAACTTTTGGTAGTGTTATAATTTTTTTTCTAGAAATAAAAATAAGGAAAATTTAACTTTTGGTAATAATTTTTTTTCTAGAAATAAAAATGAGGGAAATTTAACCTTTGGCAATGTTATAATTTTTTTTCTAGAAATAAAAACAAGGGAAATTTAACTTTTGGTAGTGTTATAATTTTTTTTCTAGAAATAAAAATAAGGAAAATTTAACTTTTGGTAATAATTTTTTTTCTGGAAATAAAAATGAGGGAAATTTAATCTTTGGCAATGTTATAATTTTTTTTCTAGAAATAAAAATAAGGGAAATTTAATCTTTGGCAATGTTATAATTTCTTTTCTAGAAATAAAAATAAAGGAAATTTAATCTTTGGCAATGTTATAATTTCTTTTCTGGAAATAAAAATAAGGGAAATTTAACTTTTGGTAATAATTTTTTTTCTAGAAATAAAAATGAGGGAAGTTTAACCTTTGGCAATGTTATAATTTTTTTTCTAAAAATAAAAATAAAAGTAAGGGAAATAAAGAAAAGGAAAATTTTTTCTAAAAATAAAAATAAGGGAAATTTAACTTTGGCATGAATCAAACTTGCACCATGTTAACATAATACATTATACTGTATTACATGTTATAATACAATATTACTATAGTACAATACATTTAATAAAAAAAAAAAATTGTCAAAAATATCTCAGTAGCTCAAAAATACGTAGCCACATACAAAATACACAACGAATAGAATATCTCTCAACCTAATCGCCTCTTTTCCTCCTACACACCCTTCCAACAGCATTCAAGGTTGTTCCGCGTGGTCCGCGACGAAAATCGCCTTAATCGTTAATTTTCAAGCGTTGCTCGTTGATCGGTTGCGCAATCGGTGTATCGTATAATTGAATCAAGCTTAATATAGCCGTAATGAGAATGCACATGCGTTGCAGACAGTATCGCTAACTGATATCGTGTTTCAATTTACATACGCTCGATAATATTACCCGGCGCGATATCCACGCTGTATTTTAATTACCTTTCGGCGTCAACCCGAACTCGTAGACGTACATACATACATACATACATATATATATATATATATATATATATATATATATATACACATATATATTCTCCCTCCCCTTTTCTCGGTTTTTCTTTTTTTTTTTCTTTTTGTTCGCGGTTCGATCGTCCCTTATAATCGGCATGTCGAAATAAATGTTGCTGTCTGCCCCGTGACAACCATCATTCACTACGAAATTAGTCGAATTAATAACGCGGAGATAGGAGATCAGCGGCGAGACATGCCGAGTTGGATTTCTTTATTTCTTTCGATGGCATGCTAGAGAGTTTCTCAATCGATGCGTGTTGAATGTTCTGGATACGAAATGTTCGCAAAGGTTGCCATTTTTCAATGGAAATACTGAGCTTAGAAAGTATTCGTAGTATTAGTCGATGAAAGATTATTAATATTCTGAAATTTTGTAACTTTGCGACGAAAATAAGGTACACTGAGCTCAAAAAGTATTTGTCGATATTCCAAACTTCTTGTAACTTTGCGACGAGAAAGTACATTGAGCTTAAAAAATATTCGTGCAGTCGATGAAAGATTATGAATATTCTGAAATTTTGTAACTTTGCGAGAAAGAAGCAAATTTGTCGTACACGACAAATCAATTCATTTCAAGTCGTCGTAAAGAGGAAACTTTAATCTTCGAGGTAGGTTTAATTACGAAAAAGAATTTTTTCAATTTTGTCCACAAAGGATTTCGAATTTGCAAACTTTGCGAGAGAGAACGTATTTTTACTTATCCTCCTTGAAATGGTGTAGAAATGATATAAAAATATCTTTTGGAAAAAATTCAATACTACGAAACTATTGGATTGTCTGACGATTCTTTTTTCTTTTTTTTACAAATTTGCATTAATTTAAAATATCGACAATATTCTTGCTCATGTACTCATTGTTTGTTCACTCTCGGTATGATTGTTGCAAATCGTATAATAAATTTTCAGAGCGACGAATTTTTTACATGATATACTTGAGATTGAAACGTGTCATATGATAATCATGTAAAAAAAAAAAATGATAAAAAGATATGGAAAGACGGAAGCATAAATTTGTGAGAAATAAGAGTTCACGTTCGACTGATTGGATAGGTATAACAGGCGAGAATACTAACTAAAATTTGAAATAACCTCGTCTACTACTATGTTTGAATTCTCTGAGAATTAAACATCCTACTTTTTTTTAAAAATAAATTTATTATTATTATATAATTATAAATTTATTATTTATTTGTTATTATCTTAAATGTCTCGATGCAATTGCAGAATTTTATCGAGACCGTCATTCATCTCACATTAATATTCCTTGAGATATTCAAATATCCAGAGAGTTCAATTAACTTTCCAGCTAGAAGCTAAATCGTAAACGTAATCAAAGTTTTAAAAACAGGGGTACGCGACAGCTGGAACCGCCGTTGGAGAGAACACGCCAGACAATAATGGCAAAATGGTTTGGCAAGTGGATACGAGAACAGCGTCTCGTAAACTTTTATTACACGGGCAGAACTTCGAACTTAAAGGATGCAGAGCCGACTGAATGCGAGGACACGCCCGCTGAAACAATTTCACTTTTGCATGATTTCACAGGCGAACCGTCTCGAGCTATTAGCCACTAGCTCGGAGAATCACCCTATTCAACCCTGGCGCGATCCTCGAATTTTTATACTTCGGACTTGGAACGTCCTCGGAGAATGTTTAACATAATGTGAAATTTAATTGAATAAATCATTGCATTTACTGGTGATTACATTTTCGTATTCTGTACATATTATAGAATTTCTGACGAATTGTATCCCTTTCTTACTCTACTATGTTAGACTCAAATTTTCACACTTTAATTTTGCATTCAATTTAGTAAAAGAAAAAAAAAAAAAAAAGTATAGGAGATATTTAACGTAACGTAAATTTAACCGATTTAATTGGAAAATCATATTATGTTTTGTTCATACTTTAAATATTGCTACTTTCGCTACGACTTCTACATTCAGTTTAGTGGAGAAAAAAGATTCAGAATGTTTGAGAAGATGAGAGGAATTTTTTTCATATTTTGCTAATATACTTGAGATATTCTTTAATGTTACAATAAAATTTCTGACGCTCGTTTTAATCTCAAATTTTTACGTTTCTTACGCTTAATTCAATAGAGTCTTATACTTAATTTAATAGAGTATTTTAAGAAGATAACATAACATTTTAATACAAACGTGATGAAAATTCAATTCAGAATGAAATTTAAAATGACGTTCCAGATGAAATTTAACTAAGAAACACACAGATCCACTAATAAGAGTTTCTTCACAGTTTGTTCACGCTTGACATATTTTTATATACAAAACCTGTATCAGAGAAATTAAAATGCACGAAATAGGAAAAGATTCATTCTTCCGACCGTAAGTTAAAAATTTGGATTTCTTAACAAAATTTACCTACGAAAACCTTTACCTTTTACTTCTACACTTTATGAAAAAAAAAAAAAAAAAATTATTGAAAAATCCACTGTTGCAGATTTACGAAACTTTCGATGAAAAGTAACGGATTGGTCACCTTTGACAATTCTGACTGGTTCTGGTTTTTAAAAAAATATTAGAAGATAATTTAATGTTTAAAAAAAATAATGTTACATTTAAAAACTAATAATAATATATTTAAAAAATATTGCGAGTCAGTCGAAAACGAGGGAAAGACTGTAGCAAAGTTAAAACAAAGGGAGACCTCTCGCAAACTTTGACCCCCCATCTCAGGATTTTCCACAATCTTCTCGCTCGTTTCTTCGACGCGAATGGGAAAGACGTTGACGAAAGAGGATTGTTTTCGGGGCTCGTTTAATGAAATTCAAGCGGCTTCTCGCGAGGCAGTATCTTTTTACTCGCGTTCATTGTTTGAATTTAAAAGGACCAGTTCGCGAACTAAAGTTGTTTCAGCTGTTTAATGAGATTAGAGTGAAAGCTCTTTCTTTCGAATTCTTGTCGTTTGTGTCGTTTTCAAGCGGAGAATTTCAATCCGGAATTGCAGTCAGAATTTTAGACACTGGGGAAGATGGTTGTTACTGGAATTTATTTTCTGATACATTTCCGTGTCAATTTAGAATTAAATGGGGTTTTGAATTGAGGTTTGGCAAAAAATCGGCACGGAGGTTTTGTCATTTGAATTATTGTGTGCGCGATCTCATTCCGTGATTTCACTGTTTTGTTTGATTTTTCGTGAATTTCATAGTACGATTTACAATTTAGAATTAAATGGAATTTTGAATTGGTGTTTGTTATTTGAATTATTGCGCTTTTATCATGTCGAACTACAGAATTTTTATTTTACGCGTGCCTCCTTTCTTTCTTTCTTTCTTTTTTTTTTTTTTTTTTAATTTTAGCGTAACAGTTCGCGATTTAGAATTAAAATTGAAATTCGAAATTGGAGTTTGACTAAATTAAGGAAGCAGAAAAAGTTGCTTGTTTGAATTGCGAAGTAGAAATCAGAGTATTCCTCTTCCCCCCCCCCCCGCAATTGAATTTCTTTTTAATTAAATTTCGAAATTAGTATTTGATCAGAAAATCAAAAGATAAAAACTGATCGTCTGCCCCGATTATTTAATAAAAAGTTCCCTCTTCGATTTTGAACCGGGCTCGGACTATCTTCGTTTCATTTAATTAATTCTCCGCAGATTTGTTCTCGATATCCGATCTGAATTTCATCATTAACAATGAATAAATAATCTTATTGAACTTATTAAAATGGTAAATCACAATGACGCATAATAAATAAATTAACAAAATAATCTTGTTCAATTAACCTTCGACATTATTATTAATTGTTAATTATCAACAATGATCAAGATATCACCAATCTCAAGTTTTCACCTTTCATCTCCACGATTCGCGTTTTCTTCAATTCATCGCGAAATCACGGGGGAGGGGCAATCGACTCGCCTAATGGCCAGCTCTCATCATCGACGAAACATCCCTGTGGCTCGTTCGTCTAACAATCGATCCTCGACGCTTGGGAGACCGACAGCGCCGACAGTTTTCGACAACCAGCGAAACATATTCACCGATCGAGTCCATTAATCCTTCCTCTCTGTCGAATAATCGCTTTCGTTAATATAAACGAGCTGCGCACAAGCTCAGGACTCGCGAATCGAACGAGGATTGAATTTACGGGAGCAACACAATCGGCGCCGGTGCTTAATCGCGCGTTTCAAAACGTTTTGTTGCCGGTTTCGAGGAACGATCGAAATTCAGTCGAACAAGTTTCTAGGAGTCGAAAACTGGCTTCGTGTTGCATTTGTTCAGAGCCAACCAACTGTTTCGCTGTTGTTGGATCGCGTTTCGAGATTTTCGAAATACCTCGCCGGCTAATCGGCGTTGGAAAAATGCGCGCGTGAATTGTCCGATTGGCAGAATTCTTGGGTCATTTGTGTCTTTTGTATCGATTTGAAGAAATTTCCTCGTACAAAGATGGAATATAAAGGAATATAAAGAATTTAGGAATGCAGAATGTTTCTTTTTTTTTTTTAAATGATTGATTACGAGGTGATTGTTGTTGTTAATTATTCGCCAATTAATGTTTAAGAGAATGTTTAAGAAAGATATTGTTTGAAAAGTAACATAAAAACTTTAATAGAGTTCACGTTTGATAGAATTTAGGAATATGTTCATACTTGGATGATTATGTTATTAGAATAGAATTTTTTGGTAGTAACTAAATCATTTGCTAATAGCTATTCTGGTGATATTCGAAATATTAAATAACTGCACTTTACAGTATTACTATTTACGCTAATGTAGCAGTATATAATATTCAATAATACAATAATAATATAATAATAATTCAGCGTTAGTAACAGTAGTGCAACAATAATTTCAATGACAGTAACAATGATAATAATATAATAACCCCACTGTTCCTGACAGTAAAATAAATACAGTATTACTATATACGCCAACGTAGCAGTATATAATATTCAATGATACAATAATGATATAATAATAATTCAGCGTTAGTAACAGTAGTGCAACAATAATTTCAATGACAGTAACAATGATAATAATATAATAACTCCACTGTTCCTGACAGTAAAATAAATACAGTATTACTATATACGCCAACGTAGCAGTATATAATATTCAATGATACAATATAATATAATAATAATTCAGCGTTAGTAACAGTAGTGCAACAATAATTTCAATGACAGTAACAATGATAATAATATAATAACTCCACTGTTCCTGACAGTAAAATAAATACAGTATTACTATATACGCCAACGTAGCAGTATATAATATTCAATGATACAATAATGATATAATAATAATTCAGCGTTAGTAACAGCAGTGGAACAATAATTTCAATGACAGTAACAATGATAATAATATAATATTATAGCACATAGCTACAATATTAAATATATACTATAATATTGCTACTATAATACTATAAAACTCTATGCTACTATAATATTAAAATATATATATATGTGTGTGTGTGTGTGTGTGTGTGTGTGTATTACCAATACCAATATACAGGCTGACACTCATGCTTATTTCCAATTTTTTCTATTTCCTTTTCTTCTGAGTTACACGGAAAGAATACTGAAAAAGTATCCATTAATTATATCTCCAAATAAAGTAACATAGAATTAAAAAAAAAAAACACGTGTGTTTGTAAAAGTTTTATACCTTCGTTTTATATCGTTCGATCTTTCAGTGACCACTCTGTACAATATTTCTCACCACAATCCTCCCTCCCCCACCCTCACCCCCCTAAAAAATCCATCGTCCAACTGCAGCAGACGAAAAGAAGCGCGAGTCGAGGTTGGACTCACGAAGCATGGCAAGGTGTGGATCAATGGAAAAGAAAAAGAGAGAGAGAGAGAGAGAGGGTGCCGGGGGTTGAGGACATCTGGCAGGGTTGAGAGCTGCTGGCGGGCCCAGGGTGGCAGGAGCGGCGCACAGCGAAAGACGAAGAAGGTTAGGATAGACCGGCGGACGGAGGGAGAATGGAGGGATGACCGACGAGGGATGGAGGAAGGCTCAGGTGGAGGAGGAGGGGTGGTCGATGGTGGCGGAGAGAAAGGTCGGTGAACCCGGGGTCGATATCCGCTCGGCGACCGACCAACCTAACATCCACCCCAGACTCCCTGCCTCCGCCAGCTGATCTACCTGATCTCCCTTCCTCCCCCCCCCCCTCGACCCCTCCCCCCTCCCTCCGCCCGATTAAATTGCGCGGCGGTATATACACGCTGCGTTTTCTTTCCGGCAGCCACCAAACCAACGGGCGCGTCCTTGCGCCCGTCTCACACGGCCACGTGGCTCTCCACCACTCTCTCGCGCCATCTCTTTTGTCTTTCCTCCCCTCTCGCGGCCGTGCTTCTTCCTCTTCTTCCTCTCCTTTTCTTTCCTCTCTTCAATTTTATTCAAATTTATTCCATACTCTGCTTTCTGTCCTCCGCCACCCTCCACCCGAGGTTTCTTCGTCTGTGTTTTCTTTTTTTTTTTCATCACGCTAGACGTTTGGATCACTCGTTTCGTGGTTTTTCTTCGCTTTTTCCGGAGGCATCTTTATTTTTTTTTTTTTGGAAAGGATTTTCTCGCACGATAACGACGACGATGAATTTTATTCTGTTCCTCTTTATCGTCTCTTTGTTTCCATCCTAGGTGGTTGGTTACTTATTGGAAGTTTCTCAAATTCTTTTCAATCCTTTTTTTTATCTTTTGAAGCAGTTTTAGAGTAGATTTTCGATAATTATCACAATAATTATAAAATTATTCGACAGTTAGCGAGTTTTCGATTTTTAAATTAAAAGGGTGCAATATTCCTTCTAAAACGCGATTTTATCCACATTTGGTAATAAAAGAGAGTTTAAAATCATTAACTTTTCTGTTTCAATGCATCTAATTCATTTCAATCCCCCCCTCCGCTTTTGTTTATATTCACAACACTTGATATTTAATTTTGCAACATGAAATCGACAAACAAATCCTATCTACAATGTCACTTTTAATCTCTACCTTAATGTCCAAAAATATTCGTTTCAGAGCAAGAAGAAAGACCCTCTGGTCCTGTTTAAAAAAAAAAAAAAAAAGAAAGAAAATTCAACAAACAAGCGAACGTCGATAATCTCGAATTTTTTTCAGCGTGTTTATTTTTTGCTTCACCCTCTACTATTTTTCAGTCGAAGGGTAGTTTGAACCTCCTCTCGCATGAAACGCCGCAATTTTCAAATGACCTTTTTCCTCCCAGGCAAACGTTCGACTTTTAAAATTTTCCCCTCTCGCGTAGATTCCCTTTTCGCTACCACCTTCAAAAGCTTCTTGCAAATCTACCAAAGTAGAAAACTCCCTTTCGATCGCTTTTCCCTCTCTCTCTTTTTCTCTCTCTCTCCTCGCTTCTCCTCTATCCTCATCTCCTTCCGTCTATTCAAACATAGAATAGAATAGAATTCTGTTCGAACATTTTTCCAGATTTTTGCCGCAACGAGAGCCCCCTTTTCATCGAAATGCGGCTCTTTCTTTGGCAGCGAGGTCGCGCTTGACTTTTTCTTTTTTTTTTTTTTTTTTTCGTTGAACGCGTATGCGGCCACTTAAAATCCACCGAACAGCTCGTGCAATCCGGAGTCTAATTTTCCTTGCGAAATCCGGCTGCTTCGGTATAAAAGAGTTTCCTGGCCGTTCTAATTGAAGCGTTGCAAGTTGAATAAGCGAGAGCAACGAAATTGAAAAAAAAAAGAAAAAGTAAGAAAAGACGAGAGTAGCCTCTCACGGTCTACGCTCTTGTTCCGCTGTAAAGTTGGATGTGCTCTTCCTTCTTCTTTCAGTTTCTACCTTTGACTGGAGTTGGTTAACTTGACAAAGCGCCTGGCTGAATTTCAACAATGATTTCTCGCTGTGTAAACGTTCGAAATTTTAAATGATCGGCAAAGACTTTCGATCGTACTGAGGACAATCGCGTTCGAAGTTGAAACGCAACTACTTGGATGCTGAAATTCAAAAATTATTATACAAACATAACATTATATTCAATTAAGTCACCTTACATTATATGTAAAGTATATAATATACTTTTTTTTCAAATTTCTATAAATATATAATATATATTTGTATAATATTATATTGTATAAGTATATTATACTTAATTAAATCACGTTAATAATTAATCATATTATGTTGTATATAAAATATATTTTTTTTCAAATTTCCACAAACATACAATATTTATATATCTATATAAATATAATATTATATTTAATCGCATATATATATTATATATAAAATATGTTATATATATCTTGTAATTCTGGTTTTTTAATTAGTTAATATTTGTAATATTACAATATATATTATATATGAAATATAAAATATATTTTTTTTCAAATTTCCATAAATATATAATATAAATATAATATTATATTTAATTAAATCACATAAATAATTAATCGTATTATATATAAAATTATATATAACATATTCTTTTTTTTCAAATTTCACCCACACCTTTCGGCGTGTATTATCGGTGGCTGAAGAATTTGAAAGCCGAAATTCTCGTTCTTGCCGATTAACCTTCGTCGATTTACGCATAACCCCTGTTGTTGCCTCGATTGGATTAGCGTGTCGGGTCCGCCTTAAGCTCCCGTGTTCCCACCACCGGATCCCGTCGATCCTACGTGATTAAACCTCCTCGAACGCATGCACCAGCCACCCTGGATTATCGCGAACGCACGTATTCCTACGGTGTGGAAAAGAAAAAAAAAGAGAAACGTTTCGAACTCCTGTCCTACCTGCTGCTTCTCGACGTTTGTTTTCACGCGGTTCTGTGACAACAATTCTAGATATCTGCGATCCCAAAGAACGATGGAAATTTCTGTCAGAAAATGAATTTCGATTGACTATTTTATTTTCTTCTTTCTTCATTTCTAATCAACGTTTGCCGCTGTTGAATTCGTTCTCAAAAATACACGCGCCGCCACCAGTTGCTACTTCAAACAATTTTCAACTGCACTCGTGATTTTATTTTTTCAACGAGATCCCCTTCGAAACTATGCGAAAATCCGCAATCCAGTTTTAATGTATTGACTGATTATATTGACTGATTAAGAAATTAAAAATTAAAAAATAAGAATTCTATTAGTACTAACTATAGAATTGTTGGAATTACTAGAATCACTGGAACCAAGGTTATTGGAATTGCTAGAGTTATTAGTATTAATTAATTAAAGAATAAGAGTTACAAGTATTAACTAGTTAAAAAATAAGAGTTACAAATATTACCTAGTTAAAAAATAAGAGTTACAAATATTGCAAGAATTATAAAAATTGCAAATATAAACTAATTAAAAAATTAAAAATTAGAAAATAAGAATTGCAAATATTAACTAATTGGAAAATTAGAAATTAGAAAATAATAATTACAAATATTGACTGATTAAGAAATTAAAAATTAAAAAACAAGAATTACAAATATCAACTAATTAAGAAATTAGAAATTAAAAGACAAGAATTACAAATATTAACTAATTAAAAAACTAAAAATTAGGAAATAAGAATTACAAATATTGACCAGTTAAGAAATTAAAAATTAGAAAATAAGAATTACAAATATCAACTTATTAAAAAATTAAAAAATAAGAATTACAAATATTAACTAATTAAAAAATAAGAATTACAAATGTAAACTAATTAAAAAATTAAAAATTAGAAGATAAGAATTGGAAATATTAACTAATTAGAAAATTAGAAATTAGAAAATAATAATCACAAATATTGACTGATTAAGAAATTAGAAATTAAAAGACAAGAATTACAAATATTAACTAATTAAAGAATTAAAAATTAGAAAATCAGAATTACAAATATTGACCGGTTAAGAAATTAAAAATTAGAAAATAAGAATTACAAATATCAACTAAAATTAAAAAACCAGAATTACAAGATCGAACGAGAGAGACCCGACTGAAAAGAGAAAGAGGGAAAGAGAGAGAGAGTAGAAAGAAGGGTCAAGAGTTGGACCTGCCAGTCCCGTAGCCGCATTACGTTTCATTATCGGTAATTGTAAGAATAAATCTTTTGCCGGCGATGTTCCGTCGGTGTCCGGTCGGTCTGGCTCCGGGGCGCGCATAATTTCCTCGATGGAGCGCATTTAAACGCTTCCTCCCCTGCTGTCTCAGCTTCCAATTCAGTCCGGAACGTCGCTAAAAATATCGATACACACCGGCTGCGCAACCCTCCCCGTTGGAAACCCGCGACCGTTTTAATTCCAACGGGGCCGAGGCATTGACTCCCGCTGAAAATCACGCGCGAGCGGAAAGAATCGATCGATCTCGACGTTTCTCGATCCACGTGAATCCGACGGAAGTGTTGTGCAAGTCGTCTTCTTCCTTGATCGAACCTCGAGATCGAAGATAATTGCCTCATCTGTCACTGTATTACAAATACTTACTTTTTGTTACGAACTTCGACTATCATCGCGAATAAATACAACTACGTAGTAGAACTGCGTTGTTTCTTCAATGTTGATGTCCAATTTCGTTCGAAACGAGTTTCACCCTCCTGGAAAAATCTCGATTGCCATTTCTAAATTGTAACTGTACTATTTATTTATTTTTTTACTTTGTTATTTCTTTTTTTATTTTATTTAATTTCTTATTTCTAAATTGTATTATTTTACTTACTTTATTATTTCTAAATTGTATTATTTTATTTGATTTGTTATTTCTAAATTGTATTATTTTACTTACTTTGTTATTTCTCAATTGTATTATTTTATTTATTTTGTTATCTCAAAATTGTATTATTTTATTTACTTTTGTTATTTCTAAATTGTATTATTTTATTTGATTTGTTATTTCTAAATTGTATTATTTTACTTACTTTGTTATTTCTCAATTGTATTATTTTATTTATTTTGTTATCTCAAAATTGTATTATTTTATTTACTTTTGTTATTTCTAAATTGTATTATTTTATTTACTTTGTCATCTCTAAATTGTATTATTTTACTTACTTTATTATTTCTAAATTGTATTATTTTATTTACTTTGTTATTTCTAAATTGCATTATTTTATTTACTTTGTTATTTCTAAATTGTATTATTTTACTTATTTTATTATCTCAAAATTGTATTATTTTACTTACTTTATTATTTCTAAATTGTATTATTTTATTTACTTTATTATTTCTCAATTGTATTATTTTATTTATTTTGTTATCTCAAAATTGTATTATTTTATTTACTTTTGTTATTTCTAAATTGTATTATTTTATTTACTTTGTCATCTCTAAATTGTATTATTTCATTTAGTTCATTATTTCTAAATTGTATTATTTTACTTACTTTATTATTTCTAAATTGTATTATTTTATTTGCTTTTTTATTTCTAAATTGTATTATTTTATTTGCTTTCTTATTTCTAAATTGTATTATTTTACTTACTTTATTATTTCTAAATTGTATTATTTTATTTACTTTGTTATTTCTAAATTGCATTATTTTATTTACTTTGTTATTTCTAAATTGTATTATTTTACTTATTTTATTATCTCAAAATTGTATTATTTTACTTACAAATTGTATTATTTTACTTACTTTATTATTTCTAAATTGTATTATTTTATTTACTTTGTTATTTCTAAATTGCATTATTTTATTTACTTTGTTATTTCTAAATTGTATTATTTTACTTATTTTATTATCTCAAAATTGTATTATTTTACTTACTTTATTATTTCTAAATTGTATTATTTTATTTACTTTGTCATCTCTAAATTGTATTATTTCATTCACTTCATTATTTCTAAATTGTATTGCTTCATTTGCTTTATTATCTCTAAATTGTATTATTTTACTTACTTTATTACTTCTAAATTCCATTATTTCACTTGATCAAGTGTCCAGCGATTTACACACACGCACGTACAAATAAGAGCGATCGAGCCGAGCAAGGGAGCAGGCGAGACGCGTTAAAAGACACACGTAGAACTCTCTGGGGTCTCTGAACTCGAAGCAGATACAATCTCTCTTTCTCTCTCGGCTCGTGTTATCTATCTATCTGGCTGGCTGGCGAGAGAGCCGGCCTCACATACCTCTTTGTCCCACGTAAATGTAAAAATTCCGTCCCGACACGCGTACAGAAAATCTACACGGAGTATGGCCTCTATTCACCGGCTCCTTGATACGCCGATATCGCGAGCTGTGGCTCGTGCCTACCGGTATATCTCGATCTCTTCCCTCTGGCGGCCTCCTCGATCTCTCTCGATCCGTCTCGCTGACGCTGGTCGCGAACAATCGGAGTCGAAGGATCGTTACGTGGGTCGGCGCACGTGAAATTTCATTTGCATTCTGCTGTTTTACTGTTTGGTGGCAATGCGATATTCAGGGCAGCTGGATCCTCTGGATTCTTTCACTGCTGGGGTTTCTTTACCTCTTGGCTGCTCAAGTGACTTTCGCCTGTATCGTCTTTTCGAACGTGGCTCACGATCAAATCTTTGCGAGGCGAACTTTTCATTTGTTCGTTTTCAATTCAATTTCGAAACTTTATTAACATATAAATAAACTATATTAATATATTAATATACTGTAATTTCACTTTGTAACTTAACTTTATTAATATGCTATAATTTTACTTTATAACTTAACTTTATTAATGTGCTATAATTTTACTTTATAACTTAACTTTATTAATGTGCTATAATTTTACTTTATAACTTAACTTTATTAATATGTTATAATTTTATTTTATAACTTAACTTTATTGATATGCTATAATTTTACTTTATAACTTTATTAATATACTATAATACTGTAATGAACTATCATTTATTTCGTCATATTTATTATATTGTATTTCTTTGTCATTTATTATATTTATTTCAATTCAACTGAATTAAATACAAGATGCAAAGAAACCACGTTACTAAAAAAAAAAAAAAAAAACTTTCATCGACGCGCTAATTTTATTATAGTCTTTTTTCTACCAAAGTGATCATAATGACCAATTTAGAATTCATAGACGTGAAACATTGTGTTATCTATTTTTCTATTTTTTTATATCATTCTAATGGAAATTTTCCATATTTCCAGCGTCAATACACACACACACACACACACACACATATGAAAGAAAGTTTGAAAAGGCAAACGATAAATAAAAAATAATGCATAGGAAACTCGACTCAGGTACGCATCTGTTATTTCTTTGGAAAAACATCGTCGATTCGATCCAAGTCCCTTCGAACAAGGAGATCGTGTCGACGACACGAAAACGTGCAAGAGCGTTTCCTACGCTAATAGACACTATATTACAGCAGTAACGAGAAAACAAGCTCTCTCTCTCTCTCTCTCTCTCTCTCTCAAGCTCGCTAGACCATTTGAATTTTACGGCCGTCCCTATTCTTCACGGCTATCGTATTTATGGTACACCGTAGTAGAAGAAATACAGTTGAAAGAGGGCTGCGCGAGCCCGATCGTAAATAATTCTCATCGCCTGAATTCGCTCTGATTTATAGTTAATTCAAATACATCTAGCCAGCCGCGTTCCTCTCAGCGTTTCGCGGATCGCCCGATAGCATACTTATCAACGTCCATCTTTGCAAAATACTCTTTCTCTGTTCTTCTCGTTCAGTCCCTGTCACAAGGAACGTTCGTGAAATTTCACGAATCGAACGATTTTTAATCATCCAGTGATCCCTATTCGAGCAATGTTGTATGTTCGAGCATATTTGAACTTTTTGTGAACGATACTACGTTCTGAAGTTTTATTGATACTGTGCTGAGAGTCAACTAGCGTGATTTGTAGCAAATCAAATCTCAAAATATATATGTGTGTAGTGGAATATATACAATATATGCATGTACAGTATTATAATGTACTGTGAAACTGCTGTATTAAAAATATAATACAGTATTATTATATTGTAATATAAAAGTATACATGTAAAATAATATATAGAATATGTGATATTATACTATGAAATAATATACATACGGTACATATTAATAATATATATTATATTATATTATATTAGTAATATATATAGTACTATTATAATATCAGTAATAGTACTATATTATAAAATAATATACATACAGTATATATTAATAATATATATTGCTATTATATTATTATTATTTTATTAATACTATAATTATATAGTACTATTATAATATTAGTAATATTATATAATATAATAGTACTGTATTACAATATAAAATAATATACATACAGTGTATATTAATAATGTATATTACTATTATATTATTATTATTTTATTAATAATATAATTATATAGTACTATTATAATATTAGTAATATTATATAATATAATAGTACTGTATTATAATATAAAATAATATACATACAGTATATATTAATAATATATATTGCTATTATTATTATTTTATTAATACTATAATTATATAGTACTATTATAATATTAGTAATATTATATAATATAATAGTACTGTATTATAATATACATACAGTATATATTAATAATATAATAGTACTATATTATAATATAAAATAATATAAATACAGTATATAATAATATTTATATATATATAAAATATGTATAATATTATATAATATAAAGCACATATTTTAGCATACTATAAAATTACTAAAACTACATCGCATACAATGTATTTTTACTTCAAAGTATACTCTCAGCAAATTAATCAAATACTTCATCAAATCAATTCGCACGACCGAACAACGAAATTAAGACGCCTGAAATTAATTGAAAAAAGAATCTGCAGACTGTAGCAATTCTTACTCGTCGCTCGTTTACGATCGCCATTAAAAAACTGTCGTTGAAAATCTCACAGATCGCGAAAACAACGAATGAATAAATAAATCAGTCGATTATTTGAACCTTCCCTGTTCTACTCGTACGCACGTCGATCGATTTCCCTGCGACCGGCGGAGGAGAAATCCGTTTGTCCAGTCGAAGAGAGAGAGAGAGAGAGAGAGAAAACGACCCCAGTGGGGTCGAACGATCACCGGGTCGCGGGGTTTGAGCGCGTGCAGTCGTTCGTCTCTCCGGCGAACAGAGAGGAGAGGAGATCTGCTCTCTCCGTGGGCATCGAGTTGTCGGCTCAGAAGGGGTCGAGATGTGCACTGGCCGGTTAAAATGTGGGGCAGTGCTGCGATTCGTCGTCCTTGGATGTGTGTTCGTAACCGCGAGTAGTTCTCCCAGCTCTCCCCTAAATCCTTGTTAGTGGATCGACTGATAAACACACTAAGTTGGAGATAGATTTAATAGAAATTACAAAATACATATATTTAACTCTCACACTTTGTTTCAACTCTCATACTGTGCTACACTCAAGTATCTCGTCTATCCAACTCTCGACTGGGCATCTTCCCGATCACATTTGTTTTTTCGTCACCATGCTCGCGCTCAACTGTTCTCGCATACATCTCTCTCATTCGTTCTTTCTTCTGCCCTGGAATATCTCAAACACTCAGATCACACCACACCACTCTTATACTCTCACTCTCGCCACACTCATCCTTCCATACTAACATCATGTATTTTCACTCATCTATGGCAACCACTACCACAATCCTCTCCGCGACACGATCTCGATTTTCCATCTTCACCCCCGATTCCCTCGATTCGTTCAATTGGCAGTCGATGTTTTCTTTCATTATGCGTGCATATATACACAAAAATTTTATTTGAGAGAGAGAGAGAGAGAGAGAGAGATCGTACGTGGACGCGACTCGAGTTTTGAATTTTAAATTCGCGCGACTGTAAAGCTATGCGATTTTTTTTTTTTTTTACCGATCACGGTGGCTGATTTGATTGGAATTTTCGTGCAACAGCCCACCGAGCTTCGATTCGGAATCGATTCTGCTTGTGACGTGTGCAAGGGGGCAATTCAGAATTTCACAAAATGGAACGATATTTAATAATAATAATAATAATAATCCAGTGTCATATTCTGTGTGTATATATTTTTTAAAGAAACTGGAATGCTCAAAGTAACTTTCAAACCAGAAAATTTGCAACAGAGATTTCAAGGAATTCTCGTCGATAAACAGATTTTTGCAGATTTTACCGATTCCAATCATTGATAGTTTGAATTTTATAATTTCTCTGTTTTTCGAAAAATTAAATTAAAAAACTTAAGAGCGTTCGATGATAACAATCTGCTTTGATTAATTGCTTTAACCTTCGATTTTTATGTATTTTCAATCGCGAACATGGCGAACTTCTTGTTTTACAAGAAGAGAAGATTAATCACTTTGAAATACGTAATTGCACGTTCTACGAGGATGAAAGTATCGTGGCCAATTAAATACTGTAACATATCAATTTGCTCCGAGCTTTCTGATACTTCATATCTGTTATTCATCGTGCTGTTGTAAAAATTAATTGGTCCAGAGAAACAGAGGGGGCAGATGTAAATTACAGAATAATTTAATACATACGCGCAAAACGAAGACAACAAAGTAAATAGTACGTAGTGGTATGAAACGTGGTAATTTTACAAAACTACTAGTACGAAATAATACGGTGGCAAGTAGCATTACGAAACACTATAATTTCACAAAGGGGATTATATGTGCACTATTCTGCGGATTGATACATTTAACGTGAATTGATATAATTTATACAAGTGACTATATGTATATATATATATATATATATATATATATATATATATATATACACATACGTGGTAGTTTCATATAAAAGTTGCATGCTAATATTCGTGTATGCGAGTACCAATTTTTTAGAGTTTCTTGTATAAAAATAAACATGAGAATGTTAAAAATTGTGAGTGGCCACGGAATATGTATCGAAATAGTCAATTTGCAATTTCTCATTGATATTTTCTATATTTACAACTTGTACTCTCAATGATTTTTTCCATCAGTGAGTTTTTCAATTTCAATGGCATTTGTGTGACTAATTTGAACAATTAATTTTGCGTCAATGGATTTCTCAATTTCAATAAAAATTCAGACATCGATATTTATTTCAATCTATGTAAAGATATACGCGAATAATTTTTATGTTATTGAATTTCAATAAAACTTTGAACGATATTTATAATATTTCATTGTATTATATATAAATAATTGTATGTGTAATTGAATGATTTTCGTAACTAATAAATTTCTCGATTTCAATAAAAATTCGGCTTACATTTACTTCGATATATATATATATATATATATATATATATATATAAATAAAAGTGTGTGTGTCTAATCTGAATGACTTTTGCATTAATAAATTTCTCGACTGCGATAAAAGATTCGAACGATATTCATTTCAATACACACACACACACACACACACACACACACACATATAAATAAAAATATAATTTCATTTCACGTTTTGCAATAGCATTTATTTCGATGGATTTAACTTCTCTTGTCATAGATCTCACTTCTATCGGCTCTTGAGACAACTCTATTATAATAAAATCACTTCCAATCAATTCCATTGTTAAAACAATTTCACTATAACGTAATAAAGTCACACGACCGTCGATATAACCAACGATAAGCGATCGATAACGCATGGCGTGTGTAGAACAATGCATAAATCACTCGTCCGATCTTTTTCCCCCCTAACGATCGAGGAAAAAGTCTGGTTGGCCGATGGCAACTCTCTCGAGACTCGAGCGGCGAAAAGAGCATTGAGAAAAGTCTCATGATCGTTCGCGCGACTAAAATTCTCTCGCTTTGCGGCTCGCGACCCGCGATCGCCACTTATAGTTCACGTGATCGGTCGCGCGATCGGTGTGCTTACGTAATTGTTGCTCGCGAGACGAAAATTCCTGCGAGCACGTTGCCGCAATTACCATAGCGGTGCAGTACGTTTGCAAATTGCTTTCTTGTCCTTTCTCCTGATTGATTTATATCGTCGATCCGTGACACGACTTGGAAATTCCATTTCTTGCTGGTAAGATCTCGAGAATGATCTCGAGGTGATTTGTGTGTGTGTGTGTGTGTGTATCTACGTGGATCTGTTCGTTTCAGGCTTGAGATTTATATGAAAAGTGATCGTTTTGTTTGACTCGACGTTATTTCGAAATGATCTCGATTATTATACAGGGTGTTTCGTAATTTGTGGGACCCACTTCGTAAGCTGATTGTACGCCTAAAAATAATGAGAAGAAGTCATGTAAATATATGTCCTATCTGTCTTCGTTTATGAGATTTTTTTCATTTCGTCTCATCAGTATTTTGCATTCGTTTCTACGAGTAATTTCTTCAGACTACTTTAGTATTTCATCGTGTTATATTTGTATAATAACATGCTTGCTTCGTGTTTGTTTCTACAAGTAGTTTCACAACTAAAATTCCCACCTTGTACCGAAATTACTTTGTGTTCAATGAATTTCAAACTCAGATGTAAAATTATTTCCAATGATGTGTCTCGGTTGAACACGAGACGAAATTACATTTCCCATATTCCCACATTTCTGAAATAAACGTGAGAAATCGCCGGATTGTTACTTTTTTTTTATTGCAGAATAAAATATGCTCGAACGTGGCACGTTCGCGAAAGTGAAACGAAGTTAAAATTTCTAAGAGTAGCTGAGATTTACTATTACCTCACGAATTGATGTCTGTATTCTATCATTTCCCGACTACTCTATTTTTTAGGGTAGGTAGGGTTCGTTACTTATCAGAAACGGCATCTGAATGGCGAGTATCGATCATTAGAGTGGATTGGGCTTGATATCATTCAAAGTGTAAAATGCAAGTTTCCTTAATTATTACTTTAACGTACCTGTAATTCATAGCCTGTGTCTACGATGGCGAGAAATACAAGATCGAGAAACTGTGAAGGAAAGTGTTTCCACAGATTCCGGGAATTCCCTCCACTTGTCTGTAATTTGACACTTCTCGTCAACTATCGTTCAATTACAGCTTCGAGTAATCGCGTAATGTTAACAATTTGTTCAAGTTCTTCGAATTTTCCAAGTTTCTACTCGCCAAACACGAAAATTCAGAAGATCAGTGAAAGCCGATCGATCGATCGATCTCTGACAAGTTTCAAGCTTCTACTCGTCGACGACCTGAATCCTATCAAACTGAACTTCGTCGATCGGAAATCAACGTAACTCCATTGAAGGACAATCGATTGATCTCTGGCCAGTCATCCCAGTTGTCGACGACCTCGAAAAACAAACTGAGAACCAACGACCTCGACAGGAGGCTCGTGAACCTCGCCTAACCGTCCATTAAACGAATCACGAAAGCTCGTTTCACTTTCGTCGGCGCACGTGGGCGAATTATTTCCAAATATCTCAGTCTCTCGATTCGAACGACGTAACGTCACGAAGTCGACGTTCCACGCGCCTAGCCCTTCTCTCTCGTTCTCCTTTTTCGTTCCACAGCTCGAGGCTAGCTCGTTGTTTCCCTCGCTGGTTTTTCGCGTAGCACGAACCTGGCTCTAGCGCGTTACGCTACGTGACACGAGAATCACGT
Organism: Tetragonisca angustula; assembly: GCA_036937485.2. NCBI lineage: Eukaryota > Metazoa > Arthropoda > Insecta > Hymenoptera > Apidae > Tetragonisca > Tetragonisca angustula. The sequence continues at coordinate 1,525,298 of JAWNGG020000021.1, forward strand.
TACGCCCATACGACACGGCTGCCTAACGATCACGGTTAAAACGAGCTAGCTGCTGTGACTAAATCACCAGCCACGCAAGACTCGCGAACCATGAACGCCAGTTTTACGAATCTCTCGTCCCTTATCAAGCTTTTGCGATGGGTACGCTCCTTTACGTTGGTGGCTGATACTGAGAGCGAAAAGAAGCGACAGAATGAATGCTCGTTGGCATTTTCTCTGGTTCAGCTGCTTGGATTAGGTTTGATACAATAATTTTCCCTGGTTTAGCTCTTTACTCTGTCACTCTTTGCCAGTGATATAGATTAGGTTTAAGAGTGGATTTGATACAGCATAGAATAGGATAGGTTTAAATTTGATGCAGTGGTCGTTGGGTTTGATAGGTCGTTGCGAATTATGTAGGTTAGGTTTAAGAGTAGGTTCGACACAGTGTAGGTTAGATTTAAATTTCATGCTGTATCATTAGGTTAAATTTGATACAATAGTTTTCCTTGGTTTAGCTCTTTACTCTGTCACTCTTTGCCAGTGATATAGATTAGGTTTAAGAGTAGATTTGATACAGCATAGAATAGGATAGGTTTAAATTTGATGCAGTGGTCGTTGGGTTTGATAAGTTTGCTTAGGTTTGACACAATAGTTTCCTCTGGTTTAGTTACTCTGACTCTTTAGTCACTATGACACTCGTTGCGAATTGTGTAGGTTAAGTTTAAGAGTAGGTTCGACATAGTGTAGGTTAGGTTTAAATTGCATGCTGTATCATTAGGTTAGGTTTGATACAATAGTTTTCCTTGGTTTAGCTCTTTACTCTGTCACTCTTTGCCAGTGATATAGATTAGGTTTAAGAGTAGATTTGATACAGCATAGAATAGGATAGGTTTAAATTTGATGCAGTGGTCGTTGGGTTTGATAGGTTTGCTTAGGTTTGACACAATAGTTTCCTCTGGTTTAGCTACTCTGACTCTTTAGTCACTATGACACTCGTTGCGAATTGTGTAGGTTAAGTTTAAGAGTAGGTTCGACATAGTGTAGGTTAGGTTTAAATTGCATGCTGTATCATTAGGTTAGGTTTGATACAATAGTTTTCCTTGGTTTAGCTCTTTACTCTGTCACTCTTTGCCAGTGATATAGATTAGGTTTAAGAGTAGATTTGATACAGCATAGAATAGGATAGGTTTAAATTTGATGCAGTGGTCGTTGGGTTTGATAGGTTTGCTTAGGTTTGACACAATAGTTTCCTCTGGTTTAGCTACTCTGACTCTTTAGTCACTATGACACTCGTTGCGAATTATGTAGGTTAGGTTTAAAAGTAGGTTTGACACAGTATAGGTTAGATTTAAATTTGGTGCAATAGTGATTAAGTTTGATACAACAGTTTTGATCTGATTTAGCTATTTACTCCGACATTTACTCGTTGCCAGTGATACAGATTAGGTTTCAAGAGTGGGTTTGATTCAGTATAGCATAGATTAGGTCGAAGTTTGATCGGTTAGCTTAGGCTTGAAACAATAGTCTTTGTTCAGATAAAATCGTCTTCATTAAATAAACGAATTAAATAAATAAATGATATAGATGGCAATAGATGACTTAACAACAGATAAATGTTGTTACGTTGTATTAAAACAACAGCTGATCTAATAACAGATAAAACCATCTTCCTTAAAATAGATAATATCATCAAGATATAACATGGATGATAAAGTAAATGACTTTACAGCACATAAATGTTATTACTAAAAACAACAAATGAAATAGACGACTAAACAACGCGAATAAGGAGAGAAACGAACCGACGACCACGTGGAACAGGGAGAAAACAGTTAACCGAGGCAAACTACGTAGGAGAGCTGGAGAAAGACCGGGCAGCGATTTAGATAAATATCGAGGGGCAGTTGTGTGCGTGGCTGTTCCGCGCATAAATCTCAGCCAGCACGGTCACGCGTTCGACACAAATTATCCTGTTCGCGGTACACGTGATACGTGCACCAGGCAGACGGGAACACCGGTAATGCCTGATTTCCCAATCTCGCGCAAAGGCTACCGAGAGCCCACGAGTTTCGCTCTCTCTCTCTGATTCATTGCCGGTTATCACGAAAACTGACAGCCGCCGATCCACAGAGCCAACGTTCTTCGACATACGTTACTTTCCATTTGCTCTCGCGGCCGAACAGATGAAAATCCTCGCTTCATTTCAGCGGGAGAAATCTTCTTTTCAGCGAGGAGAAATTAGGCGTCGAACGTGGTTCTCTCGTAGTTTCCAATAGAGATATCTAACGATGCTCGTTTTTTTTTTTTCAAATTTGGACTTGAGTCTTTAGAAGCGGTATTCTTTCTAGCTCAGCCAATGCCGTTTTCTGGCTTTTATAGAAATTGTAAAATATCCGTTCACGTGGATTCTAGTTTCTTCGCCAAATTGTTGAATCTCGCCAATAATTTGAGGAACTCCTTCGAAGAATTTTTGGCGAATTTCTTCAAAGCGAAGTATGTGGTCCTAATCTTAGTTAATATTTCCTGGTTCTTTTCTTTTCTTTTTCTTTTTTTACTATATTAAAATAAGCACGTCAAAATCTGATCTCTTCTTCTGTTTTCAGGTAAGAGACGTCTCTTCTGAATATTCCACAATTTCCAATTTTTAAGACGTTTACAGCTATACGAAGGTATGTATTTACAATTACATCTATTCGTGGAAATATTCGAACGTCTATAAAAAGAAAATATTTACAATATTTGGAAATTTTATTAACATCGTAACGAAGAACAACTAATACTACTAGCTTTCGATTTTATTAACAAACGATTAATACTCAATCATTGTCAAAGAACAGGTACTCATTTTCATACAAACACTTTCGCGAGTAACTGTATGTATCACACATTGTAACTATAAGTTTCGACCCCAAGTTCGTAACGATTATGTTACAAACTTAAACTTAAAACGAGCAGTTTTCGCGATACCTAATTCGTTAACTGGCATGATTGATGCAACACACACACACACACACGTGGTCTAGGCAGTTTGTCAGTGTGTACTAGCGTACCGAGATTTCCTCGAAACGGTGTCAAGGCCGTGACCTAATGCAAGGTCGTCGTCCTCGCCGCATCTTTCTCCACCCCCTTACCCCTCTACCGCCCTCCTGTTTTTCTCCCTCTTTCCCCGTAACTTCTATTTTCCGCCGAATGTTGAAATTTTCACCGTTTACCGTGGAATCAGTGCCGATTGTCAGTCATTGGTTGTTGGGATTCCGACGAAATGTCCAATTTTTTTTTTTTTTTTTTTTAACAAATCACATACGATTTTTCTTTCATTTCAGTGTTTTCTTTTTGTTTTTTTATTCGTGTCGACTAGATAATTGACGACTTAGAAATTAATACGTCTTATTGACCAAACTGTGCGATGTAATTTAGTGTTATTTAAGGAATCAGATTAAAAGTCTTATAAAGGGAATCGTAGTTAGAGTTATGTGACACTTTTTATTTGTTAGATAAATAGGTTAAAGTCGATCTGCCTACGTATCATATTTTATATTTTTGTAAAACTGGATTTAAATAAAAATTTCCTTCGCTCATGAAACTCTTCTATTTTCAATACTTTTAGATTTCTCAGTGACGCTTGAATTAAAAACTGTGCTCTGAATTGCCATTTTTTTTTTTTTGCTATCAAGTTTCCTAGAAACGTAATTTAAAATTTTATTAGCCTCGCGTCAAGGATTGTTTTTTTTATAATTAATCGTTATCATCGTACGATTAGTTTGTTTTCCCGTGTCTTCGTGTTAAAAAGAAATTAACTGTTGGAAAGTATGTCAAATATTTAAAAAGAAAGAAATGCAAGTTACATTAAAAAGAAATTAGTTTCAACCTTCGAGGCAAAATGTATCAAATGCCACACCAACTGGCTATTAATTTTCAATCAAAATGATGACCGCGTGGGGTCATTTTGTAAAAGATTCTAAAATTCAGATTTTAAAAAGTTACCCGTAAGATGATCGTGTTATGCTGCACGTTCTGGAAAATATTATAACAAATAGCAAATTTTGTCATTATATCGAGATATTTTTAGAACCTGTTTTCAAAATTATCCGCTCTATAACATTTTTTTTTTTTTTACGAGCTTCTTATCTTCTCCGACATGTAACAAATTGCCGCAACACGTAAACTTTATTAACGATCGATTTTACGATCTCTCTACTACTTCCGTTTCATCAAATGGAGTAGACGGTAAAAGCATTATCAGAATGTATCCGGCTTATCTGACAGTGCCACCACTTTCAACTCGAAAAGAAACGATCAATAAATTTGTCCGCGAATAGAAAAAATCTTCCTGTAAAATCCTGTATAAAATTCCGAATCTTTGAAAATTTTAAAATTTTTAGATTAACTATAGAATTTTGCACAGTTATATTGTACAGGATATTGCACAAGCTTGTTGTAATATTGTAATTAATCTATTATGAAACATCAAAACATAATAAAAAAAAATCGCAAAATATATAGATATAAATTTATTTATATGTCATTTAAAAAACCATTTAAATCTCTAAAAATGCAACATAAAATTCTGAAAAGTGATAATTGCTCATTTTGACCATTCTGGTAGTTAAGTTGTTAAATGAACTAACAATAAGAACGCTGACTATAACGAACAATGTAGATATTAACACTGGAACTATTGATAACTATACAAGTGTAAAAATTCGTATCAGAGAAAAAGAAACGATTCAAATCTCTAAAAATGCAGCACAAAGCTAAAGAATGGACGAGTTGGTCACTTTGTTAGTTAAATTGTTCCTTGGTGCCGCAAGATTGAATAAACAATAATATACCATCAATTAGAACTAGAACTGCTGGCGACTGTACAAGTATAAAAATTCGTATCAGAGAAGAAGAAAACCATTCAAATCTCTAAAAACACAGCACAAAGCTAAAGAATGGACGAGTTGCTCAGTTTGACGACTTTGTTAGTTAAATTGTTCCTTGGTCCCGCAAGATTGAATAAACAATAATATACCATCAATTAGAACTAGAACTGCTGGCGATTGTACAAGTATAAAAATTCGTATCAGAGAAGAAGAAAACCATTCAAATCTCTAAAAACACAGCACAAAGCTAAAGAATGGACGAGCTGCTCAGTTTGACGACTTTGTTGGTTAAATTGTTCCTTGGTGCCGCGAGTATTTACCAGAATCCACGGCGTTCAGATGGTTGGTGGCTCTGGGAGAGACCTCCACTCGGTCGATCGCCCCTGACGACATGAATGGAACACAGAAGAAGGCAACGATTCGCATTTAGGTCTCGTAGAACAGCTCGAACAGGCCGGCCGATAAATATGCGACGGCGCACACGCTGTGCCGCGGGTCGTAGGAAGTCCTCGTCGTCGCTTTCTTTCCTCCCGGCTCCATTCCCTTGCTGATCGCGTGCCACAGGCCGGCGAGGATCGTCAGCATCGGCGGTGGTGTCGGTGACCCGTCATCGAATCGATCCGCCTGGCAATTAGCCGCGTCCGGATCCGCGAACGACACCTCTCCATTCCAGACATCATTCTCAATCTGCATGATAAAGACACCCGTGCGCAATTAAACTAAACGTCTGTCAGACGTCGCGCGTTCAGACCCTGTGAGTCACACACACACACACACACGAAATTCCTATCGATCATCGTAACTCCAAAACCTTGGCGAACATTACCTCCCTCGTATTAATTCCATTGTCGCTTCGATTTTAATTGGATACGTTAACGAGCCTTTGTCTAGGCACTTTGCTCGCGCCTCGTTGCGACGTTTGGATCGCGAAAGCTTTCTGAACGCGGTTCTGAACGCCACTTGGAGAAGAGAGCGGATGCGATAGAGTACTATAATGAGGGATACTGGTGTTTTTTTTTTTTAACGACAGTATTATTTTTATTACGGGTGGTTGCCATTTGTGGGGCCTTGGGGACTATCAACCGGGTCATTTGTTGATCAAAGACTCCTAATATCGATGAATTGACAATTAATGAAAGCACGTTGGTCTTTGTAAATGAAACGATGAACGTGATTTGTTTTTCTGATTGATACAACGTGGCATCTTTGATGAGAAATGATGGACCGATAAATGGGGAAATTATCATTTGAAAGGTTGGGTTCCCAACAACGAATTGTAATTTGTGCTTTATTATTTATTAAATCGTTTCATTAAATTATTTTGCAATGTACATTTTATACGTTACATTATATGTAATCTCGCAACATTTTAATCCCAGCGTAAACCAAGTATGAATAGATTCACAAGGATAAGTAATCGCGCGAACATCCATCTTTCAAATACCACTTCACATCAATGAAAAAAAAAAAAGAAAAAAAAAATACCAGTTTCAGATTTCGATGGTGTATCGAAATCTCGGATATTGACGCATGAACGTCAGTTTCAGACGATCGATCAGAAACGAACGTGACGAACAACTTCAGAAATGTGCGCCTGCGACGACTCGAGAAATTTAACAAAAGCATTGGAAAAGCGAAAGAACTTTAACGTTCCCCGAAAAAACGAGAAAAAGCAACTGCAACGGCGTTTCACTCCCACGACTTCTCTCTCTCTCTCTCTTTCTCTGCGTCTGTTTCTCATCCCTTTCTTCCTCTCGACCGCCTCGGTAACGAGGAACGCGTGCTTGAAAACGCGACTGTAGACCGTGGCAGACTATTCTCCCGCTGTTCTCGCTCGTCCTTCTCCTCCACGGCTCCTTCTCCTCTTCCTAGTCCAAGGTGGAGGAGGTTGTTGCACCCTCCTCGAGCATTGTGCATGCGTGCACGAAGGGTGCCTAGCCCCGGTTCCGTCCTCTACTCTGTATGCGGCCCGCCTCTCCTCGCCGCGCCTGGCGCAACGACACACCAGCTTCGTGGAAAGGCATCATAGCGGAAGAATTCAGGATTATCGATTGCCCGGCGTCGCGATCCTGCGCTCTTCCCTTCCGGAGGAGAGCCTGCGCTGCCTCTCCGACTGACGATCGCCACGCGTCTGACTTCGAATCACAGGAACGTTTCTTTTTTTTTTTTTTTTGGCAAACGTTGTGTCTTGCAATTTTGGAATTTTATCGCGCAATGTTACGATTTTAATAATCGATAGTTTCAACAGCAAAGTGGTCGAAACGATTTTCTATCGCATCACGAACTATTTTGATCTTAATTTCCATTTCTGATTTCCAAACTTTACGCTTCGGTGGTCGGTAGTGTTCCAGCGTTGAATAGACTTTGTATCGTGTATTGTACAGTCATTGTCTCGTTCAATTACAATTTATTTGACTCGCTCGATTTGATCGTTGACAGGAAATTAGAATTTTCGAGAGTCGCGCTGAAAATTTATTCGATCTGGAACGCAATTGTTGGACTGTCACGTGTATCCAATGAATTTCTACAACCGCTCTGCTACTTTCTCACAATTCACGGCGTTGAAATCGAGCAGCAAGAACCTGTTGCAACAAAAAATCGCCAACATCACGCCTCGAACTACCTGTAACATCGTGCTTCGATAACAGCAACAACTTTCGGCCATTTTATCATCGCGAGCCAGTCGCTTTACCAGCACGAGCTTCAAAAATGCAACTAAGAGGAAAAGGAGGAGAATGAGCATTCCTCGAGAGAGTGAGAGAGAGAGAGAGAAGCTTGGCTCCAATAGAAAAAGACAAGGGACGAAAAAATGTAATTTTCTAACGAGCCGCGAATGGGATTCGTTGGTTGGAGAAACGACCTGATTTATAGCTGCTTGCACGCGTTTATGGACACAACAACGAACCGGGCCGCGTACTGCTCTCGATCCAGTCTGGCCGGATGAGCGTAAGGATCCCGTTCTCGTCGCGGCGAGGACCAAGGGCCTCTCGTTCGCCAGACAGACCCATAAAACGCTTTATATTCTTGCTCGGGAAGCAGCATGCCAGCACACCATGGTACTATACCACTACGACGTTCTGTTGGCCAGCTAGACGAAGAAACCGTAGTCGGCGCATTTTATTTTACGAATATTTTTGTTTTCTTTTTTTTTTTCCTTTTTTTTGCAAAACAACGTACACGCATGCGGATTTGCACTTTGCAACGTGGGATTTTATTTAATTAAATCAAACAGGTCCATAAAATTACGAAGAATTCCAATTATAATATAATACGTATTATATATTTTGATTATACATTGCAGTACAGTGTGATCTGACGTAATATCTGACGTATATTTAAGATATTGTAACGTGTTCTTCTTTCTGAATCGCTGAGTTTGATATTTTATTGCTGATCGTAAGAGCATAATATTTTTTCAATATATCGTGACACTTTTGAATTTGTAACAAACAAATGAATTATTTCATCGTTGACTGTAGGATCATCTGGTATGGACGTTCAAAGGGTTGAGTCATGGTTTTACGATCAAACGGCAGAATCTCGTGCAAATCGATATTTGCACTCGTACAGATTTGAATAAAATAAATTACCCCGTTCGAGCCTATAATAAAAAAAAAAAATAAATAAACGTACCAATAAGTCGACTTTTCGTACGATGCTCCCCTATAATCTTCAAAGTTCAGTAATCGCCTCGCGCGTCCAGTCGTTCCATCAAACGTTGAAAACGCGCAGTTGCGTAACGCGATGTTCAGCTGTACGCGTTCGATATATTTCAGCGTTTCGACCTTTCCGGCGGCTTTTGCAGCAGGCTCGTCTGATCGATCGACGGACGTTAGCTCTCCAATCGTGGGTTCGTTAAGCGGCGAGATTTCCGCGGGCAATCGGGCGATCGTTGGCCGGTTGCAAAACGGCGGCCGCACGCAGAGGGGCCCCCCCAAGTGAAAGTAACATTCTAGACACGTGATGCGGCATCACGCTGCACGCGCCGCGGAAAAATCCGCCGGCCTGCACCTGTGTGCAGCTGGCTCGAGCTTCATCGACGAGCACCGAGGGCAACGCGCCCTGGAGTCGATCGCATCGCGCGTTTCAAGCACCAGCCACCTGCACGACCGTCGAATCGAGATCACTCGGTATCTCTAAACGTTTCTTTTTCTTTTTCTTCTTTTTTTGAGAGTTTGAACGAAATTTAATTGCTACTGAGATTTATCGCGCCATTAATGTTGCTCACGTCAGTGAGGTTTAACCGCTTGCGCTGATTGCGGACCGTAACGAGTGACCGAACCTTTAATAATTCGTCGCTCTCTTCTTCTTTCGAACTCGTCGGATATTACTGGATAGAAATTCGTTGTTTCGTTTCGCATCTGGGTTATACTTAAATACACTTGAAATATCGCGAAAAGATCGTCGACGTGCGTGGCTAGAGGTTGAAAGATTTAATTACTGTTAAAGAGATGACTGATAGTAATCGATGTGTCACGTATTGTATAACGTTGTATGTACACGTATTAATGATAATTAATAAGACTGCGGATCTTTATGAATTTATTTGGAAAACTTTCAAGTGCAAAAACGCGCGCAAAGATTGAAGCGTTCGAAATTTAATTGTTAGTTTAATTATTTATTTACTATTGTCAGTAAAATTTGAGCAATGAAATTTGAATACTGTTGAGGTTTATTGTCGTTGTTGTCACTGTCAGTGAATTTTAAGAGATTTAGTTACTATGAAAGAAATGACTGACATTAAAACATAATAATCGATACGTCGCATATTAATGTTACACATTAATATTATTATACATATTGTATATATATGCGGATCTGTATGAATTTAACAAAAATTTTAAAATGCAAGAACGCACGCACAGCATCAAAGATTGGAGCGTTCGAACGAAATTTTATTACTATTGAAATTTATTGTTGTTACCAAAGTTTAAGGAATTTAATTGATCCGTATCACACAATAATAATTAATATGTTACACATTAATGCGTGTGTCTGTAAAGTTTTTCGCCCAAAAACACCCTAGTAACCCTAACTTGAACGTTAGAGTGATACGTTAAAATGTAATGAGATTTTATTGCAATGGAATTGCAATTTACTTGAATTTAATTACACAGAAAAGTTGTAAGCTGTTGTCTGAGCCATGTAATGAAATTTAAATGGGATTCTGTGAATAAGTCTCGTTCAGTTACATTACATCGTCCGTTGTTTGAAATGGAATTTCATTAAATTGTGTGAAACAATGATAAAACGAAAACGAATGAAGAGTTCGATGGAACAGTTTCTGTTAAATTCATTGGTTAAAATTTGAAGGAAATTACTAGACACTTGTCTAAGAAAAACGTTCCCAATCTTGGTGAACTTTTGATCTTTTGTACGGGAATAGTTGTCTCGATTAATTGTGCGAAGCAAGTGATTGAAAAAGTTGATAGGATTGATGAAACAGTCGTCACGGTTGTCTCGCTGAAACTTTTAAATTTTCCTTGCAGAATAGTTGTCACGATTAATTTCGGAGAAAGTCGACGGTATAGGTAAACGAGTTGACGACACTAACGATGCAAATATTGCAATAGATTGCAACATAAATTTTTTCTAACGTAACAAAATTCTACAGAATAAAGAGATCTTCTTAGTCAATAATAACATTGGGCTAATAAATTTATTCTTTATTCTTAACAGAGCACATTAAACATTAAACATTACGAATAACTCGTTCATTCTACTTCTTTGTAACTATATGTTTAATTAAAAACTAGTTCAGCTACTTGCATTTTTATTTCCTTTACGTTCCTCGAAATGTACATACGTACACATGTACTATAGAGAGCTTATTACTCTCAAGTTTTATAACTTGCTAACATCAACATAATTTTTGTCTCGCGACGCAACTCCAACAGCTGAAAGAAGAAGCAACCCCTCTCGGTTCGTATTCTTTTCACCACCAGATACATCCGCGATTCTTTTCATACCCAGCGACGAGTGCCTTGACCTTTTCCAATGACCGTCGACGAGGCATTGCGATCCCTCTTCAAGGTTTTTTCTGAAAAACCTACTCCCGTGCGCGCGCGCGCGCGCGGATTTTACGATACGTATGTATATAACTACACGTACGATGTACAGGGTGATTCTACGTCAAAGAATAAGAAAGAAATTTAGTGTAACAGTTTTTTATCTGGGGCTCGATTTTCGAGAAAATCGACTTTAAATGTTTGGTCATCTTCGAGTTTCTACGCAATGAATTGCCTTCGTTGTTGGAGGATGTACTTTTAGCTACTATGAGGAGCATGAGTTTCCACCGTCACATTACACGAGGGATGTTAAATATTTTTTAAATCAAACGTGTTCGTGTTGGCCACCGAGGTTTCACGCCTCTAGATTTTTTTTATGAACAAGTTTATAAAGACAACATTTCAAATATTACACGTTCGAAGCGAATGATGTCAGCTTACATTCTGTTACAGATATCGTTAATTCATGTCGGGCAAACTTATGTATGCAGCAACGAGGAGGACGTTTTCAACAATACTTGTAACAGAGTGCACTGTATTGTAGTATTGCAACAGAAAGTAGCAAGAAGGAATAAAAAATTAATTATCAGTGGTAACACTTTGTACTGCTTTAACATAACAAATAATGTTTGTAACAAACTATAAAGTCGTATTTCTCGAAAAAACCCCAAATGAAAAAAATGTTATATCAAATTTTTTTCTCATTTTTTTGACGTAGAATCACTCGTTGCTCGGTTGCACTACGAATTCCAGCTCACCCTGTACACACATCCCCTGCAAACATCAGCACCCCTTTGAATCGGAGAATCACCGTGCACCCTGACCTTCTTCAACGACGTTCCAGTTGAAAAATCAACCTTTTGAAACGGAGGGTTGATACGCGCGCGTATCTTCGGCCTCCTTTCTTCGCCAGTTTCAATAATCAATTCCATCAGCAGGACAAATACCGGCGTGTTGCACGCCTGCAAATACCTCGACCCTCGATCTCGAAACCCTTCGCTGTCCCTTCGCCCCCGTGTTTCACCTTGACGAAGGTTACTGCCGACTGCGTGGGAGGTTCACGGTCGCAGAGAGAAGCTGAAGGTGTCTCTCGACTGACTGTTGTGGCTGTTGAAGATTTCTAGTCTTTCACGAAATTGAAAGATTGGAAAGATTGGAAGATTGTGTAGGAAGGATAATTTAGAGGGTTGTGGCTCTAGAGTTGTCTCTTTTTTTTTTCTCATTTATTTTGCATTCATATCTATGTTTCTCCAATTTCTCAAAATCCCTACGTAACCAATCTACTCTGTACAGTTATCAATCAAAATTCGAAACATTTAATCTCGCCTTACGAAAGTATTCGAACGTTTATTACAAAAGACTTTTCACTTGACGATATATAATATGTACTTTTATATAATACATTATGACTATATAATATATTATTATGACTTTTATGTAATATATTATATCGTATCATTTGTAGTATATATATTTATGCGTACTATTACACTGTATCGTGCGGTATGTACAATTATTTATAATATATTCTGTTACACGTTTCAGAACGTTATCACTAACAAACTAGAATGACCTTATCCTTGAAAATCAAAATTTCAAACCGCCTGACTCCACCGTCTTACTTCTCCGCGTCTCAGTCACATCTCAAATGTCGCCAAAGTGTAACAGGTACAGCGAAAAAAAAAAAAAAAAAAAAGAAAAAAACACAAAAATCTGCAAAATTCGAGAAGCAAAGTCTCGCGAGGACCTTCGGCCGAGTGACGATACTTATTTCTAGCCTCGGTTACAGGGCTCGCGTAACTGCAGTGGCAGCCGCCTCGGTAGTTGCGCCCAAGTGCATTTCACCGAGATTACGGGTGTATTGACCCCGACGTCATCCCCTCGTCGCCCTTCCGCCGCTGCAACTCTTCTCTCTCCAGCCGGAGAGAGCGTTGCACGCCTCCTTCCTCCGTGCATCGCCTCCCGGCCGGAGGTCGCCGACGACGACGACGACGACGACGACGACGACAACGAGCCCTCTCCCCCTCTTCCTCCCAACTCCCCCTCGCCATTTTCTACCACCCCTCCTGACCCTGCACCCATTAAACGAGAGCTACGCCGCCGGCAATCGACACTCCGGCGATTCCTCTGTGTGTGTGTGTGTATGGCTGTTCAGGGGTAGGTCGCTCGCATTTTTCATTAGATTTCCAACAAGTTTGTTCTAATTAAGTCGTTGCGATCGAAATCCCCTTTCTTTTTTTTATCAGTGGAGCGTAATACTCGGAAATACTCTCTGCCCTAGACACAAACTCTCTTAGCATTAGAAACAATCACTCGAGTGGAAATATATCTTTCTGAACACGCGATATCGTTTAAATTTGAAGCGGCGGTCAACGTGCATCGCGTAGAAGGAATTTAACGACACCGAAATGGTTTCAATCTGTGGAGGAAATAACATCCTCCGTCGTTCTCTAAACTTTCGTAAGAAGCAACGAGAAATCTAGCTGAGCGCCAATTGACTTGCGATTGTTTTCTGAAATTCGTTCCTTTTTGCGTCGTTATTATACAGATTTCACTCCAGGCTCATTGTACTATCGTATCAACACCAAATATACACGTTCGCTGTAATTGCGAGCGAATTATAAAAAGGTGGAAGTTGGAGCTGTTGGCTGGATTTAAGTACAGTGTCCCCTCAGAGGGGTTAGTTCAATTTGTTAGTTCCGTTCGACGGTCGATCAGGCGAGTCTGAAGATCGAGATGGTCGTTTCGAAGTGAGATTCGTGTCAGTGGAACTTGAAGAACGATTGCGGTTTTGCGGTTTTGCTTATTTTCGCGGTTCGCCTTACGGGGGGGGGAGGGGGGGGAGGAAGTTCGAAATGAAATTGCGCGTGTGTGGCAGTTTACGTTCGGTTTTGTCACGCGTTCTTTCTTTTTTTGTAATTATTAAAAATAATTAAATAATTAAATATTTTTTAAGCTATTATTAAAATGATATTTTCAAGCTATTTAAGCTGTTTATCATTATTTTACATGTATATCAATCTATTATATATTATATTGCTATATAATTTATACTGTATGTTATATGTTTTAAGCTATTATTAAAATGATCATTTGATAAATTTACACTCTTTCGTCTGTCACAAATAATCTCTGTTACGCGCGCGGGGATTACGAATTATAGTTTCAAAGGTCAGTAACTGACTATAAATATGTTGTTTTATGCGCGGATACCTATTTCGAGCGTTTGAATACCTTTACGACTCGCCGTAAAGGCATAAAAGAACGCGAGTAGATCATAGCCGGTGATCACGCGTATCTCTGAATAGGAATGAATAATAACGACACCATAATTTACTCGATTGCAACCAGCGTTGATCACCGTAAAGTCGGGGGCTCGCGATCGGAGGCCTGTTAAACAGCAATATCCCCTCGACTCTTTTAATTGATAGATAGCAAAATGCTGCTTTATAGTAATCGCTCACCTCGCAGCCTCGCATTATCACGTAATAGTAACCTGTATAATAGCTCTTGTAGCAAACGGTGACAACGTGCCCGTTGTCGGCCAAATTATGCGAAAAGCTAGAAAAAGAAAAAAAAAACAACAAAAAGAGAGAAAAATGTACATACATGCGTACGCACGTATGAACTGTATAGAAAGAGAAAAGGATCAAAGAAAAAAAAAAAGGTACCGTGTTACCGAGATGGAACAAGAGAAATAAAATCGAAAATGTGAAACAGGATGGAGGAGGGGAGGGGTGAAACTCGACGCGCTAGTCGTACAAGAGAAATAGATTAAAAAAAAAGGGGGCACGGGGAGGTTGGAGTTTCAATAAAAGGATCCCCCGCTTCTCTGACGATTAATATCGCTATCGATAATTTATTACGGCGACGTGTTTCTAAACAAGCGAACTTACGAGATTTCGAGCCGTTCGCGTTCCGTTGATTTACGAGCGATGGAAGCGCGCTGATTAACTGAACGTGGCGGAGGAATTACGCCTTATCGTCCGATTTATTATAATATCGCTGTATTGTCGTTCGAACGTTGCCGAAGAGTGTGAAGCACGAATGATGACGAAAGTGTGCTTGGGTAATTGTGAAATTCTCACAATCAGAAATTCGCTGTATAAAGTTCTCGCAATGTTTGTGTAGTGAAAATTTTATACGTGATTATGACACGATATATATCGTGCGGTTAAACGATTTTCAATTCGAAGTTCCATTCGAACGACCGTGATGAAAGGTCGGAAACTTTTCACAGAAGTGACGAGAAGAGCTTTGCAAAAACATTTCCACGCTCTTTCACGAAAATAAAAAGAAAGTCTATATCAGTGTGTCAACCACGATTGACCTCGCTCTGAATGATGCATGAGAAAGAAACAAACTTCCTCCGTCACAATTCTTTATAAAGAAGAGGAAGAGAAGAGAAAAGAAAGAGTTCTTGCATTTTATAGAGTGAGAATGTCTTCAACCTCCGTATTCGAATATCTTAATAAAACCGGAACAGAATAATGCCTAACAGCTGTTAATATTCATCACGTTGTCACAATATTATTGTACAATATTATAACAGTGCAATATTATCATTGTTATAATATATTTGAACATCGATATTAAATTAATTACTAAAATGGTTGAACATTGGATACACAAAATCTTGTAACTTTAAACGAGACTAATAACCGATTAATTTATTTTATGAAAGTCAGACAAAAGTAAAAATTCCTCAATGTACTCAATACATTTTAACACATTGAACGAATAAAAACAAGACACTCTAGAAACAAAGAAGACACTATCCAAAGAAATCTTTTACACATACGTATGTACATGTATATCAACCCTAACCTCGCGCAATTTCTCTCGATTTTTTACCCTCCTTTTCTCTCTCTCTCTCTCTCTCTCTCTCTCTCTCTCTGTTTTTCTTCGTTTCGATTGCACCACCTAAATCCACGAGCTTCGACATTACACTGGCTCGACACCACCACTGGACCAAGGGTGCTGTTATCGCGAATAGCAACCGCGTTCAAGGCTGCGGCGAGGCGCATTCCGCCGGGGCTTTTACCACTTTCCTGTTCACGTGCGCCGGAACGAGCGCAACCAGGAACCTGTTTCGTCGGTCCTGCCGGTTTTTTCCTCATCCCTCTTCACCCTACTGCCCCCTCCCCCCCTGCTTCACCATCGTTGATAGCCCGATATACGACTTATGCAAAACTTGGCGCGAGCTTTTGCTTAAAATGCCGTCATTAATTTTTCTCGTTTAACGCTGAAACTACCAAAATTGGAATTTTTGCATAGAAATTTTATATATATATATATATATTTGTAACGATGTATTTTCAGAGAATAATCGAACGATTTTTAGTGAAACTAAAGAAGAGCGCTCTTTATATGTAAATTTCCTCCTGTTCATAAAATATTTCATCATTGTACTTTGTGCATCGAATGTAAAGTATATTGATATAATGTGTATACAATAATAATATTAATATAATTATTAATATGTATAATAATATCAATGTAATTAT
Organism: Tetragonisca angustula; assembly: GCA_036937485.2. NCBI lineage: Eukaryota > Metazoa > Arthropoda > Insecta > Hymenoptera > Apidae > Tetragonisca > Tetragonisca angustula. The sequence continues at coordinate 1,541,663 of JAWNGG020000021.1, forward strand.
TAATGTATATAATAATATTATTAATATAATTATATAATAATAGTATTAACATAATTTTGTAAAATTCACTTGTTTTTCTTTGTAATAATTTTGTTATCGTTGACTGGAAATTGATCGGTGACTTGTAAAAGTAAAGGTATAACCCGAGAATTCGAAAATTACGGAAATTAGTCTCTTACATCAGACGCGTGCGCCGCAGTAGTAAAGGACGTCTAACGTTCGACTATGTAAGGCTAATACTACTAGAATCGCCGTAAAGGCTCGTTCCAAAGATACAACGTATGTATATAATGGATTTTGAAACGACACTGCTGGCTTCTTTTTATATTAAACACTGTTACAATGTACATACTTTACATTACACTAGCAATACCGGAATATTTATATGTATACTTTTCCTAAACAAGTATTACTTCCGTAATCATCTACACCGTGCATGACATTCGTCAATTAGCGTTCACAGTGTTAATACGTTACGAAAAACAGATCGGAAAGAGAAGAATGAAGATAGGGAAAACCTGTTAATAGTTACCGCGATTAAAAGTCAATTAAAGTCAGTGTAATAAAGTTCTTTCTCAGATTTCATTCGAAATCCATTAAAATCCGGTGAATCGTAATACGATTAATACCGTGCTAGACGAAAAGATGTCCTATTGAAAATACCTAATTTAAAATACCTCTCTTTTTTACGAATCGAGCGACAAGTCTCCAAAACGATCGAGATCGAACCACGTTGCGCTGGCAACTGACTGCGGACCGTAACGAGCGACCGAAACGTGTACGACGTATTCGTCGCTTTCTTTTCGAAACTCGTCGATATGATGTCGCTGGTGTCGAAGTTTAGGATTATTTGTTTTGCCTAAATATACTTATTAACTGAGAGAAACTGCAAGAAAATATTAGAAAATTTTGCAAGAGGTTCAGGAAATTATTACGCCGCGTATAGGAAGCAACCGGAGTTCGCGTAAGGAAAGAAGAAAAGAAACGGATCCGCGAAATGGGAATAATCGGGACGATAGAGGAGAGCACTTTCTAGACTGTATGGTGGTTCATTAGCGATTAGCGAGCGTTCGAGCCGTGCCCCGTTTCCCATCCTTCGTTCGAAAGTCCCCGCGGTGGCTCGTTCCACTTGCGAACGGATCAGTGACATGTAATTTTCTCCGCGGTGTTACGCGGCCGCCTTTAATTCGACAACTGAACCGTGTCCGTCCGTTTCCGATGGAACTAGTTCGCATTTTTTTTTTCTTTTTTCTTCTTATATCGATTTTTATCAGGCCAGCCAGGAGGGGAAACCGGAAAAGGAGAAAACGATTTGCAGCCTCGGGTTCCTGGCTTGTCGAAGTTTCTTGCTTCAGCGTTCAATTGATTAATTTATTTATTATTCTGTTATTTATTCGTTGATTTGTATAGTGCTCATTGGACTTCTTGGTTCATCGTTGTTTATTTACGCAATTCAACTAACTAGTTTAATATAATGCAAGACTGTGAAAATAATTTTCGTCGAATGTTGTCAATGTATCCGGGACATTATTGAAGATTGATCTTACCACGTTTCAGTAGAATAAACGTTTTATGCTTTTTGTAAAGAACATTATTATTTTGAGTATCTTATATATTTTCAACGTTGCAAGAACTTTTGCGTTGCCAAATTTTTCACGAATTGCACGAAATTGTCTGTCGTAAATATTGTGTCAATAAATATTCGTAATTTAAATTCTGAATCTTTGCAAACCTAATACATAATGCTATCGATGGTGGTACGCATGGTTTAATAAAAATTTGTTTATGTTATATATTTATTTGTACGTTTCAAATCGTGCGTTATTTCACTGTTTCGTCACTGCTTTAAATAATGATATTTTTAATTGATTTCAATTGTCAGATTTACGAGACTGCAGTTTCAAACCTTCGACAGTAAAGTATTATCCGAAATATATTAAAATCGTTGCAAAGTCGAGCAATCGAAGAAGCAAGAAAATCAAAGTGCAGCTTCGAAAACAATCTACGAAAGAAATTTCCCCAGGGTTCTAAAAAAAGTTTCGCCTTTCCAGAGAGCAGAGACGTAATTTTTTCCACGTTCCACGTTTCCCTCTTCTTCTTTCGTTTCTCACACGCTCGTGTTAAAACACTTTGATTAACTAAAAGAAAAATCATTTCTCTCGCTGTGAAATTCAATGCGAGAGACATTGCTATGTTACATTTCATTTCCAAATCGACCAAACACCTTTCTTTTTTTCTCGCCTACTCTGTTCTTTCCGTCTCTGTTTCCCTTCCCGCGAGAACTGAATTTCAATTTAATCCTCGCCAATGACCCAAACTACTGACAAACTACGCCTATATGTAATCGTTAGTAGCTGGTTCAATTTTCTTTCTTTCTTGTATTTTCATTATGATTGTTACAACAATAGGATTGTAGGAAATAAAAATTTGCTAGTTTTATTACCTATAAATAATATAATTTATTTTCGTTGTATCTAACACGTTAGATTGCATTTATGTTTGCTGCAAACAGAATTTTGACAATCGTCACATTTAGCGCTATATTTGTTGCCACTGCCTGTGCGAATGAAACATCTCGATCGTTTCGAGTTTGAAAGTTTAAAGTTTTAAAAAATGGGAAACACTGAATATAAAAAAAAAAAAAAAATGAAAAACACTAAAGAAACTGAAGAATACAAAAAATGAAAGATATTGCGAAACTAAAGAAGAATACTGTAAATACTAAAGAAGAATACTACTAATGAAGAATACTGTAAACAATGCACTGAAATACACTTCCGACCGCTTTGACTTCTTATTGTAAACATAATATCCCATTTTTTTTATCGCCAATCGTAACTTTGTACGACTCACGCACAAAGTAGGACGGGTCACCGCAGACCCAGCCACCGTTACGCCTGGGTTAATCAGCACTTTCCCAAAAACTTCGCGCTAGGAAAATGGAAAAATTCCTGTAACTTAATTAGCCGGGGGAAATAAAAAAACAAAAAAAAAAAAAAAAAACGACAGAAAAGCGTGCCAGCGTTTTCTGCAAGGGTGAAAAGTTTTCTTCCGAGTGAACGAGATCCTGAATCGCCGCGGAATCGGTTTGTTCGTGCCGTGAGGGTGGTGGTGGGAGACGAGCGACACGATAAGGCGATAAAGTTTCCGCGCCACGGTTTTCTCTCCGTCTCTCGTTACGAAGGGAAAAGTTTCACGAGAAGGAGGAGGGGGGAGGGGAGAGAGAGACGCGTGGCGATGAAAGTTTCGTCGCTCGTTAATTAAGCCTCTTAGGAACGGAGTCGGCTGATTGAGCCGATCGGAAACCGGTAGTTTCAACTTGCTACCAAGTTTCAGACGAGGTGAATCCTCGTGGGAAGATGGTCCGAGGTGTTACGTACCTCGAGCACGGAGGGGACTAGAGGTTGATTGCCCCGCTGGATAGTCGATAGAGAGATCCCTCGTTAAAAGGATCGTGGAATCGTGCTCGATTTCTTTTTTCCAAAGTGATTGTTCGGGGGGGGGGGGGATCTGTCGGATCTATTGGATTTGAGAACGCATGACTTGGCATGACTCTTTCGGATTCGACTTGTACAGAAGGCTGTCCAATTTTAATCTGTGACTGCAGATTAATAATCGCGAACTATCTACGTTATACAAAAGAAACACCAGATTGTGACCACCTTGAAACCATCTGTGTTTTATCTGAACTGCTTTTGTGCGTAACAGATGTTCAGAGTATATAAATTCGCACTTACAGATTGAAATTGGAGATCCTGTGTGTGATCATTAAAAAAGAAAGAGAGGACGAAATTTGACTTGTCTGAAAAAGAGAGGTATTTGATTATTTAGTATGATATTTCTGATATTGAAGACTATATATGTACAATATACATGTTTAACTTTCCAACTTTTCAAACATTATTATTCTGCAATAATAAAATCCCACGTGATGCGTGATCAATTTAGTTTATTTAATTTATTTACAGCCTCGGAATTATCACGCTGTCTTCAGGTAACACGATCCATTTAGTTTGACAATACAGTATCATAAACCTATCGACCCAACAAACAACACGTTCGTCTTCTCGAAAATCCCCAAACTAGTCGTCAAATCGATCTAACTCACGTCGTCGATCTCTACTGCAACCATACTTGAATCTCTCGCTTAGATATACACTGATCCTCATACATAAATCACCACATCTCTGCTCGAGTGCGATATAATGCAGTTATTATCAAAAGATAAAAGAGAAAAGAAGAAGAAGAAACCAAAAAGAAAAGGAGAGAAGACATTTACCTACCCATTCGATGATGCATCAGGTTCCGATTTACCAAAAGACGATGGAAAAAGAAGGAAAAAAGATAGAAAAGAAGAAATGAAAATAACAATGGCGAGAGGAGGGGTCTGACTTGGCCAACTGGATGGATCTCACGATCCTGACCTATACCTAACAAGCGGAATGAAGCGCGCCGATCCAGGGCAGCGAATCGTCTCGGGAAGAGCAACAAGCGGACGCTGGCACCAGCGTCGCAGAAAAATCGGCAACGAGATGGGGGACGAGAAGGGAAAACCCGGTAACCGGGCAACGTCCCACATCAAGCCGACTACGTCGCGTCATGGAAACAATATCCACCTAAATCTGCCTATGAATCCAACCGGCTGCGTTCGGTATCGTTGCACGATATCCAAAGAAACGCTCCACTCTCTCTTTATCTCTTTCTCTTCCTCGCTCGTCTCTTTCTTCTGTGTGTGTGTGTGTGTGTGTGTCGTTGGCGGGAAAGCTTGGGCTCGGTTCTAACGAGAGACTCACGACTGTGATCTCTCTTATTCTCTATGTTTGACGCGGTTGCAATTGAAGATCGTTGTATGTACATACGTTTGGTACGATTGGTTGACGATTTTGAGAGATTTAAAAAACGAAAAATGAAAGTTGTCTCTCGTCGGCTTAACTTTGGAACTTTTGATTTCGTTCGACGTGATTTTTTCACTGACCCTCGTCAGAAATGATGAAAAACAGAGAGAGAAAGAGTAATAGTTAAACGTAGAAAATATGAGTGTAAATGTAAAATATGTGTATCTATCGATTCTAACGAGAGACTCACGACTGTGATCTCTCTTATTCTCTATGTTTGACGCGGTTGGAATTGAAGATCGTTGTATGTACATACGTTTGGTACGATTGGTTGACGATTTTGGGAGATTTAAAAAACGAAAAATGAAAGTTGTCTCTCGTCGGCTTAACTTTGGAACTTTTGATTTCGTTCGACGTGATTTTTTCACTGACGCTCGTCAGAAATGATGAAAAACAGAGAGAGAAAGAGTAATAGTTAAACGTAGAAAATATGAGTGTAAATGTAAAATATGTGTATCTATCGATTCTAACGAGAGACTCACGACTGTGATCTCTCTTATTCTCTATGTTTGACGCGGTTGGAATTGAAGATCGTTGTATGTACATACGTTGGTACGATTGGTTGACGATTTTGGGAGATTTAAAAAACGAAAATGAAAGTTGTCTCTCGTCGGCTTAACTTTGGAACTTTTGATTTCGTTCGACGTGATTTTTTCACTGACGCTCGTCAGAAATGATGAAAAACAGAGAGAGAAAGAGTAATAGTTAAACGTAGAAAATATGAGTGTAAATGTAAAATATGTGTATCTATCGATTCTGACGAGAGACTCACGACTGTGATCTCTCTCATTTTCTCTATGTTTGACGCGGTTGGAATTGAAGATCGTTGTATGTACATATGTTTGGTACGATTGGTTGACGATTTTGGGAGATTTAAAAAACGAAAAATGAAAGTTGTCTCTCGTCGGCTTAATTTTGGAACTTTTGATTTCGTTCGACGTGATTTTTTTACTGACCCTCGTCAGAAATGATGAAAAACAGAGAGAGAAAGAGTAATAGTTAAACGTAGAAAATATGAGTGTAAATGTAAAATATGTGTATCTATCGATTCTGACGAGAGACTCACGACTGTGATCTCTCTCATTTTCTCTATGTTTGACGCGGTTGGAATTGAAGATCGTTGTATGTACATATGTTTGGTACGATTGGTTGACGATTTTGGGAGATTTAAAAAACGAAAAATGAAAGTTGTCTCTCGTCGGCTTAATTTTGGAACTTTTGATTTCGTTCGACGTGATTTTTTTACATGACCCTCGTCAGAAATGATGAAAAACAGAGAGAGAAAGAGTAATAGTTAAACGTAGAAAATATGAGTGTAAATGTAAAATATGTGTATCTATCGATTCTGACGAGAGACTCACGACTGTGATCTCTCTTATTCTCTATGTTTGACGCGGTTGGAATTGAAGATCGTTGTATGTACCTACGTTTGATACGATTGGTTGACGATTTTAACAGTTCAAACGAAATGAAAGTTATCTCTCATCGGCTTAATTTTGACGTGATTTTTTACTGATCCTCTCCAGAAACGATGGAATACAGAGAGAGAGAGAGAGAGAGAGAGAGAGAGAGAGAGAGAGAGAATAATAGTTAAACGTAGAAAATATGTGTGTGAATATATAAATGTAGAGAAATAGTTAAACGTGGTATAAATGCTCACAGTCGTGCAAGAGTTGAGTAGATTAAGAACGTGTAAATGTATTAGACAAGCGAAGTAGAATACTCGAGAGTGAACTAGAAATCAGATTAGAATTTCTATTTGGAATTCACTCGTAGTCTGAACGATTGATGAAGCTCTCCAGATGATTAAAATTGAACAAAGTGGAATATATTATGTCGTTTGTCGAATATTTTCGAAGATTCAAACGACGCAGTGATTTTCAGGAAATTTTGCAAAATTGCCAAACAATCACATCTAAAAAATGTGATCCCACGAAGATTGTTCACGATTGTTAATAATTTTCAGCTCTGTCTCAGAAATTAATTTCACTCGTCAAAGTCTGGTCGAAGCCTTTCAGAACTTTCGTGTCAAACATCTCAGATATTTTTTAGAAATTTTACAATTTTACAATTCGCAATCGAAAGTTGCAAGTTACTCGGGGAACTTTCCGAGAGGGATTGTCGCTGTGTTGTCAAATTCAAATTGCTCCAGAAATCATCGAATCGCGTTAAGACGGATCGCTTGTGTCCACTTCAGCGTGTTGCGCGAAATTTATGCAACGTGTCTATTGACACGGCCAGCGTCAATACGCCTCGAACTATTCCAAACAGTTCCAAACAATTCCAAACAGGAAGTTGAAATGCTACTGCAGTTAAATTACAAGCAATAGCTGTCGCTGTCAGTTACGTGGAACAATCGATCATGCCCGTGCAAGACTTCCACCAAACAATCTTCCACTAAATCAGTTACTTCGCTGCCATTAAACTTTGGTTTTCAACTCGTTGAATTTCAAACTCATCGCCGCCGAGAGCCGTGCGTCATAAGGCCTCAAACATAGTAGAACTCTGGTTCTGAGCTGAAGCCACTGGAAAACACACATCTAGTCCACGTAACTGAAGTTCATTCATTCATTTGTTCGTTCGTTCGTTCATTCATTCGTCCCACTTCCACTTCTCATTCAAATCGTAAGACTTTGCGTAATTGTACCATAGTTGAACCAGAACTTGAGGAATGAGGAAGAAAACTACCATTCACAGTCGAAGGTAAAAAATTGCGTTCGTTTATTTATTTATTACTATTTGACTTGTACCAAGTTCGACTGTATCAAATTTATGGACGTTGCTTGGTAATATTTTCGTAAAATGTAGCAACTAATATTGTACCTAAACGTAGTAACTACAGTAAATAGGTAAAATAAATGTAGTAAGTGAATATAGAGTCACGTGGATGTAATTATGTGGCAGCGCGTGTATTTTACAAGTGAGTGGAACAGCAACGACGCCAGTAGTAAAAGAAGATGGTAGAAAATAAAAATTCAGCAAAAATATTACAAATTCAGTTGTAAAAAGGTCGTTGAGGCGCTGCATAAATTAAATAAATTAAATATCGTGCTGAAGTTAAATAAATAGTTAATATAATAACATAAGAACATTCGTTGCAGTAGTAAATCAACGCTACCCGATCGAAGACCGCGCCCTCAGGTCCTCGTAAAAAGAATTTCGTTCTCGAGCTTTTTTTTTTTCGTACAGAGATCAACAGCGACAATCCGTGCAAGAAGAGAGGCAGACACACCGCTGCTTACCTGTTCACGTGCCGCGCGAAGGTGACCGTGCCTCCTAGCCGCGAGTGCATCGAACGAGGTATCCAGGCTGACACCCACGCCAGAACCGTTTCTGGGCCGAAAAATCGCGGGAGAGCGCCGTTCACTTCCGCGTGGCCTGCTGCACCGCCGTTGCCAGAGCGAGAACGCGCACACGCAACCAACCAACGCCAGAGAGCGAACGAGCGCTCGAGAGACCCGGGTTCCGGGTCGGTTTTTCGCCCTGAAAACGTCGCGATTGTCGAGGCCCGGCCTGGGCGAGCCGGGCGTGACCAGTTCTCCATTTTTCCCTGTCTCTCTCTCTCTCTCTTTCTCTTATTCTTTCTTTAGGTGGTAGCTCGACTTGTCTGGCCTCCGAGAGAGATCTCCTTCGTCGCCCCTTTTCTCTTTCCTCCACTCGCCAAACAGACGCGCGCTTCGCCTTTTCCTTTTTCCATTTCCCTTTCCTTTTTCATCCTCATTTTCCTTTTCCTCCGGCGAACGCAATCGTCCACAATTTTACGCGAGTCGATCCTTGCGAACGGGTCGAGTTTGAACGCGTTACTGCTTTACGATCGTTCCAGGTGATTTTTCTTTTCTTTCGTACTCGGTATCGGCGTTCGATTTTTGCTCGATCGAGGGATGCGATTTTTTTTTTTTTTTTTTAATTATTTTCGTACACGTACGATTACGAGAGATTGCGAGATGTTGTTGAGACGGTGGCCCTCAGCGAGCACCATACGCATTGAAATTAAATACGAATTGAAAATTACTGTATCGTTGGTAAATTATGAATTTGTGGTCAACCATCTGTGTATTAATGTAATGAGTCATGAATTTAAAATTTCTCGTACATTTTCAAGGCACCGAGGATTGAAGCTTCTTTTACATAATAAACATATACATATATTTATGTATATATTTTGTAAATTATGTAAGTATATGTGTATCAGGTTGTAACACGGAGACAAACAAGTTGATTTTGATATCTACATGTTCGATTTAGATACGCCACTGCCTCAAACAAATCATGTCAAACCAACCTTCATTCTCGACAAATTTCTTCTAAAAAAATTCAAAGATCAACGCGAGAATCTCGAAAATTACTTTCAATAGTCGTAACAGCGATTAATCATTCATCAGGATATTGACTAGCCATCCAATTTGATATGTTCAAATTGTCTCACTTGCCCTCTATTACTCTTTTTCTTTTTTTTTTTTTTTTTAAATAAAATTCAACGAATCCCGTCAATCACTCTCGAAGAAAACTCCGAAATTGTTGGATCGGCCAAATAATCGCCAAATTTTGGAGCGAGGTCGAAGAGAAGACGACACGAACTACATACACGGTTCGGTCGCTCGTTACGGTCCGCGAATCAGCCGCCAGCGCCAAGGGGTTAAAAGCAGTTAGTTTTGGTCGAGCGGTAGCGACTTCGATCTCCCCGAGCGATTCACAGACAAATCGCCATAACCATCCAGTTAGCGTTCAGCCTCGGGGGACCGTGCTCTCCATCTCCCTGTCGCAAGCGTGTTCCCTACCCTGTCCCAAAAGCCAACTCTCTCACTCCTCTCTTGCCCCCTTTCGCCGGTGCCATCCAGTGAACAGGCGTCGCGTGACAGGAAAAGCTGGAAGAAAAGAGACGAGAGTGCGCGCGCGAAAAGAAAAGAAGAAAGAAAAGAAAAAGGAGAGGAAAGAAAAATCGATTTCGCGGCGTTTTGTGTCGTGATCCAGGAGACGCGAGTAATGGCACGCGGCGCATCGATCCTCGATCGTGCGGCGTGCAAACAGTGGCGTAGTCGTCGATCCAGCCGCGAACATACCGCCCACCGCGGCGAACCTTTTTCACCGCGTACCGATTTCATTCGCATTCAAGCTCAACTCGAAGAGAAGAGTCCTCTCTCTCTCCTCTCCGCGACTGTCAGCTCTTCTCTTCTCGTCACTTTTACTTTTGTTCCTCTGTATTCGTTCATTCGCGCGAGCCCGGAATTATATCATCCTGGCAGACACTTGGCGAGCGTCGTGTTTTCCTGAGTTTTCGTCCGAGTTTCATTGAGAGAGCGGGACACATAGTATAGTGCGGAGAAGTTTGGTCTTTTCGGTGTTGAAAGAAGTTTGGCCCTCTGGCGTCTCGACACAGTTCAGACTGCTCTCTCGCCTTTGCCACCTTTCCGGTAGACATGGTTGCCGGCTGCCTCGACGAGAACTCGTACATCAGGATCCTCCTTTTGGTCGAGAGGTATGATCGATAGTTTTTTTTCTTTCTCTTTTGATTTCTCGTTGCGCGCGTTTAAGCAATTGAATTGCTTGTTTCGTGTCAATTGAAGGTTGAAAGTTGATCGAGCTTTCTCAGAAGCTTTGAAATCGACAATATTTCATTTGCAAGGTAGCAACACGATCGATCAATGTTTCTAAAAATTTTACAATACATACACATAAATGTACAATATATATATATATATATTATATTGTAAAATTTAAATGTTACAGAGTAGAATATATATTCGTATCTCTGCTGAGGATTTTGCAATATATTGTCAAAATTTTATGAATACATTGTAACAACATAGTTAGAAAATTAAAATGTTCAGGAGTATACAAATCCTTCAAACTGTGATTAATTAATTAATTAATTGGAGAACGTACGAGTCTCTCTAACTTTCGCGGTCTTTGTCGAATGATTTAACTCTTGAAAAATACTGTCAGATTGGTTTCCAATCGTCAAAGTTAGTGTCGAAAATTTAAAAAATTTTTAAACATTCTACGTACCACGTGACAAATGTTCGAACAACTCCCGAGACGTTCGATGGAGGTTCATTAATCATTACGTTCTGAGAATATTCCATGAATTTTGGATGTTGGCGTTGATATGAGTTAGAGACGTACGATTAGGTTCGTTTCCCTATCGATCGAGCTGGCGAGTCGAATTTAACAGAGATTTGATAATAAATAGATTGCGGATTTTATGGAAAAATTGGATTATTCCCCTTGTCTGTGTTCAATATCGGAGAATCGAGGATATTTAAATTCGAGATGACTAAAATTATTAAAATTAATTAATTATCCAGAAGGTACAAAATAAATTTTACTTATTTATTTTTTAAAAAAATTCATTCTCATTACTTTAAATTGTCAATGATACTATTAATTTCTAATTATTACTAAAATTTTTTTCTATTATAAAACTTTAATTATATTAATATATATGTACATAAATAAATTTATATTTGCGAGGCTTCTTCGTCGCAAAAAAAAAAAAAAAAAAAAGTAAAGAAGGAAAAAACGAAGAAGTTGAATATTCAACTAGAAACAGAGACGAACCGCTCGTACGATCATTTGTTCCCCGCTTAGTATCACGTTTCCATTCGTCTTCGTTTCAATGCTAACCTAGAAACCTCTTCCAAAACGAAAATAATAACTCCGAATCTGCAACTTTCATACCCCATTCTCTTTATTCTCTGGGGGAAACGCGCGGCGTAGTGTAGGTCATAGTAAGAGCGAGCGATAATAACCATAATCAGCCGGAGCAACGTATCCTCCGCTGCTTTTAGCACCGAGAGATCGAAATCTCTCTTTCCCGCCGTCCGTTTCCATCTAACTCGATTTCTTCCCATCGATGAATCCTCGATCTCTGCGTTCTGTGCTGAACGATTAGTCGGGCGAAACGTAATAAAACAGAAGGAAGAAAGGGAAGGGGGGAAAGTGGAGCAACACGTCGAGGAGACATCAAGTCGCTACAATTGTAAATCTGAGGAATCTACGTGGACGAGATGAGAGTAAAGAATTTCACTCACGAGACACGATTTAAATTCTGAATGTTCGAGAACTTCGAGTGTTATATAAAAATATATCGATTGGTTGGCAGAAAAAAATACTGTAGATAGTTTTCTATGTTCGTTATCGTGTGTTAAAATTGAGATGAAAATGCAGGAGAAAGGATTTTCAAACGTGAGAAATTTAATAAAATTTGAAAATAAAACCCAGAGACTACGATGTTGATTAAGTTTCGATCCGCCATTGAGTTTAGAGTCACTCTGTTCAATAATAACAAGGAAGTTTGCAATGAGCATTGTGCAGAATTTATGGTCTGGAGAAGAGAAGGAAGAACGAGAGTGTGAACAGGTGACGATCTTAAGACGATCCTGTTGGATTGACTGACTTGAAAATCTTCAAAAAGAAGGGAAAAAATACAAATAATTTCTACTTTTAACCAAAATCGGAATAAATAATTGGAATTAACGAAATATTGTACTCTCAATAAGTAAAAATTTCAAAGAAACAAAAAAATATATATATATAATAAAATGAAAAAAAATTTTCTACATGATCGCCGAATAATTCGGATTATTGAAATGGATCTGAACTTGTAAGAATTTTCAAACAAGCGAAACAAATTTTCATCAACTAGACTCAACTGTTACATGATACAAAAAATAAAATTCACCATCTTTATTGTTATTAAAAAGGTAAATTATTATTATTAAAAATTTTATTATTATTAAACAAATAATCTATATTATTATTATTAATAAAATTACAGTAATTGAAATTGATCATGAAAATGAATTAATTTGATCGTAATTGTCACAATAAAATTTAATGATCCTAAAATTGATGAAATTCCTGTCGTATGAATCGAAAAAATGGTAAAATTAATTGCTGAAGACGAACGATATAAGTGTAATACGACAATGATGGATGTACAGTTCATCCACTTTATATAAAATATAAGTAATAATAATTTAAATCGATAATAATTTAAAATAATTAATATATGTACTATTATTATAAATATATAATAATAATATATATATATATAATTATATTAATTATATAATTTACTCTCCTTTTTTTATATAAAAATATAAGATATTACATCAACTTTATATAAAATATAAGTAATAATAATTTAAATCGATAATAATATAAAATAATTAATATATGTACTACTGTATTTGGAAAAAATAAATTATTTGATAATAACGATAATGACAAAGAGATGGAAAAAGATGAAAAAGAAAAATCCATGAAAATTCGTGCGGACGCGTTCTTCTTCAGTTTCATCAAGGGGGGAAATTTCTGTTTGGCATACTTTCGCCGTTGCCTTGGATTTTCAACGAGCACGTGTCCCGATCACTGTGCACCGCTGTGCAAAGCGAACTTCCTAACGATGGCAAGGCGATTTCTTGCGTCTGCCGCGAACTCCCTTCACGGGGCAATTAAGGGGAATTGGGTCGGCTTTGGTCGGTCGCCTCTGGTGAAAGATAGTTTCGCCCCTCTTTCGTCATCCTCGCCGGCTACGGCCGCTGTTAGAGATGCAAATACTCGCGACCGATAATCGCGCCGATGTCTGAGGTCATTGATCGTGGAAGTAGGAGCTTCGTGAAAGGGAGGGCGCTGAGGTGACGCTGTTTTCATTGAAATTCATTTGTTTTCGTTCGTTCGGTTGTCACGGCGTTGTCCGATTGAAATCGAGTGAACCCCGTTCGTTACGCCCGTTTATTGCGCGCGAGCACGAATTCGCTCGCGGTGGAAGGGGGAGGAGAAGGGGGGCGGGGAGGATTTGAACGAGCAAATTGGCTCGTTTGCTCTGAAATATTCGTTCGTTTGATCATTTGTGAAGTTAGACTATTTAATGTAGTTTAAATAGTTGAGACCATTTAACATAGTGTAGTGTCTACAAATAGCTGAGATTTAGTACATTAATAGTATCTATTAATATAGTATAACAGTATCTACTAATATAGTATATACTAGTATCTGCTAATATACAAATATAATATACTAGTATCTACTAACATACTAATATAATATACTAGTATCTAGTAATACACTAATGTAGTATAATAGTGTCTACTTAATATAGTATATCTACTAATAGTTGAGATTTATCTACTATTTCTACTCATATCACTTGGATGTCTGCGACAGACCATTTAATATAATTTGAACAGTTGAGACTATTTAATATAGTATAGTATTTATTAATAGTTGAGATTTAGTACAATAGCATCTACTAATATACTAATACATTATACTGGTACCTACTAATATACTAACATAGTATACTAGCCTCTACTAATATACTAATATAGTATGATAGTATCTACTAGATGCTAATATAGTATAATAGTATCTGCTTCATATAATATAATATCCACTAATAGTTGAGATTTATCTACTATTTCTACTCATATCATTTTGATGTCTGCGATAGACTATTTAATATATTTTAGATAGCTGAGACTATTTAATATAGTATAGTATCTACTAATAATAGATGAGATTTAGTGCAGTAATAGTGTCTATTAATATAGTATAACAGTATCTACTAATATAATATACTAACATAGTATATTAGCATCTACTAATATACTAATATAGTATACTAGCGTCTACTAATATACTAACATAGTATACTAGTATCTGCTAATATACTAATATAGTATAATAGTATCTGCTAATATACTAATATAGTATAATAGTATCTACTAATATACTATAATAGTGTCTGCTTATTATAGTATAATATCTACTAACAGTTGAGACTGATCTACTATTTCTACTCATATCGGTTGGATGTCTGCGATATAATCTACGTTTCAGCGATAAAATAATAAAACAACGAGGTGATTATTTTAAATTATAATAGTTGTCTTTGTGAATGAAAACACTACGTTTCCCAATGGTGGAGCTTGTCTGTCTTAAACTAACGATCTATCTTCCACAATATCGATGGAAGTCACAGTCGAACAAAGTCGACAGTCGATTGGAAAAAAAAAAGACCAAGAAAAGCAAGATTCAGTCGTTCTGTTGTCGAGCGGAGAGCGAGACTAAAGCGCGAAGAGACGACGATCGTGTGTGTACAATAACCACGGATAGTACAAGTCTCTGTTCCGGTTGCACACGAGGCTGCACCGAGTGTTGGAAAAGACTGAGGACAGTCGTTGAACCTTAACGTACCGGCAACTGACGTGGATTAATTGTCGCCGGCGACCGGCGGGGTTGTCGCGATTTTTTATCGGATCGCGGGCGAAATGACTTCATCGTTGCCTCAGCCGTGTTCGATTGCGTTTTATTGGCGGCGAGAGAGCCTCTCCTGGCCAGCTTATCTCGATAGGCAAACCCAGCGACGACTTCTCCCTTGAAGACTTAATTGCGCCGCTAGCCTTCTCTCTCTCTCTCTCTCTCTCTTTCGTAGTCTCACACTGAAACTATTCGCTGTCCTCGCTCATGAACGCGCCGCTTTGGTTTCTCCTCTCCTGGATCTTGCTTTCCCTTCTCTCTTCTCTTTTTTCGCGCCATTTGCTTTCTTCGCTTGTGTTCTCTCATTTTCTATTTCTCGATCTGGTTAACGGAGAAGCGGACGAACGATCGTTCGAGTGAAAATCGAGGTTATTGAGTTCGACCAGCTCTGAACGAAAATACTTTCTGTTTGATGGAAATACTAATTGTTGAAATTTCGTCGTTTCGAATATTTCTGTGAATTTTTACGTCTGTGCGCCGTATGTGAAGTGCCAGATTTTTTTCGAACAGTTACAACGCTTTGAACGGTTTCTCTTTCAGTTGAAATAAATCGCAAACATCTGAAAGTCGAAGCGGTTAATCGTCGATACGTTTCGATCGAGCGTCTTTCGCAAGCGATGTCGCAGAAAATGCGCGATCTCATCTCGCCGGCGAAAGAAAAGCACACTTTCACGACGTCGAAACTCAACCTGGATTCCACGAGCATTCCTCGCCTCCTCCGAGACCGGAAGCCTCGCGAATCAATACTTCTTCGATCTGACAGTCTGACAGAGAAAGAGAGAAAGAGAGATCGCTGGCTAATTCTTTTATTACACAAATTATTCTACGTACGTAAGCGTTCTATCCACGAAAAGATGAAGATTCGTTTTCAAATGAGAACAGGTGCAATATTTTTTTCTGATTTGAGCGAAATTTCGTTTCGTATCTTTTTTATCCTGCAACTAAATTCAATTGTATCGAAAATTCCAGAATTACATTATTTAAACGATACAATTCGATAATACGGTTCGTGAAAAATTTTTTATTTTTCATATTTCTTTATATACATATATATATATATTTGTCATTATTATATATATAAATACAATGCATATATGTTTATATATGTTTATAATATATTTATTATTTTTACAATTCAGAGTCGTTGATTTCAAAATCGAAAATCGAAACATTTATTTGTCACAATAGAAAGAAAAAGAAAATAACATGAATAATAAATTTCTAATCAAAATTCCTCGAACGAATCTAAAAACACGCGAGTGTTTTGACTTGAAAGTAATAGGCTGAAAATAATTCGTAGAATTATTAGGCGATGCTGAAACTACGTTTCTTATATATATATATATATGTATCTGGAGTCGAAAAATATTTTCCACGACACACAGAGAGAGTGCGAATTTTAATTGGAAGGATTTATTCGCGACAAATTCAGAATTCGTCGCGACTTCAGACGAAGATTAATCGAGTTTCCGGTCCCCAACGCGGTCTGTCGGTTCGTATAATTGATACCTCGTAATTTCCCTTACGTCCGTTTCTAATTGCTCGTAATGAACACGAACACGTTGATCAACATTCGCGGCCAAGAGGAAATGCGAGTTGGAAAATTGTCGCGCCCTCGTGACGGAATTGCTCCAACGATATAAATCAAACGACGCGAGATTAGTTTCAAACCAATTTTATTCGAAGAACAAAAGAACCTGTATGTGTATTTTTTTCTTCTTGTGTTTTTTTTTTTTTTTTTTTTTTTTTTGTTAAAACGAACCTGAGTTTTAATATTTTAGAATATTTAAGATTATATTTATATTCAACATCAGTATTGATAATAGCAGCTAAGAATATTTGAAGTTGAAAAGACTTCGTTACAGACTTTTTTTTCAATTTAATTCGGATTTTGACAATTAATTGTCGGGATGTTTCAAATGGCAAAAACGATCTTGGCTCATTTTTTTAGAATTTGACCTGTCTCTCGTTAAATCGGTATAAGTGACAAATGAAATTTTTATACATTACATTCAAATTACAACAATAATAGCAATTTCAATGTGTAATTCGGCAAGAGTTCAATATCTAATGCCTAATGTCTGTCTATCTACCTAACATCTTAGAATATTTCATCTAATAATAATTCGTATTCGTAATCTAGTAACAATCAAGAAATGGAATTGATTTTCAATAATCATTGTTAGCAGTAAAAGTGAAATGAAGATTAGTTGGCCATAATTTACTCTGATAATAATTCAACAGTGCAAGATATAACACACATATAATCAGACAATAATCGATATAATCAATTTGAACGAAATTAATTTTCAGTAACTCTAATTAACTTAATCTAAAAAGAAGGCACCACAGGCCAAGCCACGTCAACAGCAAAAGCAAACAAAGTGTAGAAGTCGACTTTCTCAAGAAGATTCAAAAAATTAAAAAAAAAAAGCAGAAAGAAATATTCAAGATTCAAGCCAGATCCATCCATCATCTATCAGCCCCTTCGAAATTTACGTTTAACCACTTGCGCTGGCAGCTGATTGCGGACCATAACGAGTGACCGAAACCGTACACAATAATTCGCCGCTTTTTTCTTTTTTTGAACTCGTCGGTACAATGTCACTGGATAAAAATGATCGAACAGTAACAAATTTATTATTTGCTTCGCCTGGGTTATACTCGAATATACTTACAACTGAGAAAATGTTGCAATTTTGGGACAAATATTGTCGAAGTGCGCTTAACCTCTTGCGCTGGCAGCTGATTGCGGACCATAACGAGTGACCGAAACCGTACACAATAATTCGCCGCTTTTTTCTTTTTTTGAACTCGTCGGTACAATGTCACTGGATAAAAATGATCGAACAGTAACAAATTTATTATTTGCTTCGCCTGGGTTATACTCGAATATACTTACAACTGAGAAAATGTTGCAATTTTGGGACAAATATTGTCGAAGTGCGCTTAACCTCTTGCGCTGGCAGCTGATTGCGGACCATAACGAGTGACCGAAACCGTACACAATAATTCGCCGCGTTTTTCTTCTTTTAAACTCGTCGGTACAATGTCACTGGATAAAAATGATCGAACAGTAACAAATTTATTATTTGCTTCGCCTGGGTTATACTCGAATCTACTTAAAATGAGGAAATATTGCAACTTTGGGATAAAAAAATTCTCGACGTGCGCGGCACGTGATTCCAGCGCAAGAGATCCGTTCGAAGAGGAAACTCGAAATAAGGGAACCAAAAAGTCCTGTAGCTTCCCTGTTGCACGCAACGAGAAGGCCCTGGATGCAAAAGGGCCGCGCAACAGGTGCAAAAATAAAGGCGCGAGGCGAAATTGAAATGGCGGATCGATGGACAGCCGGGCGTGGAGGCGCACGCAAAGTGCAAATTGCATCGGCCGAGTGCAACAACAGCGGGGCCGGAGAGAAATCGGTAGAAATTGGGCCAGTCGGTCAATTGGAAGTAACGAACCCTCCGCCAACGTATTATTTCGAAAATGATCCGTGAATGGCGGCCAGGCCTCACTTGACAATTAAGCGGAACCACGGGAGAATCTCCCTCGGTCGCTTTGCCTCTCGGTGCAATTTTCGCTTAGATTCGACGTCGCCCCGTTTCCGCCCGCACCGTTTCCCGTTTCGTTTTCACCCGTGTTGATCCTTCAATCGTCGAGCAAAACCAACGTTCCTCCTTCTTTTTCTTTTTAAACACGCAGGATTCACAATTCGCCTCCTCGTTTCTCTTCTTTAATCTAGTTTTCATTCAATTTTCAAATTAGCATTAGTTGGAGATGATTTTTTTTAGAAATTATCAACATTCGAAGTTATTAAATTTCGAGTTTACTTGTTAATTTATTATTCTAAATTTATAAATTTACAAATTTATTTATTATTAACGTTCGAAATTATTAAATTTCGAATTTTAGAAATTATTAACATTCGTTGGAGATGGTTGCAGTAATTTTTTTTAGAAATTATTAAATTTCGAATTTATTAATTAATTTATTATTCTAAATTTATAAATTTATTAATTAATTTATTATTAACGTTCGAAATTATTAAATTTCGAATTTTAGAAATTATTCACATTCGTTGGAGATGATTGTAGTAATTTTGTAAAAATTATCAACATTCGAAGTACTTAATTATTTTTCATGTTTGATCATTCAACTTATCAAGTGTTGAATTTTGTATCTTGTACTTTACATTCTATCTGCGATTAGTAATAAAATTAGTATTATTTGATAGTATTAGTAAATAATACTATCAATACCAATAATATTATTTACTAGCAATACTGATGATGTTAATAATTTTAAACTAAACAATATTATTAGTAAATAAGAATTAATACGAAAATTAAATGAAAATTACCGCAACTCCCAATTTTTAATAATATACAAGCATACTAGTTAATATCGAAATTTTTCTTCAAATTTATGCCAATTCAAAGGATGGAATTGGAGGAGAATTTTTTTTCAATCATTTCGTTTAATATCGGTACTGTCTCGTTCTTTCTTGGCATTCTTCCATTTTTTTCCCCCCCTAATTCGAAAATTATAATTTGTCGTCGGCGATTATCCTCGTGAGGAGGGAAAATGGAAAGAAATTGATGGGAAGAACGTGACACGGGGGGAATTGAAGCGCCATCGAGATTATTGAGTTTAAGGGAGCGTTCTTCGGCGAGTATAGAAATATCGATCAAACAAGTTCCTTTCCTTCGTCGGATTTCAATTTTCCGACTGTGAGAGGTATAAAATCTCAATCGTCGAGCATCGCCCTCCCTTTTATTTTCTCCTTCGGCGAAATTGATTATTAATTTTTGATCGAACTCGAGAGACTGAACGATTCGTCTCTTTCAAACTCGAAGATCTTTATTTTTCATCGGAGTAAATCGAGATCTCGGAATTTTACTTTTCAATTTTTACGTATTTCTCTGTAAAAATCTCAAATATAATTAATAAATTTCGCGATTTTTAAGATCAGATAGTCTTCTACCTGACATACATATTTAAATTACTTTACTCTTTTTCTATATATATTACGTAAGAATAGAATTAAGAAATTCTTGTCGCTTGATTTTCGAGGAAACTCCAACCTGCAAATAATCAATGCAAGTTGACGTTGGTCTCTACGCTTCGGAGTCACTGCCGAAAAGAATGATTTCTAACAAGTTTAGAGAACGGAAACGGTCGAACGATCGGTAGGTAAGATAATCGAGGAACATTCTCGAGATCTAAAAAGGAAAACGGTAGAAAGCGCTGCATCGCGTTTGAAAAGAGGAGGAAAAGAAAGGAAGAGAAAAAGAAAGAACCGCATCCCGCGAGCGGGCATCAGCGATTAGAAGCGAACTTTCACGCGTCCGGATATTTTCTCCGCATTTCGCGAGTCTGCTTGGTCGTCAACCCCGATATATCTCTTCTGAACAGCTCGAACAAGAGAGAAGCAGAATATTAGAAACAGAAAATAGAAAATTCAGTTCAACAATAGGAGAAACAGTAGAGAAATTAAAAACAATTTTTCTCAGTTCCTATATATATATATATATATATTAATTTGAACGCATTAATTCTTTTTGAAATTAAATACTGTATCGATCGAAACATTATTTTCATTATATTCTTATCTTTGAAAGTAAAAGGACAGGGAAAACTCGAGTCACTCGAATCGAGAGTCAAAGGTATAAAGTGAAATTCAATCGCTCGAGTGCGCCCCCCTTTTGCCATTAAATACCGAATAGCTCGATTGGAAGGTTACTCTACAAACAAATAAATAAAGATAACAAATTCGAGTTTGTTAATAATTTGAACTACTGTTTAGTAATAATTTATCGATTTCCACCCCCTCGTTCGACCGAGATTATTATTTTTCAACTGTCTTTTAAGAAAACAACCACACCAGCGCCGTGCAACTGACTGCGGACCATGACGAGCGACCAACGTCGTTCCAGCGCAAGAGGTTCAACTTCTCTTCAAACTTTTCACTCGGGATCCTTAAAAAAAATTTCACATATTCGTTCGATCAAAATATTGAACCATCGTTCCACGGAGAGGGAACGTTTCTTTCCAGAAAAATTCCATTTCTACTGCCAGACAAATCCGTAACGTGAATCTTTGCGACGAGATCGACAATTTGCTTGCCGTCAGTTCTCCTCGGCTTAATTAACCGAAACACGCGTCCGATCTCGGGAAGGGGGCTCGCGAGAGCGAAGAGGACGCTCGTAAGTGTGCCTCGCGATGTCGGTTCAATTAAAGGGGACGATAAACAAGTCCGCGGGCGTACAACGTGAAAGGAAGCATCCGCGAAGTTTCTCTCCGGCCTTAATAACCAGGATAATTGGAAATTAAGGACGCCGGCTTATCGAGCGAGGCGCAGCCGTGCCCGCGAGTGCCTCGTCGCGCTGATAAACTACTCTCCCCCTCCTGCAACCCCCCCCGCCTCTCCCTCCCCAATTAAGTAACCCCAACAGTTTGATAAAAGCTTTCTATAGGGGAGGCTTTCCACCGCTTCGAGGCGAGTTCAATTGGTTCGAAAGTTGCCCGGCAAGTGCCGTTTCAAGCCCGCGGAAACTGCAAACGGAATTGTTCGGACTTTTCATCATCGGGGGTGCACGTCCCTTCCTTTTTTTTTTTTTTTTTTTTTTTGAAATATAAACTTCCGCGTCAGTGGGAGAGATGCAATTCGAAAACGATCGACTCTCCTCTCGAAAGTCGCGCGAGTGGTCGGCATAGAAAAATTGTAACATTTTTTTTCTTATTAAAATTTTAAATTATACAGTTACGAACAAAATCGAATGGACAATGGAAATAGATTAATGTGAATTAAATTTAGTCGAAGTGGTACTTTTATTATGTAATTAAGTTTTATATATTGTATATCTTGAATGATTGAAGGTATACTTTCTATTTAAGTATACCTTATTTCAATGCCAATGTAAATATTAATTTCAATTATTCACTAAATAGTCTATGAAACATAAAGGTATGTAGTATATGAAACTTAAATACGTAATAATAGTACTACTTTGACTAAATTTAATTCATATTTATTTACATTAACTGTCCAATCAATTTCATTTAAAAAATTGATTGTGCTACCTTTATACAGTTAATTACACTGCAGCCATTGAATTTGTTCGTTGGATTGATTTAAAATTATTTTCGACGAGACATGTTTTTCTGATAAACAGGTGAATATAATTATTTTGCCTAATTCCTTATATGTGTTAAAATAATGTATTATAAATAATAATTCATGCTACTAATTTAATCATAATTAATCTTTCTAAAATTAAGAATTTTTGTTTTTTAATTATTACATGTATACATATACATGTTATAAATAAATTAATAATTTTTTAAATAAAAATTAATAAATCATAACATTCTTTCTATTAATAATTAACCCTAAAATCATAATTTTATTTTCACTTTTTTCAATGTACATAATTAAATTTATCCCGTGAATTTTTTATATGATAAAATAAAATAAATAATAACGTTTATTCAATTATTATTATATGTGTAAATTAAATTTGTTAAGAAAGAACTAGTTACAAATAAATACGTGAGTAGTTCCATATCTCACGCTTGTGAAAAAACCTGGTCACGATTCGTGATACTATTTTTGTCAGGTGATCCAAATTTCAATCAATACAGGCTGTTCAATTCTGTTTTCGAAATATCGGTGTTCTCAATAATTTCTGCGAGTTTCGTTAAATCGACGTATCATGGTAAACTGTCGTTTGACTCTTGATCGGTACACGTACCGATCTTCCTTCTAATAATTCGCGAGAGGGAATAAAAGTCCGATGATAATTGATATACAACTCGAGAGACAAAAATACACGCCCCTTCTCTCTCGAGAGTCAATCAGAGAAAACCAAACTCCAGCTTATCGGCGCAAAATCCCAACGCTCTTATCACCATTGTACCTCGACCGTCTCTCGATAACGCCAGCCGTCGGTTTCCTCGCTCGAGGAAGTTAACACCGTTGTTTATGCACATCGCCAACGCGACTATTGCGCTCATAGTGTCTCTCCCTCCTCCTCCTCTCCCCCCCCCTCTCTCTCTCTCTTTCTCTCTTTGTATTGCACACGCTCACGTCAGACACACAAACGGATGCATACGCGACACGAGGTCAACGGCACGTTGGAAAACAACCGACGGTGCAGTATTGCGCACGCATTGGCACACACTGTCGTTATCCTTCGTCTCTCCTCGTCTTACGCACGTATTGCACGCACGTGCACGATACGCACGTACGAGTGTGTGTCACGCGGTCGTGCAACGTTATCGGGGTAATTTCGATTGCTTCCTTTCATTTCTTTTTAACTCCTTGGCGCGTGTCCTTTGTCCGGGAAATGCAACAAAAGTGTTGAAAGAATGAGAAAGAGGGAGAGAGAGAGATCGTTGCCAGCAAGAGTGACAAGTCCGTTTTTATTTATGGCGCTGTTTGCTCCGAGTGCCTCTTTATTCGATCGTTTATCGGATACCGTCTGCCTCTCCTCTCCTCTCCGCTCCACACGGTTATTTCCCCTTCTGCCGATCGCTCGCTCGTTTTGCTCGATTCCGTGTAAATCGCGTCTGCAGCGAGGAAGCTGATTACGAGATGAACGGGGAGGATTGAACTCTCTACGGTCGCCGGTTGTTGGTGATTAATGATTTGAAAAAAGCATTCGCCGAACATTGCAGGTTGAATTGTTTACAGCTCGGTCGATAGAATTTCGAATTCCTCGAGGCACGTTCAGTGGATGTCTAACCAGGAGAAAGAGGAAGTTGCATTGGAGAATCGTGGTTCTTAACACTTAGAGCTATCGACGACCAAAGTATAATATTTGTGGCAAAGAAATTAAAGGAGAAATTAGTAATACGATAAAAAACACAAACTTCTGTTAATTTTATTAAAAGTCACTCGAATATCTAAAAATACGCAAGTTACAAATGTATAAAATTCCCATGGAAAATTATAAATTGGTCATTTTGACGACTAGAACTATCGACGACCAAAGTATAATATTTGTGGCAAAGAAATTAAAGGAGAAATTAGTAATACGATAAAAAACACAAACTTCTGTTAATTTTATTAAAAGTCACTCGAATATCTAAAAATACGCAAGTTACAAATGTATAAAATTCCCATGGAAAATTATAAATTGGTCATTTTGACGACTAGAACTATCGACGACCAAAGTATAATATTTGTGGCAAAGAAATTAAAGGAGAAATTAGTAATACGATAAAAAACACAAACTTCTGTTAATTTTATTAAAAGTCACTCGAATATCTAAAAATACGCAAGTTACAAATGTACAAAATTCCCATGGAAAATTATAAATTGGTCATTTTGACGACCAGAACTATTGACGACCAAAGTATGATATTTGTGGCAAAGAAATTAAAGGAGAAATTAGTAATACGATAAAAAACACAAACTTCTGTTAATTTTATTAAAAGTCACTCGAATATCTAAAAATACGCAAGTTACAAATGTATAAAATTCCCATGGAAAATTATAAATTGGTCATTTTGACGACTAGAACTATCGACGACCAAAGTATAATATTTGTGGCAAAGAAATTAAAGGAGAAATTAGTAACACGATAAAAAACACAAACTTCTGTTAATTTTATTAAAAGTCACTCGAATATCTAAAAATACGCAAGTTACAAATGTATAAAATTCCCATGGAAAATTATAAATTGGTCATTTTGACGACTAGAACTATCGACGACCAAAGTATGATATTTGTGGCAAAGAAATTAAAGGAGAAATTAGTAATACGATAAAAAACACAAACTTCTGTTAATTTTATTAAAAGTCACTCGAATATCTAAAAATACGCTGTTACGAATGTACAAAATTCCCATGGAAAATTATAAATTGGTCATTTTGACGACCAGAACTATTGACGACCAAAGTATGATATTTGTGGCAAAGAAATTAAAGGAGAAATTAGTAATACGATAAAAAACACAAACTTCTGTCAATTTTATTAAAAGTCACTCGAATATCTAAAAATACGCAAGTTACAGATGTATAAAATTCCCATGGAAAATTATAAATTGGTCATTTTGACGACTAGAACTATCGACGACCAAAGTATAATATTTGTGGCAAAGAAATTAAAGGAGAAATTAGTAACACGATAAAAAACACAAACTTCTGTTAATTTTATTAAAAGTCACTCGAATATCTAAAAATACGCTGTTACGAATGTACAAAATTTCCATGGAAAATTATAAATTGGTCATTTTAACGACTAGAACTATCGACGACCAAAGTATGATATTTGTGGCAAAGAAATTAAAGGAGAAATTAGTAATACGATAAAAAACACAAACTTCTGTTAATTTTATTAAGAGTCACTCGAGTGTCTAAAAATACGCTGTTACAAATATACAAAATTCCCATGGAAAATTATAAATTGGTCATTTTGACGACTCTGGTAGCTCTAGTGTTAAGTAATCTTCTTCAGAGAACTTTGAATCAAAAATCTGTCAAACGTGTTGTACGATTGTGTTATTTATAGTTTCGATAGAACTCACAGCTCTTTATCTATAATCGATATCAGAACGTCGTAAAGACAGTTTTTTAATTAGCAATAAAATAATCCGTTTACTTGTTAGAAGTTCAAATAGGTATTACGAATAAATTGAAGATGAATGCCTTCTTATATATAATTTTTCCTCTTTTTTCTTCCTCTACGTCTTTAAAAAAAAAGGGGTGCTTTATAAAGAAAATTGGTTGAAAGATCGCAGAACGATCTGTTGAATTTCCGCACTTTAAAATTTCCTACAAATGTACCTTAAATATGTATTATATTTCAACATGCGATACGTGTATTCTTGCGTCTTTCAATTTCCTATAAATGCGCGAATGCATGTACCAAAATAAGAGACGATCGATGCGGTTTCGAGAGGCGTTCGTCTACTATGTCGTCTCACGGGAAGTCGATCGTAGGACAGTTTCACCGTCCAGGAAAAATTCTTCCTCTCCTTCCCCGTGAAAATTTCTCTCTCTCTCTCTCTCTCTCTCTCTCTCTCTCTCTCTGTCCCCTCCAATTTCCCCTTTCATCAACCGGCGGTGTTCCGCCTACTCTTGCTCACCTACAATGCTCTTTTTGTGGATCTACGAGCACGGATTGCCGAGGAGGATGCAAATAAACAAGATCGTTATTTCTTCGCTGCCAGCGAGTGATTCTCTCCACTCTCGCGTGAGAA
The DNA here is from genome assembly GCA_036937485.2 of Tetragonisca angustula. Taxonomy (NCBI): domain Eukaryota; kingdom Metazoa; phylum Arthropoda; class Insecta; order Hymenoptera; family Apidae; genus Tetragonisca; species Tetragonisca angustula. Next base: position 1,568,031 of record JAWNGG020000021.1, read on the forward strand.
CGAGATGCTCTTCTAGATTTCAGTGGATTTCTTCTTCGAGGAATCGACGACGAATTAGGACTCGGTTCTCGAGAGATTTCTAAACTGTTTCTAAGCAGTCCTCCCATCAGGAAATGAAATACAACAAGCGAATTTTCGCTCGTGGAAAATTTAACGAACAAAGAGACGCAAAGAATATGCAAAATAATTCTGTGATGACTCGGGAATAGAATGCAAATAGTTACAATGTTCTACAGGCAGAAATCTAATTGCGACGTTTAATGAACGAAACTGGTCTTCTGAAGAATTTTCTAACCGTAAGCTGAATTTTCGTATCGATAATTTAAATTTTCACGTCACTGGGGAACAATTTGTTGAATTTAAGAGAAAATGTCCAAGCTGCTCATCTCGCGTCGTTAACTTTCACAGTTCTTCAATGCTGAAAGTTGCATAGTTCTGCCCTCGCAAATAACTCTTAAATACCTTGTTAAATGTTAACGAGAAATTTCAAACTCAATCTCGTTCGAGAACTTTCAGTATCGTGGCCGATCCAAGTATTTCTGTCAAGGGATATTGAGATTGCAGTTCATTTTTTTCAACCTACTTTGTTACATTGGTGTTTTCTGAAAGATACTTTGTACTTCAATTTCGAACAGGGCAGTGAAGCAATTGTTTAAAGTGAATTTAGATGGAGTAATAAATAAATATGTTTGTCATTACGTGGTTTGTTAAATAGTCAGATGGTTAATTGTAAAACGATTAGTGAAAGAGGTTTCGACGATTGTAAGAGAAATTTCGAATGAAACGTGAAAGTTTCGATGGAGAAGGAGGAGCTAGTAACGAGTGTCAAGCATTTTTCGTACGGGATCGAAAGCTAGTAGAATAAAACTACGTGAAACGCGACGGCCATCATAGACTGTCTTTGATGTATTACGAGCCAAAATAATTCGAAACTGGACGATTAAAGCGATTATAAAAGTGATTTTAATCATTCAATAAACACATATTTGCACTCCTGTTGTTTCAATTGTTAATTTTACTTTTTTCTTTTTTATTTCATTTCTAGTCGATTTTAATCCACTCAAAACTGCTCAAATGAAACTAATTGAAGAAAAACATTCACTGTTCTTTTCTAATAATGAGAACCATTAGAAATTGCGACAGTGTAGAAATAAATTTTTTAAGGAAATTTTATAGTTTAAAAAAACAATTAATTTGCAATTAATAGATAGAATAAATTAAATCTAATTATTTGATTAATTATATAAAAATTTTTCAATTTATCGTTAGAGTATGAACCTAAAAGCTTATAATTAGCTTATCATATAAATATTAATTTATTTTAAAATAAATACAAGTTTATTTATATTATTAATATTATTAATTCAGTTGAAATCAAAATTTAATATGCAATTTACATTAAATACAATATTAATTATATAAATAAATATAAATATATAAATTTTATATAAATTATATATAATATAATATTTTTAATTTATATAATTAATATTATATTTAATGAACGAAAAGCGAAAAAAATTTTTGAACGAACAAAATGAAATGTCAGTAATATAAATTTCTCTCAAATTCAACAAATTTTGATTCGAGAGTATTTTCAAGTGTATAAAATTCTGTAAAAATTCTCTGCGAAAGTGTCTTGTTATTTTTTTTTTTTAAGCCTCGAGAATTGATTTTCCATGACACTTGACACAAGTTGCAAACGATAGGTCAGTTTTCACGGTGATTCCTTGCCCGCAATCTATCACGATGACGACGATGAAGCTGCTCGAACGTGTTGCGATTTTAATGATCGCACGTTGTCGAGAATAACTAATGGCTTTCGTTTCTATTTTTCTCTGTTATTTCACGTCGTGAATCTTTGACGCCTCGGCGATCATCTCTTCATACAAATACATTAAAGAACGAAATGTAAATCTTTCAGACAATTCTTCATCCATCGAGAATCAATCGCTATTCGAAATATCTGGATTCTCTTTATCGATTGCACTTTAATTTATTTAATTCCTATATTTTTTATAGTTTAGGTCAATTTTTCACTTATCTCGTTCGTTCTCTTTTTTTTCAAAAAACATCTCCTTTATACATTTTACACTTTATACGATGGAAGGATTTCAAGCTTTCTTGCAGTTTTAATTCTTCTATATTTTTGTATATATAATTGTTGCACGTTGCAATTTTTATACCCGTTTCTTCAATATTATTATAATTGCACGTTGTCACTGAATTATTAAATTCTCGAATTCTATGAATTTCACAGCATTTTTTCCAGCCAATTGGAGAGGCTCGTCAGATTGGAAAATTGTAGAAACATTCTTAAGCTCGATGTTAAGGAACGATCGTTATTCATTTACGAGTATTTTCACAATTTCCCTAATTATCTCACCTTGAAGAGCGCGAGCTTTTTAAACGAACGAAATTATCAGAATAATTGTGCAACACGCGGCGCGAACTTGAAAAGAATAATTCAATCGTCGTTCAAAGACAATTATCGCAGTTTCAGATATTTCACTTTGAAGTGCGAGCACCTAAGTCGCGAACGTTTTAACGAGTTTCAACTTCGTGCTCCGTTTCTGCCTACAAAGGAGAATATGAATTTTAATAAATTCTTTTAACCACCGATTTTACAGAACCATCGCCATTTCCAATACACTTCGTTTCGTCACTCTGACTACTTGGCCATTTTTTCGTCATTCAGAGCACGGACCGTGGACTTTGGAACGATGTTAAATTTAACGACCGATGGAATAATTTTAAATATTATAAAAATATTATAAATATCAAATATAATAATATTAAATATTTAAAATGCTCGGTCGAGTCGCAGTAGTTTCCTTCTTTCGAAAACGTGCAGCCAGTGCAACTTCGAGCGTGGAGAAATCGATCGAGAAATATCAACGAGAAGAAGAAAGAAAGAAAGAAAAGTGAACGAGCTCTGCATTGTTGGCGTTCTCGTTATTTTTAGCTTTTATCGTTCCGAGTTTTGTTCGCATTTACAGCGTTCCTCGCGTAGAATCGAGTCAGCCGCCAACTTTGAACTTGAAACACTCGCACGAATGGCCTGCAGGCGATTCTTTAATTTTGCTTTCTCCTTCTGTTGCAGGTAAGAATCCACGAGTTTCCTGCGAATTTTACCCTTCGATCCTGAAGAATTCTTCGGCAAGTAATTTTTTTCTTCACGCTATCTGTGACTTTACGATTTTTTATACACTTTGAAACATCCTTCGATCATTTTAGTAAAATAATCTTCGTTACCTTGGACTCTTCAATTGTTCTCTCATTATACGTTTTATTGGAATATAAAATTTCTCATACCCACTGCTTTCTAAGGTAATCTAAATTGCAAATATTTTCAGAAAGTAACTCGGAGTTTATCAAAATTAATTTGCTTCTGAGAAATGATATAAAATATAAAATACAAAATAATCAGAACGACTAGAAATAATATCGAAATGAAATTGTATTAATTCTGAAATAGCATGTGTATTATTTAATAATTTACTACCACTCCACTTCGAACGAACCGAATAACACACGCATACACTCTCGAGTTTCATCCACGAAACGCACGTGCTCGTCCTTCGTCCTTCGTCAACGACATTCTCAGCCCTCGAAGAGTTCGTCGACGCGGATGGATTTCAATTTTCGCGTGTGGACGAGAGGAATGACGTGACGGGGTTAATTCGCCGGTAAAGATTTTACGAGGGTCTGTCACCGAGACGAAAATCGTTCCTCTTGGCGAAGCCGAGACGCAACAACTCGGCGATAAAATTTCAGACGCCGTTCGCCGAAAGTCACGTCCAAGAAACGACGACGCTTCATTTCATCGTCTTTTTGTCGACAGAAGAGATCGTAATCGTAATCGCGCCGCGAATTTATTCGAATGTAATCGTCATTGATCGTTCGTTCTGCTTTGCGGAATGACACGAATGAAATTGCGAATTGGCGTCGTTAGTAAGCTTGGTTTTATAAAATATTGCGACATTGTGTTTTTTTATTATATATATTATATATTGTGTTTCTTTATTATATATTTATAAATTTCTGAAATTTATTTCTCTTTCAATTCCCAGCGCAGCCTTTCTAAGTGCTCTCGACAATCTCAAGTTCTTCTTTTGTTGCAAACTATAGAATACTAGAACTACCGGCAAGCAAAGCATAAAATTTCCATTCGGACACATCAAAGTGAAAGAAACTAGAAAATCTTTAATAGAGATAGACAAGCTTTTATTTTAAGAAAAAATCATTCGGGTCTCTAAAAATACATCTGTTTTTACATCTACGAAATATCTGAAAATTAATCTATAATCCATAAAGTATCTAAAAATTATCATTCTGACCATTTCGATGGTTCTAGGTGTCAAGGCGTTATGTTTATGCCAAACTCGTTGCTATAATAAAACGATCGCCGAATAAAATCACTTTGAGCCGCCGTGGGTGTGTAAATCTGGAAATCGGTAACGAGAGCTACCTAATTTTAGAAGGAAAACGAAGAAACACACCGGTCTTGTTCTCCAAGTGCCGCTGGATTTAGATAACGTGCCACCGATTGAAACGTTGGGCGAGAAGACAGCGACAGGAGGGAATCGATCCCCTCCATCTCGGATCGATTTTTCTCGTTAGCCGCGTCCGGAAGTGCAGGATGTCCCTCGGATTGTTAGAAGGTCCCCCGGACTATTAGAAGGGGATGGCGCGGGGCGAGAGCAGGAGGAACGATCCACAGCGAAAGAGAAGAAAGTAGTCTCCTCTCTGGATGAAACGAGAGAGAGAGAGATACCGAGGGGAGTGAAACGAGCTTCCATCTCTCGCTGGGGTCGTCGAAGACCCGAAAGAGTGAAGGGGGAGGGAAAAATAGAAGGAGAGTGAGAAGAAAGGGGGCAAGAGAGGGAGAGGGGGAGAAATCGAGCGAACGAGGGACGCGAGGGAGAAAGGGGGAGCAAGAGAGAATTGCCAAGAATATCCGAGGGCCGATGACCCGTGACACACAGTCGTATATATACTTGATATCATCACTCAACGTCCGACTTGCACGCACGCGATTTTCTGAATGCTCGCGAGTGTGTGACCGTGTTTCCTTCGCATCGTGCTGCGAACGCACATTTTACGCGCGAATGTGCAACCTTTCCCGGTTGATTTTCCTTTTTCCTTTTTCGCTCTTTCTTTCTTTCGTTTCTTATTTCAGTAGCTTCCAAGTAGACGCGTTTTTAGGCGTCGTTGAAAAGTGTTGACCCTGTTATTTTTGGCAATAGTTGGGTAATACGACTCTTAATTTACATACCATTGTATATCGCGTGTGATGTAATTGTTAACATTTTGCACAAAGTATTATCCGATTTCCCCGATCTTGGAACAAATGTGCACACCTCAACCTCTTGCGCTGGAATGACGTGCCACGCACGTCGAGAACTTTTTTTCTTTGATCCAAAATTGCAATATTTAAGTAAAAAATGATAAATTTATTATCTCTCGATAATTTCTATCCAGTGATATCGTACCGACGAGTTCGAAAAGAAAGCGACGAATCGTATACGATTCGGTCACTCGTTATGGTCCGCAAACAGTTGGTTAATACTTATCGTAACCTGCCAGCGCAGGTGGTTAATACTTATCGTAACATTTTTGAACAAGAATGTACGTCGTGTTTTCCAGAAAAAGGAGAGCTCTCGGAACTACAATTGAGAATATAAACTATATAAGAAGTTTCATAGTGAAGTTCGAGTATTTTTGTTAGATTTGTTTCTTGATTTCTTTGAGGCAATATCTTATTACACTAGATCAAATTTTTAAGGAGAAATTTCGAGAGAATTTCTCACAGAAACTCAGAAAGATTTGTTTCTTTCTTTTTGAGTGATTATCAATGATTATTTGTAAGACTTATCGACTGTTAATTTTAGTAATAAGACTGAAAGGAGAAGTTGCAGTAGAATTTGCAGTAAGTGGTCAGCCTTAGCTTTAAAAATTTAGCTCCTCTTCTTCGTTGTTCTAGCTTTCCGTGCAGCTTTGACTCGTCTTGAACGACGAGGCTAAAAGTTCTCGATAACTCAGGCACGTAATGCACGAAGAATTGAAAGATGACAAACTCTCTGGCAACCTTGACTCACTCGAGATTCGCTAAGACAAACAGACTCTTGATGACGATTCTCCCTATTTGAGCGCGATTTTACAAAGTGTGTAATATGTTTCTAAAACGCAAACTGTCCAAATCTTTTTAGAAAAATTCGTGGCTGATCGAGTGAAAAATACAAGAAACGATGCTTTCACGAATAATCGGTGCATTTTGCTGGGTGTATTTTCGCTGGATTCCATAATTTTATTTAGATAAAGTTACAATTAATCGTTACGTGTTTTAAACAGAAGCTAGAATTATCAAAGTAACGTTTGCTGATGTATGATTAAATCTGATCTTGGACACAGAATCTCGTAGCTCAGTCTCAAACAAGCAACGTAAATTTTGATGTTCGATGTTTGATTTCGACGAGGGCAGAAAATAAGATTGTAAAGTGCAATGAAAATAACGTATTGTATAAAATGAAGTGCAATATCCGTGAAGTTTAATTTAATTGCAATTGATTGAAATATTTTCGAAACCGTCGATTACATTGTAGCAGTGTCTCAAAAAAAAAAAAAAATAGTACGATCTCCTCAATTGATACAATCAACAGCATTTCGTAATTCAAGAAAATTAGGAGTGTCGCTCGTTTACGAGATCTGTTTTGTCCAGCACGATCCTCGTATGGTTGTTATCATTTCTTTAGGAGAAGTGGAAGAAACGAGATCGCGTCACGATGAAAAAAATACTGGTCTCGCTGTTGCGATTTATTTGCAACGACACTCGTAACTTGCAGCTTCTCTCTCTCTCTCTCTCTCTCTCTCTCTTTTCTTTCTTTTTTTCATCGAGGCTAAGAATACTCGCCAAGCTGCTTTGTTCGACGTTGCTCGCTTTGGGCGGTGATAACGCTGCGTTATCGTCGACTCCCATTGTTACTGCAAAAACGAAGAAGAGCAGCTTCGATCGGCGAAAAATAACGATCCCTCGATCCGTCGTTTTCCTTCGTCGATTCTTCACTGTTCGTTTTAATAACGGATGAAGCTCGTTCGAAGGCGACTTTTCGCGAAAAGAGTTTCAGTTTTCTACAGGATCCTCCTCTTCGTTCGTTTTCGATCTTAATGAGACGAAGCGTGTTTGCGAGTACGGTTAGAATTTTCATGAAGCAGCTGCGACGGAAAGATCCACAGTTTTATACATGCGAGATCCTTTTTCCTTCGCTCGTTTTCAATCTCGAACGAGACGAAGCGTGTTTGAAGATGACTAGAATTTTCCACGAAGCAATTTTTAGTTTGTTCTTCACTCGGTTGTGAGATGAAGCGTGTTTTGAAGATGATCGAAACATTTATCAAACAGTTACGAGGCGGAGGAAATTATTTACTTCAAATTCTTTTCTTTCGTCAGCTCTGCTTTCTTTTGCTTCAACAGGACGAATGATGTGTTTGAACCTTTTCTAAGTCGAACTTTTAGCGAAATAAAAAATTACTCTTTAGAAAATTCTACTTTCGACTTCTCTCTTTTTTTTTCAGTTCGTAAATCGTCGTAGAGATATTTCTCTCTTCACTCTTTTATCGTGAATCGTGAATTCGAGACGAGAATGAAGCGACCACGGTGACGTCTTTCAACGAGGTAAAAGGTTTCCATTAATTCCTCGCGAGTTAATAAGCAAACTTCCAAAACCGAATCGCTCCAGTTTCCGCGGCGACAAAAATACCTCGCACGCCTCATCAGTCCCTTTCAATTCTCCATCGCGTCAGCCTGCTTGCTACCCACCGTTCAAATGCATCGTGAACGTCGTCATCGGCCGAGCGACTTCTCCCCGATACAGAGGCCGATCGTTTCATCTCGCCGAGCGATGAAAACAATCGCCAACACCCACTAGATGGGACAGACATTCCGCGGAATGCCGCGTCGAACGTGTGACAAACGCGGAATATGCGTAATGTGTCGCGGTTGCGACAGAGAACGTCGCGTCGCGTCGCGTCGATGGGGACACACCCGATTTGTCGACGGGGAACGGACACTGGCCGGGAAACGGTCTTTTCACCCGCCATCGGGAAATTCGATTTTTGCATATGACACGTGGGTTTCGCGGCGGCGTGGGCGATCAAAGTGGGCTGCGCAGCGCGCGGTTACCCGCGTTCGACGATGCGTCATCGTTCTCCTTCGTCGCGGTTCGCTTTGGCCTGCCTTCAACCTCTTGCCACGCACGTCTTTTTTTTTTTTTTTTTTTTTTTTTTTTTGTCCCAAAATTGCAATATTTCCTCAGTTTTAAGTGTATTATATACTTGTAATATTTATATAGTAAAATATATGTATTGAAATAAATTAGTAAATATAGTAAATATGTGTACTAAAAAATAAGTAGTAAATATATGTATTAGAAAATAAATAGTAAATATAGTAAATATATACTGACAAATAAATAGTAAATATAGTAAATATGAAATAGTACTAAAAAAATAAATAGTAAATATAGTAAAATAAATGTAGTAGAATAGTAAATATAGTAAATACATATACTAAAAAACGAATGGTAAATATAGTAAATATATATACTAAAAAATAAATAGTAAATATAGTAAATATAAAACAGTACTAAAAAAATAAATAGTAAATATAGTTAATACATAATAGTACTAAAAAAAGTAAATACTAAATGTACTAAATATAAAATAGTACTAAAAAAATAAATAGTAAATGTAGTGAATATATACACTAAATATAAAAAATAAATATACTTAAATATAATAATTATGAAATATTTAAGTATATTTAAGTATGTTTATTATAATTTTAAGTATATTTGTTATAACACGGGCAAAACAAACAATAAATTCATTGCTTCTCAATAATTTCTATCCAGTGACGTCATACCGACGAGTTCAAAAGAAAAAGAAAGCGACGAATTATTGGACACGATTCGGTCACTCGTTATGGTCCGCAATCAGCTGCCAGCGCAAGTGGTTAAAATGAAACCTGACGTCCGCTCGTCAATGAACTTAAGGTCTGCTTTTTGATTTAGAGTTTTACAAAGAACGTAAATTCGACGATCTTGAGTCGATGAATTTACAGGTTGTTTCTCGTTTTTCAGAGTAGTTTATTTTGGTTATCTTTAAAATGGAACTGTGAGATTCACTTATCAGTGAATTTGATGTTTGTTCTGTTTCAATTTCGAGTGGGTTTTAAAAAGGAAGGTTAATTTATGGAATAGAAAATTGCTCGACAATGAATTTATAATTTGTTTCTCGTTTTTGAAAGAATTCATGAGTTTCGAGATTAATTGGTTTCGCAGCCCGACACTTTGTTTCCCTTTAAAAGTGGAACTGATATCCATTTATTAATAAAATTAATGAATGTTATTTCGCATTTTTCTGAAAATTTGCAAGTTTTAGGGAGAAAGAGATTAATTTGTGGAATCGAGAGTCACTTGATAATGAATCTGTGATTTGTTTCTCATTTTTGTCGAGTTTCGAGAATAGTTAGGTTATGGCACAATGCTCTGGGCTTTCTTTAGAATGGAAATAAAGTCCATTTTATACGCCAAGAAACGTGTTTTATCTTCGCAATATTTAATTATTATTTATTTAATTGTTATTTAATATTTAATTATTCGAATCCCCTTTTCGAGATCCATCTACAGACCTATTTTTTTTCACTTTTCAAAAAAGTATCGATTTGGGCATTTTGACCTCTTTCCCAATGGAATGAGAATCTCTTAAAATCATACATATTTTAATAAAAAAAAAAAATAAATAAAATAAAAATCTAAAAGCTGTCGTTCTCTCAATCTCGTTTCTTCATAACTCTACAAAGTTTTACTATAAAGTATGTATATATATATCTATCTATTATAGAAACTCCCATTTAAACAAACGATAATCACAGAGATTACAGAAATTTTCAAAATTCCACGGAACTTTGCCTTTAAAAAAAAAAAAAAAAAAAAAAAAAGGAAAAATGGGAGGAACGACACTCTCGTCAGGGAAGTGTGTGGCGAGCGCGGAATATTCGAAGGGAAATTTTCGCGGACGATTTCTCCGCGAGGAGCGCTCGTCGTCTCCCATTGTTCCTGGCAACTCGTTAACGCTCTCGCCTTGCGGATCCAGTTCACGGACTGTAAACGTAAATCCCGGTCAGCTGTATTATTGGGTCATTATTCCGGGTAAACCGTGGGGAAGCACGCGCGCGCGAAAAAAAAAACGAGGAAGAAGAAAAACGAGGGGAAGGTTACCCTTCGGGCGCTGGAAAACGAGCTGGAGGAGCGAGAGCGTTCGCGCGAATTCACGCCACCGGATCAATTTCGCTCGGGTAAATCGATTGGAAAAAAAAACAACACCGGTGGATCGTTCGAGAAAGACTTTTAGAATTTACCATTTTTTTTTCTTTTTTTTTTTCTCAATTTCAAATCTGTGGGAAATTTGAAGTCGCGAAAATGCAATGTGTAAAATATGAAACGTGCAATGTACAGTGTTCGAAGAAGTTGTAGTAAACTTGGCGAAATTTTGGAATAATATACCATTGGGTCAGTGTGAGAATCAGAAGGGTTTTAATACCTAATTTTGGAAACTTTAATTGAATTTGATCACTGTCGCGTGGAATTACGTTGAAAATCGAATGGCCTTACTTTTAGTAATTACGGCTGTTACAGCTTAATGATGCCACTTGAGAGTTAACAAATTCGCGTTTAAAAAGTTGAATTACTATCGAGGTTTTTTAAGTGCGCAATAAAACAATCTGTCAGAAAACGAGATCGCCGTTGAGAGTCAAATGTAATTATAATTAAAAGATAAATCTCATCCAATTTAAAAAAAAAAAGAACGAAATGTTGAAAATTTTTAACCTCGTTAAAAGCTTAATTCTCGTTTCTATTAAAAAAAAAAAAATGGAAAACCAATTCCAAAACAAGGATGCTTAACGTTGAATCAAGCAATTGTGCAACAAAATGTGACAAAAAACGGAATATTTCGAGAGTATTTTAAACAAAAGACGCAGGACGCGTCTCAGAGACATTTTCAGTTCGTAAAGTGCGAAAGCGATGGATCTTTCGAAGGACAGATGCAACGAAATCGCGAGCGCGACGTGGAGAAAAATTCAGCGTGAAAAAAAAATAAAATAAAATAAAAAGGAGAGAAAGAACGAACGCGTTTGCGCGTAGGCCCTTTTCTGGTAGGTGTTCCGTTCAGTGTGGCGGAAAACCGGCAGGGAAAACGAAAGGGAAAGGGTGCGCTCTTCCTAGGGGTGGTACGGGTCCGGTGGTAAGAAGTGAAAGGGAAACGACGTGGCCAGGGACACGTGGACGTCCGATTGTTTTCACTTTTCGAGAAGCAAGGGTGGCCGAACTGGGACAAACGGTTATCGATCCGGAACGAGCACGATCCACCTATGTAAAACGGATAAAATGTAACACGCTCCTGTGCAACACGTCGCTGGGAGCGAGCGTTTGCAGAAAATCGTGAAGCATTGTATTCTTTAGCGGAGTGCTTGTGAGTTTTCACCGCGTGAAACGGGAAATCAATGATAATTATTGTGGAATGTAGGTGTTTGAGAGAGATTGAACATAGAGGAAATTTGAGAATTCACGAAATTTTCGAAATTTTGAGAATTTACTATAGTCAGTACTATGTTTTAAAAATTTTTTAAATATATAATTATTATTATATATATATGAATTATATATTTAAAATATACAACTATTATTATATATATTATATATTTAAAATACATAATTATTATGTATATGTTATATATATTCAAAATATATAAGTATTATTGTATATATTAATTTTTAAGATATTGCTTCTGAATTGTTTAAAGTTACCGCGTAAAACAGAAAATTAATAATAATTATTGTGGAATGATAGTGTTTGAGAGAAGTTGGAGATAGATCTACGAAATTTTAAGAATTTACTATAGTCAGTATTATATTGTAAAAATTTTTTAAATATATAATTATTATTATATATACAAATTATACATTTAAAACATACAATTATTATTATATATATTATATATTTAAAATATATAATTATTATTGTACATATTAATTTTTAAGATATTGCTCGTGAATTTTTTAAAGTTATCGCGTAAAACAGAAAATTAATAATAATTATTGTGGAATGACAGTGTTTGAGACAAGTTGGAGATAGATGTACGAAATTTTGAGAATTTACTATAGTCAGTACTGTATCCTAAGAATATAAGTGAAAATGATCTGTCGTTTCTGAAAAAATGATTGTTAATGATAATTATGAGTAAAATTTTTTCGCAAATTTTTGCGAAATTCGTTGTTGTTCGAGTTTGATGGCAAATGATAATTAATTATTCGGTGGTAATATTATTTCGTCATGAATGATATTAATGTACGCGATCGATCGATTAAATTGTTTTATTAATCTATGAGTTAACAATAGAGAAATTGTTTCACACTTGAAGAAAAAGTAATATATTAAAGTTTAAGACCATTGAGGTTATTCATTCGCTGGAAAAATTGATATAACATAACAGTTGTATAAAATAGAAAATTATGATGCAAATGAGTTTGGAAAAACAGAAAATGAACACTTTTATACTAAAAACAGGTCCCAGATCATGGGACGTCGACGAGAGTTTCCATACTTAATTCGTATATTTTCCTTTCGCTATCTACTGAATGACAAACTCCAAAACAATGAAAATCTTCGAAAATCGTCCGACTTTTACAAAAAATCCGAAGGAAGGAAACTTTCGATCCGACACGAGATCGCTTTCGAGGAATCATCCTTAATGTCTCGAAAACTTCGATCCTCGCGGACTGGAAAATGTCAGAAGAGAGTCGACTTTGTCTCGAAGTCTCTTTTTATGAAAATCTCAAGAATCTCCACCCCAGCGAAAGGCGTTTCTTTGAAATCTACAGCAACCACACAATCCACGTAAACAAAAAAAAAAAAAGACAAAGAAAGAAAAAATTAAAAGGAAAGAATCATCCAACTTTCACGAGCTTCGTCGCAACAGAAGCATTCGGAGGCGTTGTAACTTTGTTCGACTTTTCCAGAATTATCCTTTCTAGTGTGTCGTTTCATTCGAAACGTTCCGACTGAAAAGTTTCGTAATACCGAACTTCTGTTGCACGTTTCACGATCTGCCGCTCTACTGAAACTTCGATCAACCTTTATTCGAGTGGTAGATTATTGTCACGAGAGGGAAATGTTAACACAATCTGGAACTGTACAGTTTCGTTCATTTTTTTTTTTTTTTTTTTTTGAACGTATTTTCATACGTGGTTTTTAAACTTATTGCGTACATTTATTTGAACATTTTTAAATGTCTCAGTTTATTTTTGTCACGCGTGTCTTATCGCTGTTACTATTTCTTCTCTTTCCTTCTTTCTAATTTTTTTCATTACTCGATGCAATTTTTATTTTTGCAGTATTTCTCTTTCACTTTGTTTTATTTAAATTCCTGCTCGCCAATTCGCTATCCGCAACAATAAAAACTGTATACCCCATCGAAAAATTTCAATTAAAATCTCCAAGAGCCTCTGCCATTTTATTCTCATCTAGTTTTTCCATTCATGTTTTTCTAACTGCGTGTTCGAATTCATTAACCAAATGTTTCTTCGTATTATCTGTTTCATCTACAGTGAAAAATCTGTACTTCATTCTGGAATAGATAAACAAGATTTCAGCACAATATGAAAATTAAATTTGATCTAAAAATTGATTTGTTACTATTATTAACTTAAAAATCAGTCTATCGCCAGAAACGTGAATTCAAATTTTTACGTGTAAGAATAAAATTAAATAAAAATCGCTTTTTTTACCTATTTATTACACGTACGTGCATTGTCACTGTATGCGTTCTTGCATCGTTAAATCTTGAAAATTATTTACAAGACAGACGGCCAGGTTTTTCGCGAATAATTTATTTTCCGGACGAAGAAGCACCGCACGTGAGGACACCGTGTATAGAGCAAGAAACCGAGAGAACAGTCGAGCGGACTCTCGCAGTCGTGGAACAGTGACCCCCTGGACCAGAGATACAGTTATTGCATTTACTCTCCTCCGTGCCGGTGCATCTACCAGCGGACACGTGCAACACACAGACGCACGCCTCTCTGTACTCGTTGCACCGCGCCACCGATGCTGGATGCACACGATTCTCTCCCGCGTGCAGCTTTTCGACCGATCGCCGGTTGCTCTCGTGAATCACGCGAATCGTTCAACCGAGAACAATCATTAGCCGAAGCAACTTTTAAAAAAATTGTTTGAAACTCTTTTAGGAGCGAATCATTCTCGAAGATTTTTCTTTTTTTCTTTTTCTTTTTGTATCTTAGACTTTGTAAATTTCTGTCGCGAAACTTTCGAAAATTTTAGGAAATTAATTTTGTCCAGAACTGTAGAACATTTTGTTGGAGATTTTGGAAACTTCCCCAGCGAAACTCTGGGACGTCCTGTTCAAAAATTTCGTAGATTTCTCCCTGAGTGCTTTCTTCGAAGTTTTTCAGAAATTTTCCCCACTCGCGAACTCGTCTTTTTAATTTATTTAAAAGAGAAAAAGAAGAGAGAGAGAGAGAGAGAGAGAGAGAGAAGGCTCGTGAGAAACGAGGCACATCCGGCTGAAAAGATCACAAAGAGGAATAAAAAGAAGAAAGGAAAAAAAATCGGGCACAGTCGTGGCTCTCGAGCGAAAAGAGATAAAAAACAAAAAAAAAGAAGCGTTTCTGGCGCACGTTGGAGAAAAACAGGGACGCGCGGAACAAAGCGTCGTAATTTTTCGACAACGACCGGCGAATGTACGCACCGCGGGTTTCCCTCGCGCGATCACGATTCGATCTCGCGCAACGCAATCAATATCGTTCGTGAAAAAAAAAAAAAAAAGGAAATATTCGAAGCGAACTACTCCAGTTCTTTCCGTAGAATGTTGTTCCTCGTTATTGGAGAAATTGATTGGAAAAAATACATCGATTGTTTGCGGGGCAAATGTAAATTCGTTTTAATTTGTTCTGAAATACAAAGGATGGAACAAAGCCGAGAATCATAACTATTTTCTAGCTTTAGCGAGCTGGAAAATTGGAAAAAAAAGGAACACGAACGGATAGAATATTTCGTGGTAATTTTTCCATTGATCGAAGTAGTACTTTTCCTCTTTTAATTCTTTGAATTATTTTTAAAAAAATTGCTCCAGATTCTGAGGTTCTTTCTAATTTCAATTGCGTAAATGTTCTTACGAAAATGAAGGAGTTTTGCTTAATATGAAATGATTTGAAAATAAATGGCTTCCTTTTAAAATTTGCACGATCTTTCCTTCCGAATTCAACAGACTCCTTGATGCAATGCTCGATATTTTGAAATAAATCCAACTCCACCGATGAAACACCATCTTCCTTCAAAAAGTTCAAGTACCTGGACTTTGAACAAAGAAATATCCAGAAAATATAAACGTGCATGTTTGCATTTCCTAAGTATTATTTTCACGAATATTTTTTTATTTTGTGTCAGTAACAATTTCTATATGTTAGACTGAAAACGTACAGCGGCTGAACCTAATTTAAATGATCATTAATCATTACATATTATTACAATTACTATATACATTTGATTATTATATAACTGTCATTAAGTCAAGATGGAAATATGGAAACAAAAAGAATAGGGAACAGAATAACTCGATTCTAACGGAAGTTAAAATTAATTAGTGGGATACATGTTCTTCCGACGTTTCGTTATGGAATTAAAATTTCAATGACTCGGTTAACAGACGAAAAAGCACAGAATAACGCTACGAAGTGACCCGCTTTGCTGTTTTATTTCGAGCTTGTCGAATTTAGAAACAATCATGTGTGCTTCGCTCTCTCGATTAACGGCCAGTGACGGGACCAAACGTATGTATGTCTCTTTGTCCTGGGCAAACGTGAAACGAACGATGCTGATCGAGCCTTCAACGAGACGGAGAGCTTTTCGGTCTGAGATGAATTTCTGCCAATTAACATTTGAAGGGGATTGATTTCCCTCGAAGAAGATGAAAATTTTATTTCTCGTTCGAAAGTTTCATTTAAGAAGATTTTCCTTCTATTTTATTTTTAAATTTCACTCAAGAAGATTTTCTTCTTCCTTAAATGCTGCATCTTTTATTTTTCTAACATGTTTATGAAAAAAAGGATTGGTCTTTTCTTTGTGTACTCGGAGCTCTACTAAATTCTATTAATTTTTATCCAGAGAAATATGAAGCATACGCGTTAGCCAGAATCATGACTGTGTACTATTATTAGACTGTGTATTTTATTTTGTGAAATTTACAAATGCAAGAGTATAGAGAAAAGTATGTAAAGCAGAATATATTCCACGAAAAGAATCTACTGATACATTGTAATTTATATTCTTAAATATGTTCTTCTCGATATACTGTTTTACTACTTAGAGAAATATATTTGTATTTGTCTATGATAAATGATGATATTTCGTTTACTACTATATTTGCTTCATCACTTATTGTTAGAAAAGAAGAATCTGTACAATAAATTACAATATCATATCATACTGTATATAATATTTAATATAAATATAAATATATAGAATATTGCAATATCATGCTATATCATATTATACTCTATATATATAATATTTAATATAATTATTATAAAATAATATAAATATATATAAAATTACAATATCATGCTATATCATATTATACTATATACATAATAGTATATAAAATAGTATATGATAGTGTAACAATATAATATATATAATTAGTATATTACACTATATATATAATATTTAATATATTTTATTAAATATTAATTGCATTTAATACATAATACCATACTTGTATTTAACGTATAACGTTACATTTATATACACTGTGATATAATAATATATTCACCGTTGGACAAATATCACTTTAAAGGAAAAGCGAGTGTAATGTCTCCGCGCAAACTAATCAAGACCTGCGCTATCGCCACTCTCATTCAAAGGAATTCATTGAGGTAGATTACGCTCGTTTCCATCGGAAACATCGAAAATGGAATTCCAGCGTCGCTGTTGCAACGGTACGCGGCATTGGAGGGGGACGAGAAGAAAAAGACTGTGAGAGAAGAGAGATGAGAAGGGATAAGAAGGGTCGTGGCCGACCTGTATGTGTCGACACGGCAGAAATTGTGCGGAATATCGAAATTACACGCGTGGTGCACGCGCGGCACTGTGAGAACCGAGATAACCTCGTTTTGGGTGCAGCGAACGAAACGGGTTTCCTGCAGCCGGCTTTCGTCGCGTACGGAGACGCTTTTGCACTCGACGATACGACGCCCGTTTCTAGAAAAACCAGAAACCACGCTCGATATTCCGACATAAACGTCACGCTGTCCTCCGGCTTCGTTCCAAATTCTCCTTCCTTTGTGCGAAAAGTGAAAACGAAACCGACCGAGGAACTGTTTCTTTTTTTTTTTTTTTTTTTTTTTTGGGGTATTTCAAAACTACGAATAGTGCGGCGCAGTTAACAAACTTCCATAAAGTTATTTCAAATTTTTATTTTGTATGAAAAGCGGAAACGTGAAAAAAATAAAGTACGCGGAACTGTTCTTTTTTCGTATCTTAGAACTATGAATGGTGTAATGTAGCTGGTAACTCTGAACTTCGTGAACCTTCCATAAAGTTACTCCAATTTTCGAGTTTATTCGAAACTCTTCTCACTTTGTACGAAAAGTGAAAGATAAAGGATTGATGAATTATTCTTTTTGGTATTTTAGAGCTATGAATAGTATGGCGTAGTTAATAATTCTAACTGAAAACTTTGTGAACCTTCCGTAAGGTTGTTTCGATTTTCGATTTTATTCTAGACTCTTTTTATTCTGTAAGAAAAAGTGGAAAAAAAACGATTACCATTTAAAAAGTCAATCTCTCCGACATTCTAGAACAATTTCATGTCCTCCTGTAAAGAGCACATAAAAGTACGAAATAATTGATTACAATTAAAAATTAGTAACAGTTTGAACTTCGAAAAGAATACATAAACCATCAGGGATAAAATAAAATACCAAGCAGTGAAAACAGATTTCTAATCAGACACCGTTTCTTTCATTGCGCTCGTAAGGGCATAAATATTGCAACACGGGCAATTTTACCAACGAGGATGAAGAATAAATTCGTCGCTAATCTAAACTCAACAATTTCGTATAGACGTCGTCTGGAATCGTCTCCGTGTTTAACCGGGCGAACGGGTTAAAAATTGTCACGCGCGCGGCGAGCAAACACGACGAAGGGGGAAGAAAGAGAAAGAGAGAGCCGGGAAAGCAAAAGCGCGATAATAGAATGGCAGCGCGCGGCTCGCGGTACACTGGCCCCGGCTATCTGATCGTGAAAGCTAAAATACAACCACCAAATGCCCGTACTTTCTACTACGCTACTTATTGCGAGCTACGCGCGATAGCAAAGTGATAAAACGTGAACGAGAAAGAGACGAAAGAAGGAGAAATAGAGAGAGAGAGAGAGAGAGAGAGAGAAAAGAGCTGGACGCAGCGGCGTCCCACTTTCCAAGCAAAAGATACCCGCGAAGATAGCTTGCACGGTCCCCGGACGCTTTCCAGCTAGGCGGAAAAAAAATCGAAATGTGCTCGATAGCTCGATTCACGAACCGATACCGCCACTGTTTGTTCACGGCAACGATCAAAGCTCATTCGCGATTTTTTTGTCCCCCTTCCCCCTCGTTTTCCTTTTTTCACGACGTTTTATCGCCGCTTCGCGCTGGAAATTTAAAGTCGAAAGAGAGCATTAACATTCGACCGAGTTAAACGGTGACCGAGCTATTAATTTCTTTTCTGTTTTAAAAAAGGAAAAGTTCGATTCCTCCTTTTCGTTTCATCGTGACGAATCGTCATTCCGCGTCGGTTTCTTTTTTTCTTTTATTTTTAAGCATTTTTTTTTTTTTTTTTGTAACCCTTTGTAATTAACGTATTTGAAATTCGCAAGCTTCTGATGAATCGAGTGAGTTGAACGATTTTTAATGAATTTTTAATGAAAAAGAAAAAAAAATGCGTTAGCTGTATATATACACAGACTTTCATCGATATATTTTGAAAATGCATACGTAAGAATCACAAATCGATCATTTCGATCGCTATGGTTAATCTTTAGCGAGCTAGAACTCACTCTAGGTGTGAGAGATCAAGGATTAATTATACACACACGTGTATGAAATATTATAATTTCACAAGGTACGTGTTTGCCAATATTTCGAAATAATCTCCGTACAATAGTAATGGTAACAAAATTACTCTACCAACGAAACAAATGAAGTTGTCTGATTGTCTCTGACTATCCTATTTCACGAGAAATTATACCAAAACTCTCGAAACTCGCCGAGAACGTCGCTCAAAAATATAATAACGAAGGAACATCTAAAGTATCTAAATTTCACCGGGATTAAGTAGGTTTGCGAATCGATCAGTCAGAAGCACAGCGATAAGAAATTAAAGTCGAGAAATCCGTTCGTCCACGGACTTTCACGTCGGATCTTTTGCTCTCTTGGTGTTTAATGTAGCAGCCAGTCAATCGCAGTCAAACGCTGTTTGAAAGAGAGAGAGAGAGAGAGAGAGAGAGAGAAAAGAAAAGAGAAAGAAAAAGTGGAATTTTTTCACTGGCGTTTTACATACTGTGCTACATAAATGTCAATAGACGTGTAAGACAGTAATTTGTTACACGATCGAATCGCCATACCTTCGCTTCAGCCTGTTTAACCTACATATTACCCCACATTAATCTACATATTTGCTCAAGAACAACTACTGGAATGAGTCAGGCGGTTGTTTCCTCGGTTCGCATTTTCCTAGGTTTATCTGCCTAGATCGTTTCCCTTAGATAGCGTTATCCACACACAATTGGTGATGCGACGGTGTAAAGTGTGGCGTCGTTAGTCAGCGCACGGTGTAATTAGTCAAAACGATTCGCTTGGAATGCTTGCTACGCGAGAATTTTCGTGGATGATGGACGCACGATGGAAGAGGAATAAACATAATATAATAAACATGATATAATAAATATCAATAAAGTGAATAGAAATCGAGGAACGTGATAAAAATGGGACAACAAAAGTAAGGAAGAGTAAAGTTGTAAAGAAATTTTGACTCTCTTATTCGTTCAACTGATCTTAACGTGTGTTAACGAATATTGATGAAAATAATAGCTGACATTATACTAATTATAATTGTTATATAGTAATTATATTTAATATATATAATAATTATGTAATAATTAAGTGGCTGACGACTTTCTCGTTTTCGTTCGCTTCAGAGGGGACTTCATTTCGATTATTAATTATTTTAATTTTAATTTTAAGAAATTTAATAAAATTCTATATAATTTATCTGAAATGAAACTATATATTAAATATAAAAAATTAAAATTTTATATTATTATTATAGACAGAGAACAAAATCAGTTGCAGTTCAAACGGACTTTAATGTCACAATAATTACGAAACGCACGTATTAAGATCCAACTCATTTTTTCAATTAAGATACAATTAATTGTTATTATTATTAATTGTACGTATTAAGATTCGATTCATTTTTCAATTAAGATACAATAAAAATTCATTTTCACGCTGCCTTTCATAATTCAAAAGTGTCGAAACACTTGAAACGAGAAGAGAGAAGAGAAAAAGATCCTAGAGTTTTGCGAGAAGTATAGGCGAAATACGAGCAGCCAGCGAGACACTGATAACTCAATTTACCGACAATTACGCGATTGTGATACGGTTAGCCGGGCGAGACGATAAGCACGCGCTTCGATCATTTGCATATCGGTATTGCAAATTTACGATAGGCGTACGAGAATCGGACCCGATTCCGGCTTCTGTCGAACGAGACGCCGCTCTTGAAAGGCCGCGGTTCGTAATTATTCATAGCGAGAGCGAGAAAGTGCAAGGCGGGCGAGAACGGCCATTCCGCAAGCGGGCGATACCGCACGCTTGAAATTTGCATATCGCCGAGGAAATTTATGAACCAGCGAGCCGGCGGTGGATCGATCATCTAACGCTCTCGGCCAACGGAAACAACATTGTCGGCCGTTGTCGCGTTCCGGCTGTAAAGCGAGCCGCCTGACACCCAACATGCACGCGATTACGCGTAGATTTTACAAGATTAATATATCTTCTCAATCAACAGCACTTCGATGTACGATTTTTCGATGTATCTTGGTAGGTATTAGTTTCCATTTTTTTTTTTTTTTTTTATGAAGATCGTCGTGCCTAGTGGAGATTTAAGGAAATTCGAAATCTCAAAATATCGGAAGCTTGACTAATAAAAATTAATTATCGTCATTAATATCTGTGGTCTGTACCGAGTAACTTTCACACCGAAAATAACGGAGATGTTTGAGGTGGTAAGGTTGCTCGTCACTCAGGTTGTTTGAAGCGATTTACAAGTCGTTCGAAATCAACATGGTCGCTCAAAAATATAATGTGTGGAGTTTACTTATTTTTTGCACTTTTTTATACATTTTTTTATTGATTTATTCTTTGTACATCCGCGTTGATTTTTCGAACTTTCATTCGGTAGCTCGACAAATTTTTATCGACAGACTAACTATATTTTTAGAACAGAATTTTTAAAATAATTACATCTTGCAGATTTTGTAAATTCGTAATTAAGTTATTATCAACGAGCTTTTCAGTCTTCCTTTGCTTGACAAATACTGGTAACTTTTAGGAAATGAATTAATTTTTCGTAGATTCGTAGATATGCTGTTACGACGAATTTTTATCTCGTTTGTTCGATCTTTGAGAATAGATTTTTGTAAATTTACGGTTGAGGCATCTAGTAAGTTTTCATTTTGTCATTTTCACGCAAAAGTCGTTGATTACTCTTTGTACTCTTTTCGACAAATGACTGCTGAAACGACTTTGAAGTGTGCTCGGGTCGAGGTGTGAACATTTGTTTGAAATTCTAAATACCCGCGGAAAATTCAAAGAAGAAAAAAAAAAGAATAGAGCTGAACAAATAGAAGAACTATCGTAAAAATCGAATCAAACTGAAATTCGAAGACTACTCCTCGGTCATTTCGTATCGAAAACACCAGCAGTTTCGTTTCGAAAAATTCCACGGCGTAAAAATATGCGAACGGGAGGGAGAAACAACCTTGGGTCGCAATTGAACCCTCAATCGCGATGTCAGAAGACACTAGGGCCCAATTGTAGCTTTGAAGTACAATTGAAGGCTGGTTCACCGTTCTTCGATCGATATATTTAGACTCGTCGAAATCACCACGTCGTACTTCGTCTTTTTATCCACATACGCCGATTGATCCAAAGTCAAAGAAATTGGCGAAAGCTATTCTCTTCATTTCTAATAAATTTACGACGTCGCTGGAGTCTGAATTATCAGACGTAGATCAAATTGTTTTCTTCTCAATCCCTTCATGATACTAGTTTAATAATACTACTCAAAATTTCTCGTTTTCTTCAATTTAAGAATTGAAATCTCAGAATTGAAGAATTCCTGGATTCAAATAACTTATACTGACTAATGTTATTGTTTCATTTTATTGTTGTTATTATTATTATTATATTATTCACTGTTTTCGCGAATAAGCAAATTTTCATTGCGAAGATTACTTTAAAACATGCATATACATGCAACAGAAAAAGTGATATTCTCGAAAAAAATATCGTCGAGAAATTTCTCATATAGCGACTCGTCAATTATAGTTGATAAATTTTCAAACTCGATTTTCTCGATCAACTAAGGATTGACAATTTTGTTTTTTCTTTTTTACACGGTATTACATGTAGAATCACCTCCCAATTGGTCGATCAATATAGTCGAGGGACACCCTGTATATAAAGTATCTTACAACCATTCAAAAATTATCTAAATGAGGAAAATTTATCTTACAACACGCCTTCTTGAACAGTTAAACGAAATCGAATGAAGTTGTGTGAACACAGTTCGACCAATACTCAAATCTTCTCACATTCTTCAAACTGTGAATCGAAGAAAGTCTGAAATTCCAAATTCGAAGAATGAAGGAACTCGAAATTCTAATAACGAAGAATTCCTTCTCCAAGTGTGGAAACACCCAAACAACAGGACAATAACTGCTGTTATTTTTTTCACTCTCGAGTCTCGAGAAGAGAACGAAGTTGAGGTCGACGATGATTTCGTAAAAGACAGCAAACGAAACGAGAGAAAAGGAGAGAGAGAAACTGAAATGACGTTGAAAAAAAAAAAGAAACATCGAACGACAATGTTCCGCGGGGATAAATCAGATCGGAGAAAGTTACAACCCCAATTAACCTCTGTGATACGGGATGACTCGTACCGCAGAGTTCGTTGAACCGATCTCCGAGAAACAAGCGAACGCCATCATGAGCGGTAGCGCGTTTTCGTCCGTTCACCTGATAACAGACCGAGCAGTGATATACATATATATGTATAAATATATATACTATATATACACAGGGTGTTTCATAACTTGTGGGACCCACTTCGGGAGCTGATTGTACACCTAAAAATAATGAGAAAAAGTCATATAAAAATATGTCCTATCTGTCTTTGTTTATGAGATATAATGAATTTTCTGTTTTAATTGCTATTACAAAAGATGCTCGAAATGACCACCTTGCATTTGAAGACAAGCCTGCACGCATCTCGTCATTCATCTGGTTACTCTCTCTGTCATTCCTGGTGTTTCTCGAATTTGTCGGAAGCCTTGCTCTATTCTATTTCGTAGTATTTCGGCATGTTCAATCGATGTTGCGTATACGATAGATTTTAAATGTCCCCACAAATGAAAATCTAATGGATTCGAATCCGGAGAACGAGCAGGCCATGCGATAGGACCTCCACGACCAATCCATTTATTTGCAAAGTGTCGATTGAAAAATTGCCTAGCCACTCGGCTGAAACGCGGCGGAGCTCCATCATGCATAAACCGCATACGAAGTCTAATATCGACTGGAACTTCCTCTGATATTTCGTGTAAACGCGTGCTCAAAAAATCAACGTACTTTGTGCCTGTTCGTTTCCCATCAAGAGAAAAAGGTCCAATTAAAAATTTATCAATTATTCCTGCCCATACGTTTGAACTAAACTGGTGTTGATGCCTTGAATGCACAATAACATGTGGATTTCCTCCGTCCCAGTTATGATTATTATGAAAATTGAATATACCATCCCTATATAAAACTAGCTTACTAGAGTTTGTTCTGTTTATAAAATTCATTATATCTCATAAAACGAAGACAGATAGGACATATATTTATGTGACTTTTTTTTCATTATTTTTAGGCGTACAATCAGCTCCCGAAGTGGGTCCCACAAGTTACGAAACATCCTGTGTATATATATGTTGCTGGTCATTGCCTTTTCGAGTTTCGATTTAGACTTAATCTGATCTAAACCACGTTAACGTGATTGATAAGGCGACGGAATTTGTTTTCATTGACAGAGATGGAAAAGAGAAAGAGAAACATTTTATCTGCTTCGTAGATTAACCAGGAAGTTTCGGAGTATAACTCGATGTTGAATGTAATATAAAATAGTTTCATAAACTTGTATTAACTGTATTGTATTATTATTCTAAGTAGATTGCGAATTTTCATGCATTTATGAGAAATTTAACGACGCAAGGGTACAGAGAATGCGTGCAGCAAGAACATAAAGTTGGAGAAAGATCTGTAGTTATAAGGCGAGAATCATTATTCGAGGATAGAAATTTTTACATACTACAATATATAATGCAAGATGTTCGGTCACGAAGGTCTACACACATTTGCGTAATTTCATAGACATTTTATAGCCACTGATTCACGTGGTTCAATTATATTAATTAAAATCTCATAAATTTCGAACTTACAGTTGCCACTCACGTATAATGATTATTATTGTAATTGCAATGAGAATAATTTTTCTCTTCTTCACTCTGTGCAAGTGTGATTCATATCCAACGTCATATTCTCGATCTTTCGAATAAATATCGTCGATATTTTAGCGGCCTAAAAAAACATCGATCGAAAAATTAATTAAAACGTCCAAAACACCGAGGACACTTTTTCACATAATTTCATCCGAAACTCAATAAAACGCTCTCGCGATGTACGACATAAATTTTATTACGTTCCCCGCGCGTTACGATCGTTTCGTATTCCCTCGGTTATTTAATATACACGTTATTGAGATTTAAAGGATTCCCCCTACTGCACGTAATAACGTCGCGATTTCCATGACAATAACGCGAAAATGCTCGAACCAACCCTTGCCACGCTGCAAAAAAAAAAAAAAAAAAAAAGGAAAAGAAGAAGAAAGAGAAGGAACTTAACGCTCAGGCTGAAGGAACTCACAATGGCTCCTTTCTACATGGATATTACCAAAGGCCCGTGGCTGCCTTTCGCGCATTAACTCCGTTGTTGAACGTCGGCCGGCAATTTCTCCGATTTGACGGAGCGAATCGGCTGGATCGAACCCGCGCCCCCTCACAAAAGGCCCCGCGCGCGTTCCACTTCTGAAAATCGTACCGCGGCAAAATCGTTCACTGGAACGACGCGATAAACTTTCTACGTGCGTGCAACGACGAAACGCGCGCCGCGTTCTCGGTTCCCTTTTGTGCACGCGCAGCGCGCACGCAGCGCGCGCTCGCTCGTCGACGAGTGTTTACGATGATGTAACTGCTCCGCGATTTGCTCGCTTTATCTTTCGTACGCACTCTTGGGAATTCATTCGTTTTGCTTCGTTCTTCTAGCTGTTTTTCTTCTTTTTTTTTTTAGAAAGAGAGAGAGAGAGAGATTTGTGTAAATCGCAATGTGCAAATTACTGCACAAAAATCGCGAGTATTTTGAGTATTTCTAGTTTGCAAATTTTCAAGATTCTTAAGTTTAGAAATTTCCAAGGTTCTCAAGTTGACAAGTCTCCGAATTTCCAAGTTTCTCAAATTTTCGAAATTCCAAGTTTCCAAATTCCCAACTCTCTAAATTTCCAAACGTCTGAAGTTTCCAAATTTCCAAGCTTCTAAGTTTGAAAACTCTAGATTTCCAAATTCCCAACTTCTAAGTTTCCAAATTTCTAAATTTTCAAACTTCTAGGTTTCGAAATCTCCAACGTTCCGAATTTCCAAACTTCTAAGTTTCGAAATCCCCAACTTCCCCAATTTCCAAACTTCTGAGCTTCCAAATTTCCAGACTTCCAAACTTCCGTGTTGCCGAGTTTCCAGATTTCCAAATCTCCTGATTACCAAGCTTCTACGTTTCCAAATATCCAAATTTCTGAACTTTTCAGTTCCTTAGAACGAAGTTTCTTCTAACTCTAAGAGGAAAAGAAGAAAGGAGTAACAGTTGGTGCTTGAAATGAAATAAAAAGATAAGCAATATCGACGTGGTGATTGTTTCGCCAAGCAAGTTCGTCACGGTCGAAATCCGTCGCCGAAATTCACGGCTGTAATTTGCATGCAAAGGAGCCAGGTTCAACGAACTCCAAATACTCCGGGGTCAATTCGTGGTGAGACCCTGGAACTTCCTTCAACGAGACCTAACCCCGTGGAACCTCGACCCACGGCATCGAGCCCATGAATTGCGAAAATGATCGAGGGAAGAAAGAGACCGGAGGAAGGAGGAGCGACCGCGCATAGCGGTCGAATTCCAGCCGAATCTAATGAACGAGTCTGTTTGTCCCGTGTGGTTCCAACGGGATACGTGGATAATCAGTCGAAAACCGAATGGAAATTTTCATTTCCCGCAGCAACTGCCTTGACACGGTAATTACGTGGATTATGCTCGACGAGATTATAGAGGTAGAGGGGCGATGGGGGGAGGAGGAGGAGGGAGGAGACAGGATTATGGAAATTACGAGTTAATTGTACCGTGAAAATTTCGTTTTCAGCCGATATTCGCGACTCTCTGTTCGACCAGATTGAAGAAATTAAGAATTGAAATTCGCGGAACAGTGGACGAGCGATGGAGAATGGATGTGTGACGCGAATAATTGAGATGATAATAATAATCGATGAAGGTACGATGATAATAGCGATATGATAAAAATTATGTGGGAATCAAGAATGTGAGAAATAGCAGTTGCGAAATAATGAAATAATAGTAACAGTGGTTAATAATGTAGTATGTAGCAGCTATGAAATAATAATAATGATAATAATATTGAAGTATTTGATAAATTATATCAATTGGATTGTTTTGCAGATTATTTTCACTTAGTTAATGATTGTAGCCAGTGAAATCTATTGTAGAGTAAAATGTAGAATCGACGCGTAGAGAGTTTTGTTATTAAATTCAGTGAATCAGAATATCGGTTTCTTGCATTAATTATCAAACAAATAAATTCCATACAATTCTCTCTTCCTCTGAGGTTTATCGATCTTTCTGAATTTGACCGTAAAATTGTTTTAATTATACTTGTAATACGTGTATATATATGTATGATTCACTGATATAAAAATTTCTACCCCAGAGGATAGAAACTTTTTCTTAGTACTATGCCATTAATGAATAAATATCTTCCTCTGCTAATTATTTGAGATTAAATTCCACACAACAAAATACACAGTACTGAAAATTTCCACAATACTGTAATCAGTAATTTCTAACTCCCAATGAATAATTCTCCCCAGTATTTTCCATTAGTACACCAACAACAAACAAACAACTATTAGAACAATTATTAGAAATTAAAATCCTGGAGCGAAACGTTACAACTAAAAATTTCTGTCCCCCCCCAAAAAAAATTCAATCGTCTGCTACATCTGACTCTGAGGTCACACGAACAATTCGTGAGAAATCGAAAGATTCACCGCTGCTTCTAGAACTCGTCGATGAAGTGTCACGAAACGAACTCTCGTCTCTCGTAGGATTGCCCCGTGACGGAGAGTCGTTCGTCGTGCAACGTCGAGGTTCAACGAACCCGGGATGACGTGATACTGCCATGTTGGGAATTTATCATCTTACTCCGTTGTTCGACGACCCCCGGCTTTTTGTGTATCGCGACGCGTCACGATCGTTCCTCGTTCTTACAACTCCCTTCCGATTCCACATCGGGGGAGGGTCGTGCACGCGTGCACGCGCGAACGTGGCACCACGTGGCACGCGGCGGCCATCGACGATTTTCCCAACAGCGCGTGTGGCGAACAGGTTCTTGAACTCGAACTCTGCAATTTTTTAATTCGTTACGAATTTTCTGGAAATTTTTGCACAGCTGTCAGCTTCGCGAAGATTATACAGAGTTGAAACAGGTCTTTTGGGGGTGGGAGGGGGAATTCGCGACCTAGAATTCCTTTCAGAATCCAGTCGGCCCTCTCTTGATTCCGGCATTGGTTAGAATTGAAGTTAAGAGATCATTTTCTGCGAATTGCAATAAACAGAATTATCAGATTAGTAGGTTTATGGACGATTAATTGAGGGCCCGGAGTAATTTCTTTGGAATTAAAAGTCAAATTGGTGGAAACAGAAGTTGCGTTTAGAGATTGTCATTAAATTAATACAATTATTAAATAATATATATAATTGAATATAAATAATGTATTAATCATTAATAGAGAATTCTATCGAATTAGTTTTTAATTCGAATCACTTGGGAAGAGAATAATCCTTGGCCAATCGAAATACATTTCTCTATGTTGATTTGAAATTTCTCAATTTATGAAAATGTTTGAACAATATCATTTGGACTTTAATGAATAATTAGTCAATTATTTAACGTACGAATTAATTTCGCACGAAAGGATGATACTTTCAAGGCTGACATGATTCGAGTTGACGGACAAAAAAGGCTGACAATTTGACAAATGTAGAAAGATCGGCAAAGTTTAGGGAGAAAATTGACAAATCTTTATGTCAAGTCGAGTATTCGAATCAAAAATAGTATTCGGCAACGCAACGAACAACGTTTGCGTTCCATTACTCGAACAGAGCGCGTGCAGCTTGTTTTGTAATAAAAATCCACGTTTTCCCAACGAGAAGTATCTCTGACCTTTCAGCAAACGAGCTTTCAACGCCGAAGCACGTGGATTGCACGAAAGAATTCTATTTAGATTTTTCCAGCGAATGATAAATATTCCTCGGTTAATGAATTACGTCAAACGCTCGCGCCGCTCAGTTACGCAGCAGCCAGACATAAAATTCTGATCGAACGTCTAACGTCGCGTTACCGGTTTTTAATTGAACATTCCAGCTGCATATCCCTCTGACCGAGGTCGTCGATGTGTTTTGCGCGAGGCAGTGATTAAAGGTCCTTCGCCTGAAAAATATTCGACCGACTGACGAAATTCCATCGAGCGCAGGTGTGAAAACGAGCCGGCGTGTTTCGACGTTTCTCACTATCGCGAACGCAGCGCCGGTCTTGAAAAAGCTTGGACAAGATACCCTCGCTTTGAACTACCACGAATGGACAGGACTGTTTCATTTTTGTCAACGATTAATTCCTGAAATTTGAAGCGTCCATCCATAGTCAAAGTATCCTAATTCCGATTCGAGAAATTTCATCGTTTCAATTGTAAATGTGATGGCAGACCATCATTTGACAATTAGTAAATATCATGTAAATAATTTGGTGACAATTCATAAATAAAATGTCATCTTATCTGCTAAGAAAGCATGACTTTGTGCATTCAAAATTGACAGAATGGTGCACTAAATCTTAATAAAATTTTAGGATGATAATTTTAAAAATATAAAATATAAGATATGAAATATATAAAATATAAAATATAAAATGTAAAATATAAAATATAAAAACATCTGTAAAAATGTATAGCCTCACAATAAATTCTGAAAGATATACGCACACAACCTCGCAAAAGAACTAAAAATTCGCCAATAAAATAAAAACGTGTCCTACATAAAACATCATAGAATATTCGCCCGCGAGAAAAAAGAAAAAAGAAATAATTCTTTCAAAAATGCCATCTTCGCTATAAAAGATCGTTCGCCAGATCGTTCGAGAACTCCGCCAGAAAATTGCACGCGACGAGCGCAAAGTTGGAGCCTCGATGGGAACGATTCACTTCCCTCTTACGACGCGGCTTTCCTATTCTCCTTGGAAACTCTATTGGAAAGTCGCGAGATTGATTCCGCTTATATGGGCTCGCATGAGTGAAGATGTTCCACGGCCGCCTTAATTGACGGCCTCTTGGATTTATTCGAGTGCTGTGTTCAGCTTTCGAACGGCCTTGCAGAAACCGTTTTCCCGTCCCTGATCGCCACGCAAAACATCCAGCTCCGAACTGAAAGCCGATCCGACCGATCGAAAGCTGTTCTCTCTCGTCGCGTTTCTCGTCGTTTCACATGGGGGATTTCTACGAGTTTCATCTGGTCTGACTGGTTCCACACGTTCCTTTTGCTGGAAAATTATATTCGCGCGCAACGCGGCGCGAATTGTTCCCCTCTGCGTAGTCCTCGAAGGGACATTCCTAAAATGTGACGATTGACGGGGAGAAATTCATGGTTTCTCGTTCCGTGGAATACTCGAGTCGAGAGCCACCCGTGTAATAAACGCGGAGAATTGAAAGTTGTCTGCAAAATTTGTCGCGAATTGCAAGGGAAAGGAATCTCTTGGAATTTCTCGAATTGCTCGTGTCCAAAGTAGACAACGATTCGAGAGAGGATTGTCTTTGAGGAACGAGTGCAGTTGATTTTGGACATTTCTCACTGCGGAAACTGCAAAGTTCGCGCACTTTCGAAAAATTATTTTCGAGCACAAGGAACAAGGTGCTCTTGAAATTGTTCAAATCGAAATGTAAAAATAGCTTCGATGTGAAAATGCTTTCACAGACAAAAATTCAGCTTTCAGTCAGGAGGACTTTAATCTAACAGCGGTGCAGATATTTTAGAAGAATTTTTAAATTTTTACGCAACAAGATTTTTTTATTAGAAATTTACTTAAAAGATTCGAAAGGATTAAGAATTATTAAAAAAAAAAATCAGTCCGCCAAACGACTTAAGGTTATTACGATTTTCATTAAAGACCAGCAATCCTTACTTTCTATTTCATTAATTATCTTATTAATTATAAACGTTGTTCGAAGAATTCCCAACCTCCTCGTTAAAAGCTTAAGATTTAAAGGCAATTGAAATTGACACGAGAAAAGTTTCGATTGCCCTCTCGCCGGCAGGAATTTCGATCCGGCTCTCAACTAATTTTGCATCGAGATGAATCGTCGTAAAACAATCGAGATCGCCTGAAACGATAGTTCGATTTTACCCTCTTGTTCGGAGAATTTTAATGAAAGAAGCTCTTATTAAATTGCGTTCAAGAACGATCGTGAAACAGTCTCAATCGTTCTCGCTAATTTCGTTAATTAAAGTCTGGAAGGAAATTTTCTAATTCACTTGCTAATTTTATTTTGCAGAGGTTACTGTTCGTTAGCTTTTTCCGATACGTTCGATGATTAAAGTTATCCTTCTCGCGGCGATTAAAATGATTGAATCGAATATTGAAATTGAAAGAATCAACTCATAGATTGCATCGTACTGATTAATCAAAGCGTAAATAAAAATGATTAAAAATACAAGTCGTAAGCCCCCATTCGAGATTCAAATTTTTACGAATGTAATTTATAATCTAAATTGAGATTGAGAATTGATTTATGTATATCCAAACTGGTTGAGAATTATTTTATCTACGGTATAATATAAACTCGTACTACATATATTCGCGCTGCGCTCAATTTATGCAAATTAAGAAATTTATTAAACCTAAATATCGAAACTATGTCCGATTGATAAACGTATCTATTAAAAATATATCGACGATGAATCGAAATAAAATAAAAATAAATGCAAGAATGTTAAATGTAAATTTGCAAATGTCATTCACAGAAATTGTGAACGTTCAATACGTCGCAGAAAGAAAAATCATAGAGAAAGAAATCTCGCTGGAGGATTAATTTATTAATTTGTCAACCGGTAGGAACTTTAATCAAACGAAACGTCGATTTATTCTCTCTCTCTCTCTTCTCTCGTTCCAATCGAAATTGAATTTTTGCTCGATACAATCTGTTACGCCATGCCTTTTGACAGCGTAATTGCGAGCAATACGAAGACCATGTTAATTTCCCTACACGACGTGCGAATCTCGCGTTGATCGAGAGAAAAACACGAGAATCGTTTCTCTTTGATCTCTTCGCGCTTTTCTCTCCTTTCGTCAGGTCGCATTTCGAAATTCGATCGTTATGTTAAACGAACGTCGTTCGAATCGGTCTCCTCTCTCGAGTAATTGAAATCAACGCGAAATAACTCCGAATACCGTCGCCAATGGTGGACAATTATCGAATCATCTCTCGCTGATCCAACGACATTTATCATCGCGTGTTCTCTCTCTCTTTCTCTTTCTCTCGCGACGCGAGTGAATTAACACGTCTAGGTGTCGAACTTAAAGAGCTCGTTAATCTACTGGTTTCTTAATCAGACGTTTCTTTAGCGCGCGTACGAACGATCGTGTAAAACGAACGAAAGGGAAGATGATGGATTTGGTTAAATTGATCTTGATTTTTGCGTTAATAAATGGTGCGAGATGGCGATGTGAGCGAAGTGATTGCGTTATATAACAGGATGAGTAATTGCAGACGTTCGTTCGACACGGAGGTTCCTAGAATTTATCATAATTTTTCTTCTTTCTTTTTTATAATTGTCGAAGGTGCTGACGTTTTTGTGCAAATTCTTGTTCTTACGCAGAGAGCGTAACGTCGACGATTTATTTCGAGCAGTAAATTTTGTGACATGACGTTTTGAAATATCGTCGAATGTTGTATCTCAGTATCCCAGATTCGACTTGCAGTTTCACGAGTGTCTTTAAAGTAACTTGCGGACGAAAAAACTCAGCTCAGATCGAACGAAGGATGTTCTTCATCTTCCCCAAAATGCTAAATTTCCACTTTCACGATCCATCATGTCACCTTTCTCGAACTTAATTTCACACGTAGAAACGTAATTTTCATAATTTCAGCGCGATGAAATACAACTTCATTGCGGATTAACAAAGTTTCACGTCTTTATTACGAATTTTCTCAACACTCGAGTTGATTTATAGTAAATCTCCTGCTCTTGGCACAGTCACAGTTAACTTATCCGCTGATAGTTCCTTCTTTTCTTTTTTACACTTCTTATAAATTTCTTTTCCATCTCTGCGATATATAGTAGAATAATTCCACTTTGTTCGAGATACATCTGCGTGTAATTTCTTCTAACGCCGCATGACGTTACGAATGGCTAACAGATTAATCAGTCTCGCAGTCGAAAATGTTTCTTTACCTACAGAATCTACAGCGGCACATCTGTTCGACGTGTTTCTTGCCTTTCTCTTCGACGAACATCGTGACACGTTACGAAACGAACGTTTTGCCGGCCACGCAACTGAACGATCCTCGGTTTTTGCGCTCGTTGAAATCACCGCCGAACGAAACAAACGGACTTCTCACCGATTCTCGTAAAAATTTGCCTTTCGTCTCCTCTCTGAATAATTTTTTTCCTCTATTCAAGTGGAACTCGCCCGATGAAAATTGATTAAATTAATCAAGACAAGTGCGACATTAATCGACGTTATTTGATTATACGCGACAATGTTGTTGTTCAGTGTCGTCGTTAATATTATTCGCCGGCTGAAAACTGGAAACGTTCTTACATTTGAAAAATTGGCCAAACGTCACAACATTTCAAACATTCTTCACGCGTTTCTCTTCTACGCGGCTGCGTGCATTCTGCGCGTTTCTGCAACTTCGAGTACCTCCCCTCCCTCCCCCTCGCCTCCCGCAATTTTCATTCGTTACTTTTCATTGCGTAACGTAATTACAGTCTGCACGGCTGAATAATCGCGAACGATGGGGAAGCAGATAGGAGGAAGGAGGTTATTTCGATGAGACGGAGAAACGAGGAACGAGCCGCTAGGAAATTTCATTTGAAAGCGAGCCAGATCTTGTTCGACGCGGTCTGATTCGTGGCGTAACGCGTGTCGGCCTTTAATTGCTGTCGCGGAATAGCTCCAATGGCACGTCATTGTTATTACAAAGTATACCGAGTTCGTCAGACGCCAGCTGGACGTTCGTTAAATGTCTTTCGCGATTCTTTCTTTTACCGATTGCACCTCTCCTTTCCCTCGTAGAATTTTTCTTGGGAAAATTTTCGCTCGGCAGAACGTTCCTCCCATAAATGACCAATTGATATTTAATATTATTAATAGTATGTATTTAATATTTAATATTATTCATATCAAATGTTTTCATTTGTTAAACATTTCACATACGTGTACGTTTAAAGATTCAAGTAATTTTTCGTAAAATATATGAACAGAAGCTTGTACACTCCACTGTATTATATATATGGTCTCTTCTATGCTTTGAATTTCAAGCGTTTACCGATGAAAATTTTACGCTCTAATCGTCTGTCGATAGCTCCAAAGTCGAAACGATTCAGAGACAAGTATCTCGACTTCTTTTCTAGTATCATAGAAAATTGTATCATGTGTAATTGTAATCAAATTGTACTTGTTCCAGAGTGGAAAGCTCAGCGTTGCAGTTGGTGTACCCGCTGGATTCTCGCCCGGTGCAGCTAATCTTCCGGGGGTTGCAGGTGGTCAAGGAGAAACGAGCCCTCCTCCGAGATGTCTCGGGCGTTGTTAAACCTGGCGAACTCTTGGCCGTCATGGGCCCTTCAGGTAAACGCGAATCGATCTCAACCAGCGATATTAATCGTTTCGTAGTGTAGATTTAGTAAGGATTTCTCTTTAACAAATATTTCTCTTTGATAATATTTCTCGATGACGTTTGTAAAATTACATACAACTTACATAATACTTCTCTGTAAAATTGTTTCACACGTCGGATACTTAGAAATTATATTTAAAAATTTTCCACAATGCATAAACATCCGCAGTCTGCATCACAGGTGCGAGGGCGTTTGAAACTGAACGAAGGAAAAAGAATCGAAATCAAATCGAAAGAGTGAAATTCACACTGACTCGAAAGTCGCGATCTGACTATGTGTCCGATCTATCCCGGGGGGTAAATTTCACAGCCGTGTGAATTCTTGCACGTTTAATCACGACGAAGATCGTGTCTTGGTAACGATCACCGCTCGCGTGATATTTATCGCCGAGATTCGTCGTTCTCCCCTTGATATTCGTCTAACAAGCCGCGAGCACCAGGCACGCGAGTACAAATCATCCGTTTCACGGTTTGTCGTTAAAATCGTCCGCGCCTAGGCGTATCTCCATTTCGGACGTTGTATATCTCGACGATCCTACGACTATCAGAGAAATCGCCACGTGCTCGAGGCTCGAGCACTTAATGGAACAAAGCCGTCCAATTGGAACGAACGTCTACGTTTTAGTATTTCCACGTTGCACACACTGCCTGGCTATGCAAGAAATTATACTGTGGTAGACGTTTGTTCTTCAGTGAATTGGTCGATTAGTGTCTTTAAATTTATTTTTTCTTTTTTCTCTCAATGCTTGGACATGGACGATTTTTGCGTGAAACATTGTTGGAGAGAGATGAAAAGGAATTATTATCCTCGCGGTAATTTGTTACTTTTGACGGAGACGATTCGTGTGGAAATGTTTGAAAATGATGGAGAAAGAGAGGGAAACTCGTCGGCCAATTTTGCTGTTTAATGATTTCTTACGTTTGATAGTGATGTGTGACGATGTATCTGATTGTCTGGACAGGTTGCGGCAAAACGACGTTATTGAATTGCCTGTCAGGCCGCGTGGGCTTGGACGGGGGTGAAATCTGGCTGAATCGTGAAAGGCTGACAAAAAGATGGCGCAGAAGAATCTGCTACGTGCAACAGCAGGACGTTTTCTTTCCCGATCTCACGTTACGACAGACTCTCGAGGTACGTCTCCTCTTTTTCTTCTTCTTCTTCTTCTTCTTCTTCTTCTTCTTCTTCTTCTCTTTCGAAGAAATTATACCTCGCGTGGAAACTACCGTTTCAATTTACATTTGTTCGTGACACGAATTTACCAAACGTCGAAGAATACGAGGAAGATCGAGTTTATTGGCTCGATCGATCAGAAACTATTATTGCGACAGTAGTCTCGCGTAAAATTGTTTCTTAGAAAATACATCGATTTTTGTCAGCATTCTAGAAATATTAATTTAATAATTTAATATTATTACAACTGTTACAACACTGTCATTTCATATCAATAAATTTATGGATTTAATCGATCGGAAATTATTGCGTTTTGTTCTTTGTTTCAACAAATTTATATTTTAATTTTAAAAAATCCAGAAACACTGGTCTCGTGTTTTCGATTGTTTCTCATAGAAGGTACAAGGTATAAAGATGACTATCAAATTGAATACAGTTGCTGTCATCGCGAGAAATAGCAAACGAATCGAGGAAACCGAAGAACTACGATATTCGTAGCGAAATCTTTGCTCGCGTGAAAGCGAGCAAATTTCCATAAGACCGATCTTATCAAATGGCAAAAGTCTAAATATTTTACCCGGCGTATAATAACGCAGCGGACTGATAAATTCCAATGATCACTCCGCTCGAACGATAAAACGAGTTTTCCATTAAACCGTATCGAATTTCTACCATAAAACCCATCAAATTTGCATCCACGTACGCCTGTGCCTAACCATAAGTTTTTCGTTTTTCAATCGCGATCGCGTTACAAGATAATGGATACCAAAAAAGAAACATTCGTTCGACAAATCCCAATGACACTCTATCTTGTTTTGTTTCAATGAGAAATTTATTCAGATTCGATCAAATAAATTTCGTTCTACATTGTATATAATATTGCAGGATAGTAAAGTGAATTGGCTAAATTAGCGTCGAGTCTTATCTCTCTTTAGGATGAAATAATAGCGATTGAAAAGAGACTCACTTTTTGTTAATTATATTAACGAGAAATAATTCTGATAAATTTCCCCGACCAATTTGATTTCGTTTCCTAAATTACATTCGCACTCCTCTTTCTAACTTTTTCCTTTTCGAATGACTTGATTCAATATAATAATTTCATTAATTTTAAATAGAATTTTTATATCAATTAATTTTTCATTAAAAACATTATTTGCATGTCCTACATCGTTTAATAATATTTTAATAAAGTACATATATTTATTAAATATAAAACAATTTCTGTTATTTTCTATTCTATATTCATTTTATACTTTATTATTCGTTTGTTGATAAAATTAAATTTTAGAAAATTACGTATGATTTTTAATTCTAAATTTTAAAATTATATTTTTAAATTATGAACATTAATTTAGTCAATATTACCATTATTATTTGGATTTATATTAAAACGAAAATCGATGATTTAAAAGGACAATACCTCTAAATTCCGAGCGAAATATATATAAATAGAAATAGAGCAATAAATATCAGACAAACGAAGTAAATATAACACTACAAATACCGAAATAGCGTATATATAAGAATAGTAATAGTAATAGAGTATATATAACACTACAAATACCAAAAAAAAAAAAAAAAGAAATGAACGATTAATCTTCGTACATTAATCTCATGTACATAACCGAAAGGGTGTATTAATATCTTAAAAGAGAAAGAAATAAAATAATCTTAATAAATCTAAATAATCTTAATAAACTAAAAAAAATAATCTTGAAAAAGAAAGAAAAGTTCAACTAAATGAAGAAACAGCGAACCACTTGACAATCTGTAGAATGAACGCTTGGACGCCGGCGAAACTCGTAAATTGTTCGTATTTACGGAGGCAGAGGAGCGCAAGTAGAAACGGGAGGACATAGTCAGACAGGCCTAGAGAAGATGAGGGGCCCCGGGCGCGACTGGCTGCGCGAAATAGGAAGCAGCCGATTCTCTCCGGCGTTTCCTCGTTTTCCAGGAAAATCGGCCGCCGCGTGCTTGCCAAGTTCCGCGCGAAATTTATGAAGGCTCGCGACAGGGAAATTAGGAGGAACACCTCGCGCGGAATGCGGGCCACCGGCCAACCAACCGTTGCATTCTCGTCGATTTTAAACACGCTCGCGGGCGTGTCGCGATCGTCCATTAGCTTAGATCGACTTGATTTATCGCGTTTCGTGTTTGTTAATATGTATCGTTCTCAGGGTGGGGGGGGGGGGGGGGATATTCTTCGCTTCAGTCGGAACTTGCACGAGAGAAATTAGAACGAGACGATACAACGAGGAACACGGAAGCTTTGAATTCGACCAGAAATAACGAAAATACTTTCTGTTTGGTTTGGAAATACCAATTGTTTAAATTTCGAATATTTCCGTGAATTTTTAAAGTCTAAGCATAGACTGTACGCCGGATTTTTTTTTTTTTTTTTTCTTTTGAACAATTACGACGCTTTGAGGTGATTTTCTGTGACTTGGACACTCTGATGATTGTAATGTTTAGAAAAGGGTGAAACGATGGCAGAGTAAGTATCAGGGCGAACAAGGGAGATTTTAAAGGAACATTATGTTGGGCAAGTCAATTAGTGTTTCATTATGTCATATTACATTGCGAGAAGAATTATTAACTTTGCGTCTCGTTTCAATTTTTTCTAGATCATTCTCTGTTTTCCAAAACGATCGAAAAGATATTCGTTCATTACATTTTTTAAGAACTCTTCGATATCACTGTTAACCTCTTGCCACGCACGTCGAGAATTGTTTTGTTGTCAAAATTGCAACATTTCCTCGATTTTAAGTATATTTAAGTATAACCCAGGCAAAACGAATGACAAGTTTATTACGTCTCAATAATTTCTATCCAACGATGTCGTACCGGCGAGTACGAAAGGAAAAAGAAAGCGACGAATCGTTGTATACGGTTCGGTCGCTCGTTATGGTCCGCGCAATCAGTTGCCAGCGCCAAGGGGTTAAAAATATCGCACAGCGATTGATTCAGTCGCATCTATGCCAATTCGAAGATCGAAACCATCGCGAAAGAGGAACACAACGCTGAAACAACTGAATCTGGGACGAGAAGGAACTCTCCTGGCCCCGACGTCGAAGAACGCCATTCGATTTAATACTGAATCGCACGATCAACTTCCACGGACGCGTGGCTTCGGCACGACAGAACCCCGCCGAAAAATAACGTTTCTCCAGGCGCAGAGACGAGAAACGAGAAACGAGAAACGAGGAATTCGTCATACGTGTCGAAGAAACGTCCACGGTTCGAAGTATATATATATACAGCACGTATGCAAGCACTCGCGAGACACGTGTGCGTGATACATTAAACGAACCGATCCGAACGGGACGTTGGCCTCGCGATCATGGCAAAAGGGGGACAGGAGTTGCCCCGTGACGAATAGAGGGTGGTAGGAAGAGAAAAAGGAAAAGATAAAACGATATAGAGAGAGAGAGAGAGAGAGAATTATGGTGACGTCATAACTCGGTCAGTGAACCGTCGAGCGCGTGTCTTACGTGTTTCAAAAACATTCGGCGCCGTCTCCCTACGTGCATAATACGCCAAAGCAATATCGCTGCCCAGTCTCTCTTTTTCTTCCCATTTACGTTATTCTTCTACTTTGTCACACGTCACGTTGTTTTCTTTCGCGGGCTCGTATTTCTTCTTCTTCCTCTTCTTCTTTTTCCTTCGCTCGTGGACGCGCTTTTACGACTTTCCACGTTTTCCCTCTCCTCGCAGAGACTCTGGTCGGTTTTCAAATAATTGAAGAGGTAGAAGAGTATTAAATGCTTCAGTGTCAGGTTGCAGAGGTGTGTACGTTTGTAACGTATTTGATATATTCTCGTTTCATGGAAGATTGTCTTCAACTTCATACCTCTTCCGACAGATTGACTCAAAAAATTTGTTAAATAACTCTAAGTGGTTTTCCAACGTCTTCTATGGCTTTAAGAAACGAAGGTGTCGCATAAAGGAATTCACAATGGATAGCTTTCTTCTCTTGAAATTAAAAAGCTACCTAATAATGATAAAGTGAATTCCGCGGACCGAGACTTCTCCCACACCTCAATAATGCCTCGAAAGAACTGTAATCTTCCAACATTCTTCGCCGTGATGGTAGTTCTCTTACTTCCATCATATTTGCCTTCTCGTCCCTATTCTAGTCTTTTCTCGAATATTCGGGTTAAACGAACACAAATCTCCCCCTTTCACTTGAAACGTCTCGTTGCCCTCTCGTCGCGAACCTTTCTCCAAAATATTCGTGAAAAAATCGATGAACAGATATTGCAGATTGATCGAGAAGCGATTCGATCGTTTCTCACTTTCGCTTTTCTCCACGTGGAACGCGATGGCCGTCGTCGTCGTCGTCGTTGTCGTTGTCGTTGTCGTTGTCGTCATTCCGTGGAATCCAGCCAGCGGAGATGACGTTCACGGTCGTGCTCCGTTCTAGAGCAGTCCAGTTTCCTGCTGGCCGAGAGACGACCGCTATACGCGCAGCGAAATATCGTCGGCCGCCACTTTCTCTCTCCGCATAACGGATCCTCTTGTGTAACGGACTCCCAGACGGCCATCGCGTCGAGAAAATGGCACGTCCGTCCGCGTTGCACGCCGCGGCCAAGGCAGGGTGTGTCGACCGAGCCGGCGTCCACCTTTAAGCTGCGTACACAACACGGTTCGAAGACGGCGCGATTCCAGACCGCGAATTTTCACATTTCAACGAAGATAGGATTATCAGTAAATATTTTTAAACGCGTCAAACACTTTGAATGTTGGATATATATATATATATTTTTTTACATATTTATATATATATATTTATATTTATATTTATATTTATATATTTTTAGATACTTATATATATATATTTTTATTTATATTTATACATATATATATTTTTTTGGATATTTATATATATATTTATATTTATATTTATACATATATATATTTTTTGGATATTTATATACATATATTTATATATATATTTTTTTTTAGATATTTATATATATTTATATTTATATACATATATGTATTTTTAGATATATATATATATATATATTTTTGTTTAGACATTTATATTTATATACATATATGTATTTTTAGATACTTATATATATATATATATATATACTTTTAGACATTTATATATATATATATATATTTATATTTATATTTATATTTATATATTTTTAGATACTTCTATATATATATTTATATGTATATTTATATATATATATATATTTTTATATATATTTATATTTAGACATTCAAAGTGTTTAACGCATTAAAAATGTTTACTGAAATGATTTTTCTTTTTTTTTAAATTTAATATTCCTCACTTATCGATTCAAGTTCACCGAACAATTTGAAATTCGTTTCTAAGTGATAGATTACCGAGGACAAATTTTCAATTGTGGTTCAACAATTGTCCAGAATGCTCGAAAAGAAAGTCGTGAAACAAAGGATCGATCGAACTTCGCACGTAGTTCGGCGAGAGAACGTTGGTGAAAAAGTGACCGAAAGTTTTCAACGACGTTCGTTCAAATTTTCGGCGCGTGAGAAATCGCTGATCAACAAAATCGACGAGAATCGAATTTCCTTTCATTAAGCGGGTTTAATGGTTTCGTTCGAGCGGAATTTCAACTAACCGGCTAGGAAACAATGGGCCGTTTAATTGGCTGCTTTACATTGATTTAAGTTAACCAACCGCGTCGAGAGCCATTATCGGCCGTTTTATGTAGTCGCGAATACTTTCGTCGAGTGATTAAGCGGAGCTATTAATCAGGCACGTAATAGAATTTTCAAAGTCCCTACCGATGCGTCGAAAGCCATTTATTCGAGGAGAGATATGAACAGGGCCAAGGAACGTTTCTATTTAATGTTAGACCTCAGCTTCAGATCGACACTTGTTCATAAGCTCGACCTTTGGCTCTTTACGAATCGCGACAAATTAACAAAAACAGAAATTAAGTTTTACACCACGTCAGTTGGTATTATCGAGCAATGATTTAGAATTACATCGATCAATTTCGATCGAATCGTTAACGCGATTCGATTTTGCAGACCACGGGAGAAAATGAAGTAAATTTCTCAGTAATCGTCCTAGTCTATATAACCAAATTCGGGGGAATGAAAACTGGAGGAAAACACGAAATTTAATACTGATTTATCTTTAGAGATTGATACTTAAGAGGCGGTCTAAAAATTGAGAAATTCTAAAATTCTGCTACTATCAACATCGAAGTTTCATCATTAGTAATTCAATTGTTCGTAGAAACTTTGAAAAGTAATGAATTAATTTGCTTAATTTCTAACCAAACTTGAAATTTGACCGAACTTTCAGAAGATGAAATACACGCGTCTCTTAAAATATAAAATATAAAAAAAAAAAAAACAAAATTCAAGGCAAGCTTTAATGAAAGTATCCAATGACATTCGACTCGACCGTCTAAACAAATGAAAAAAAATCGCGTTGAAATTCATTCTCTTTTCGGTCGGCGAATTTCTCGAGTTCCCGAGCAGAAAAATTTCAACTGACGCTCACAATACGAATTCCACAGGCGGACGCTATGCTTTTTTTCTTCCAAGTACGCTTCGCTCCGCGTGTCCCCGAATTGTCGAACGCGTTTCGAGACGAAGGAAAGTCCGTGCACTACGTGCAGAGTCGCGTAACACCGATGGTGACTCGTTCCTCAACGGGTTATCGGACGAGGAACGTAGCTCGTGACACGTAGCCTTTCTTTGTTACAAGATTCGCTGTTGCATTCGTTATGTTACATAAT
The DNA here is from genome assembly GCA_036937485.2 of Tetragonisca angustula. Taxonomy (NCBI): domain Eukaryota; kingdom Metazoa; phylum Arthropoda; class Insecta; order Hymenoptera; family Apidae; genus Tetragonisca; species Tetragonisca angustula. The sequence continues at coordinate 1,610,670 of JAWNGG020000021.1, forward strand.
TCGTACGTTCTTCAATTGGCGAGTACTTTCGGTTTTTAATTTGTTTCATTCGTTTTACTTGGAACTTTTACTAACAATCACTTCGACACTGTTCTTCTCTTTCTATTTTCGCGTGCATTTCGTGTAATTTCGTGAAATTTTTACTTTCCAGATTTGACAGATCGTTCGTTAAATATTTTCAAATCATTTTGATAATCGGCCTCTCTCTTCTAAAGGTATTAAAATAGCTGATAAGGATGAATTGAATCGATGGAAGTTTCTCCTTAACAACTTTCAGAGAGTAAGGAATATTGTCTGTGTATCGTTGAAATTTTCTCTCCATCCGAATTTGATAATAGGAAGAAAAAGACGAAAGTTGAAAATTAGAAAGAAATTGTCGGAGAAAAAAGAATTATTCTTTTGAAAGAATGATTCTCCCACGAGAAACCCGACAATTTCCCAGAAAAAGAATTCAAAGCAACTGAACAATCGTCTTCGAATTCACTGAAATTCTTCTCTCAGTCTCATCGACTCAAGATTAAAACTGATTCAAAGGACCTTGGAATTATTAAAACGATCCACTCAACAATCTTGAGAGAATTCAAAGTAACAAAGAATCGTCAAAGATTATTGCAGAACCATCGAGTTAAAAATTCGAGAACATTCAAAGAACATGCAAAGAACCCAAAAGAATCGCTTCGAATTAATCAAGAACAACCTACGGATCCATCATCATGCTGGAAAACTACCAGCGGCGCGAAAGAAGCAACGGAGACCGGGAAACGACAATCGGGCTGGATCGTTTCGCAAGAAACGTACCGGCTGCTGCGGCGCGTTATCGTAATTGATTTAACGATCGCGATTACGAGCGGACCGGTGCATCCCCGTGGGTACGTGTCAGATGATAATAATAGACACAAAGTGGCCTGGATGTTACGAAACGGAAATGCACGTGCACGTTTGCTTACGTTGCTGTTCAACCTCTTGCTCTGGAATGACGTGCCACGCACGTCCAGGAATTTTTTTTGTTCCCAAATTGCAACATTTTCTCAGTTTTAGGTATTTGACTTCGATAAACGCGATAACAGACATCAATACCACCGAAAAGCACGAAGTCGTGCAAATGGTTCAGGAAACATACACCGAATTTACCAACGACTAATAAACGAATAATAATCACGTGGATCTCGTCACACCAAGGAATAGAAGGAAACGAAAAAGCCGACTCCTTAGCCAAAAAAGCAACAACAGACCGAACATCCCAATCCCACACCAAGACTTACTAGCCTCAACGACCAAAGCGGAAAGAGAAGAATAGAACAGAATTTGGACTACGACAAATAGAACCAAGATACACGACATACCACACCGTTTCTACCAAAAAATACCAAACAACAATATTAGCAGAAAAGAAAGGATAGCTATGACTAGAGTTCGAATTGGACACTCCAAGATCACACACGAATATCTCGTAAGCAAAACAGAACCACTTTTCTGCAACACCTGCAACCCACAAATCGCCACACAACATCTGCTACGTGAATGCAGAAAATACCGAAAACTTAAAAGTAAATACGGATTAAGCCAAAACACCGTTCTAACCTGCAAACAACAAAAAAAACATTATCAACTACCTAAAGGAGACCCACCTACTCGACCAGATATAAAGAGAAAATTCCAGCACGTCGCTAAAGACCTCGTAGTCGATGCGACTCTAAACCCCTATACAAAAAAATAGAGTATATTTAAATGTAAGCCCAGACAAAACGAATGATTAGTTTATTACATCCTTAATAATTTCGATCCAGCGATGTCATACCAATAAGTTCAAAAGAAGAAAAAAGCGACGAATTATCGTGTACGGCTCGGTCACTCGTTATGGTCCGCGGACCAGTTGCAAGGCGTTAAACGGGGCCGTCAACATCGCGGCAAAGTCCGTCACTATGCGCCCATCTTCCCTCGTATCGTGCTCCCCGCTCGTTTTCGCCAATTTCATCGCCCGTCCAACCTTTTTCTCTTTATCTTCGTTTTTCCTTTCCTTCCTGATCTGATCTGATCTGATTTGATCTGACGCGGTTCTTGCTGTTCGTGTGTTACAGTACCAGGCGAGGCTCAGGCTTCCGGACACGTTCTCGCACTCGCAGAAGATGCAGTGCGTGGATCATATCATCGAGGTCCTCGACCTCGCCGCCTGCCAAGACACCAGTGAGTATAGATCGGACGCGATCGACGGATCGTGCCAAGCCCCTGCGCGCTCGTTACCCGCGTGACGGCCTGCTTTTGCACGCCATCGTGTCTCACTTCGTTGCATTTTCTTTTTTTTTTTTTTTTTTTTTAAGTGAACGTTTGAAGATAATTGGTAAGATACGCGCTTTCACAAAGGATATATCGATATCAAGGGACATTTTATGGGAATATGCAATTTGCTTCATTTGTAAATATCTTCATACATCTTCGAATTAGTTTTCAGACTTTGTCAATGTTCGAATACTTTGAGCCTACATGACTGTCTATTCTGTATCATTTTGCATGATACATATAAAAGTTCTGTCTGTAGTAAATATTTATAAAAGAACGTTTGTGCGTTTATACACGTGTTGCATGAAATATTTCGAAACTTCGCGAAACACTGGCGTGGAATGAATACACTGTGTGTATCGTATTATCGTAAAATTTCATACATTTTTAAATTTATAAGTCACCATATATATATTATTCCAAGAAGGAATAATTACCGGTCATACCAGGCTAACACATGAACACATAATCAAAAAAACTACATCACCCACCTGCACTCATTGCAATAACCATCCATTAACAATAACACACATACTGCACGAATGAAACCCACACTACAGAAACCCAAAGACAGAAATATGGAATCAACGCAAACATAAACTTGACTTCTCGAAACGACATACAAAGAATATTATTATAGTATCTAAAAAGCATAAACTACTACTCACACATCTAATGGTGCTGTCGTCGCTAATGACCTCGCTGTCGATGCGACAATAAAATTAAAAAAAAAAAAAAGTCACCATATAAGTATTCGGATACTTTCACGAACCTACGTAAGTGCAATACATAGCTTTCGTATATTGAAATACGTATGATAACCTAACAATTGTCCACGATAAATGCTCGGATATATCTCCATAAATTCAGATGCCCACGTAGCGCGTAGAGACGCCGATTTTTGACGATTTCTCACATCCGTATTCCACAAGGGATCAAAGCGTCTGCGCGAGATCGCGAAACTGGGACGATCTCTCGCGTCGCGGTCGTGTAAATCCGCCATAATTTGTTTATGGACGGCAAACGAGGAGCTGGTGACGATTTACGACTTCCACCGGTAAGAAACAGGCCATCGGCAGGCCGTGGTTCAACGCCACGTGGTTGCTCGCCGTCGTCCTCCATCGTCGTTTGTTCGATTTTGATCGACGATTTCCGCGATCGTAACTCACTCAACGTGGCTCCTCGTAAAACCTAGCGAGATCGTTTGTTGTATCGAGGCTGCGTTACGACTCGCTGGATCACCATCGTTCCCTGCTACCTCCGATCGTTTATACCGATCTATCGAAACGCTTTGATCCATTGTCCGAGATTTACTTAAAGTCCCGTTTCGATGAAAGTTTTTCTTCCCCCTTTTTTTTTTCTTTTCAACTTCTTTAACTGGGGAAGCTCGAACTGGCTGACCCAATTTGATTTTATTCGGCGAATTTTAGTGGCGAATGGTCGATGGTTTGGAAAATAATGCATACGTTCTAGATATTATATCGTTGTAGAATATTACATCGATGGAACATGATGTATTTATGTGAAGAATGAAGAATTTCTGTGAAAGTTTCATTCGACGAGATAACTAGTAATATTTTGCAGATTAAATTCGTGCAAGTGTTTTGTTCATTGTGAAATATCCATAAACAGTTGCCTTAAGAAAGCTTGTAGCGAGAATCGTTGTTGTTACCTGTTATGAAAAAAAAATTCTAAATAATCAAAATTTTTGGAAATTTCGCCGTTCATTTTATCAACAATTTTTCTCAGAAAGCTAGACTACCGCAACAAAAAGAAAGAACTAATGGCTAAAGTCAGACACGAATCTAAAATATAAAAGTATATGCAATCGATATTAAAAAGAAACATATGAAACTCTGAACAAAACGAAGAATCGAGCAAAGATTAAAAAGAAGCTGTCACATATTTCTCTCATTCTAAATCATCGAGTTCATCTAAATCACCAAGAGAAACGAACCAGATAACAAGGATAATATATTTTTTTTATTTATCCAAACGGGGGAAACTGGAAATTTTTCTTTTTCTATTTGTTTCCTCTTCGATTGGAACGCTGCATGCCTGTCGCGTTCGTAATCCAATTTCAACTTGTTTTCAGCGACAAAATGATTTTATATTTCAATCGGGGGGATCGATGGGACGAGAAATTTCATTTCTTTTCTGACCGTTGATCCGGAATTTACGTTCACATCGACTTTCGATAATTTTTACAACGAGACAAATGACGAGACAAACGTGACAGTCGTGACAACGGAAGTGTTCTCGCGAATGCAGGGGAATTTGATTGTCGATTGTTTTTCGTTGTTAATTCCGAACGAATTTGGAAGGGAATTAATTCCTGATTGTTTCTGAAGTAACTTTATTTTCGTGGTTGTTGATCGTAAATGTGTTCAATTTTGATTATATATTCTACTTGATCCTAATGCGTGAACATTCCATCAGATTTCTCATTTAAGTGAATTTAATTTTGATGTTCTAAATCATTCTAGTACATCACAATTGAAATTCTTATATTCTAGTTTCTTCCGTTGAACGACTTTTAATTTTCCCAGTTATATTTCCGGTATGTGACAATTTTATTAAAATATACTTTCTATTCTAGTACGTATTCCATTTTGTTACATGACAATTGAATCTCTTACATTAAATTTATTTTATCGAATATTTCAGCTCTCTAGTTAAATTATTCTACTCGTTTGTTGATCTAGCACGTATCTAAATATCTATCTGTAATTATTCTCCTTCCACACCCCTATCATCCAAGATAGAGTCAGCCCGACGTTTTCACGCGCTGAAACTGAGAAATCGTCAGAGAAAAAGCAGAATCGATCGATCGGTGGTAAAGTTTGAAGACCACTCTGTAAGTACACTGTCGTAAGGAGACCACCGCAGCTTCCATAATTATCCCAATTATTCCGAGCTACGTATTTTTAGTGCCAAAGTGTCGTCATCGCCGCGTCTTGCGAATTAAGGTGTCCACTTTGGACCTAATTAGTATTAATTAATCGGCAACACGAGATATAACAGCGAGCAAGAAGGTTCGCCCCTGTCGTGCACGTGGACACTCATTTTTGCTTTTCGCTTTTTCCTTCAGTTATCGGGGATTACACGAAACGAGGACTGTCCGGCGGCGAGAAGAAGAGGACGAGCATAGCCTGCGAGCTCCTCACCAATCCTTCGCTCATGTTGCTCGACGTAAGCTTCTTAAAGCATCCTGATTGCACACGGCGAGATGAGGAAACTCTCTTGTCGGGTCTCTCCATGGAATTTTTTCACTTTTCGTTGCTTCCCTTGTTATTAGATAGTGATTTACCTTTTACCGCGTTATTCTCTTGGGAAGCTTATCTTTTAATAAGTTTTAATTTCTCACGGTCCCCATTGGTTAATTTGATTAGAGGTTCAGTCATCATTTTCTTTGGAAGTCTATCTTTTTTTTTTTTTTTAATTTTTCGAATCGTAATTCCTTCAATCGTAATTTAATTACGGTTTATTTATCTTGTCGTAGAGCAAGAGTTTATTTAAATGGAAGTGAATTTTATTTCATTTTATTTAGAATTCAATCTCTGGCTGGTTGAATGGTTTTCGATTTTCAAAGCTCGACAACGTGCTCCGTTCCTGAATATTATTCGTAATTAAAAATATTCAGATTGCCGCGAAAAAAGAACTTCGCAGAAATCTCACGATTACAATTATCGTATTCTCAGAGCTGTCTCTGACAATTAATTTCAAAGGCGAAACCATCAAAAATGAATTCGAAATTTATATTAATGCATCGTAAAAAGTGAAGATTCTCCCTCGATCAGGTGCTCGAAATAAAATAATTAATTCACGCAACGATGCATTTGTTCAGGAACCAACGAGCGGGTTGGACTCGCATTCGGCACAGGCGCTGATCTCACGATTGAAGAAATACGCCGAACAAGAAGGCAAGAGCATCGTGGTGACAGTGCATCAGCCCAGTTCGAGGATGTTCCACAGTTTCAGCAAGATCCTGCTGTTGAGCCGCGGCCAGGTCGCGTATTACGGCCCCACAGCGAATATCGGCAGGTTTTTCTCTACGATCGGACTCACGCTACTACCACATTACAACCCTGCTGATTTCATTCGTGAGTATAATACTACGCGAAATGCTAAGTAAACTACACTTGTTCTGGTAATTTCTTTCTATTTTATCTACAGTTTCTAAAAAGAAGATTATACAATATATTACACAGTGGTGTAAATACTTTGATTTCTACTAAATTTTGTAGAACCACGTACATGTGAAATCGATTGATTCTCTCAAACTTTCATTCTTTCTCTTTCGACTTGTTTCTGTACATGGAATCACCTTCCACACCGATATGTTACCAATTACTCTGAATCTTCAACTCAAACTCCAACAATCCGTAGCAACCGCACCGAAAATTCCCTCAGTTACGCGCCAGCCTAGGAAATCACGTGGCCGTGCAATTACCCCGAACGATCTTCCGACCCGCCAATAACAATTAACTGCGAGATAAACTGTTTCACTGGCTTGCGCCCCCCTTTTCGGATTGTTAACAGTGGAGCAGATAAAGGGGCCGGAGGAGGTTCGGGAGCGCATCGTGGCCGCGGCGAGGAACGCCAGACAGGGACCTGACTGCCCGCCGGAACTTCGCCCCGAGTACAATCCCAGCCAGCATCCGCTCTGCGACCATCTGATCCATTATCACGAGCACCACATCGGCCACAACGGTATTGCATAGCGTAACGACCGGTCTCTCCTTCATGGTGCGCGCACGTCTAGGGTATACATCGCTCGGTATACACCTCGGAGCTGGAATAGTTGCGGCGCCGGTTCGCCCGCTTAAAACTCGAGGATCCAGCTACGCGGTGGCTCGACCGACCGGTGGTTTCTGGGTCAACGTGTCTGCGAGATCCAATCGATTTTTCGAATTGCGCGCCGCTCGCCGCCGGACGAGGTTTCTAAGCGTTCGATCTGGGTTGTTTACAGTCTCCGCGCCGTTTACGAAGGATCTCTCGACGTTGAAGATCGTTTCGACTCTTGACCAACTGTTAACTCTTTAACCCCTTTGCGCTGGCAACTGTGGTTCGCGGACCGTAACGAGTGACCGAAACCGTGTATACGATAATTCGTCGCTTTCTTCTTCTTTCGATCTCGTCATAAACTTATCGTTTGTTTTGCCTTGCATTTAAATATGCTTGAAGCTGAGAACACAACTGGGTTACGTTTAAATATACTTGAAACTGAGAAACTATTGCAAAAAATTCTCGACGTGCGTAACACCCCTAACAAGATGATAATCGACGATTGATCGTGACCGGTTCGTTAGAACATTGTTTATATTTTGAGAAAGAAATATTGATTTCTGTTCTTCTGTGAATTTGAAGAGAAGAAATATCAGATTCCGCAGATACAGGATCACATATTGATTGGATCAGGAATGTGACCATTACGATAAATGTTACGATTCATTGTACGAGATAATGTTTATTTACACTTTGAAAAATATTGTAAAGAAATATTGATTTCTGTTTTCGTACGAACGAAATTATCAAGAGTTAAAAATATTACATCCAAATTATCATGTTTCGAAAGGGGTTAAACGACGCGAGGGTTAATATTTATTATATTTTTTTTCTCTTTGGTATTCGTGACCGATTAAACACGCCAAAGACACATTTCTACAATTTTGCGGTTTAAAAGCTGACAAGCGCGGCCGTTCGCCGATCGATCGTCGAAAAATTCCGCAGACACGTGACCGATTCGCTCAACAATTCTATTGAAATTCAAACGAGCAGAGAACACAGCCGTTATCTCGCGGTTAGAAATTATTTTCCACGTTTATCGATCGTCGAATATGCCGGCAATAGCCGTTCGATTCTCCAATGAATGCGAATCATTGTAGTCGGCAATCGTTGCTCGCGATACCGATATCGCGCGCGCTCGCCCGAATATTTCCTCCGGCGTCGATTGATTAACGGCTTATAAATGGACTGTCGAGCAACAACACAGGGGAAATTTTTCGCGGCGGAGGGAAGTGTGCCGAGACGAGGGGGTTGAATTCTTTCGTCTCCCCCTTTCGCCAGCAATCAAAGGTCGGCCGATCGCCTAGAGGAACGTTCCGAGCCGAGAGGAAACCGATCGATTAATCGTACGGACGTTTCTGATCTCTCTATTTTACAGTCTGCAGTTTAGATAATTTACGACCGCAACGGGAAGGGAGGCGTCTTCGGGAATCTTTCGCGCGAGAGATTTAAGAGAATGTTCTTTAACACGTCACTTTTGTATCGGAGATGTTGTATCTTTCTTCTTCTCTCTCGTTTCAATCTCTTCGAAACGTTAAAGATCTTCAGCTCTTTGGAGGATTGCAGTTAAGATTACATCATCATGTTCTTTTAACCAGCCTTGCGCTGCCAACTGGTTGCGCGGACCATAACGAGTGACGAAAACTCGTCGTTATCGTATCTACCGGATAGAAATTACTACGAAGTGACGAACTTATCGTCTGTTTTTTGCCTGGGCTTACATTTAAATATAAAAACGTTGCAGTTTTCGGATGAAAGATTCTCGACGTGCGTGGCACTTTCTTTTTTTTTTTTTTTTTTTTTTTTGACAAAAGTTTGGGTCTCTGACCCGTTTCATCGCGTCGATGATTTACAGTGAAAGAAGACGAAGGCCGTACGTTGTGGTTGGACACGCAAAGCCATGCCAGCAGCAGTGCCAGCTCCGCGGACGACGACTATGCCTGGCAGTGGCCCACTAGTTTTTGGTCACAATTCAAAGTGAGTACCATTTTGCAGACGTTTCCCAGCGGTTAGACTGCAACTGCAACTGTGCTGCACTCGATGTTCATGCAGCGTGCAGTCTGACACACAGACACTCGTCCCTTTGTTTCGAACGATTCGTAAAACAACATAAAGAAAAAAATGAAGAGAATTGACAGTTAATGTTAAATCCTGATCTTTCGAGCACGATATTTGAGAATTAATTGGAAAGTGTAAGAATTCTAAATTGAATGTGTGACGCGAAATAGCATTTTGTGAAGAAACTACGAATATCTTGATCGTTCGAGACATTAAGAATATTTAATGAGATATTCGAATCTTTATAGTTAATAAAGGACAGTAGTTTAAAAGAGATGATTAAAATCCTACAAACAGCATAGATCGTTTCAGATTACTTATTATTATCAAAATTATTCGACGATTGAACGACTGAATGTTTAATTACCCTCTGAAATTGCGTGTCTTCGTCGAACGAAGGAAGAAACAAGTCATTGTGGGGTACATTTCCTTGTTGAAAACCTCAATTTTTAATTGTGCAAATAGATATTTTGTAACGCGTCAATGTATTGTAATTGCAGTGTGATGTACGTACGATTCTGTCACGTCAGACAGTAATTTTCAATGAGAAGGATGATGCAAAGGTGCAGACGACTGAATGTGCAAAATGGCAGAGTTTACGGTTCAGAAGGTCAAAGAGGCGTAATCGTTAGGCAGCGAAATGAACCGGACACGGTTCCGTTATTTCCCGAGAAGACGTGACGTCAGTTTAGCAATTGAAAACAGAATCGTCACGAGATCGTCCCGCATGATGCTCCGGTTCTCGTTAACTTTCTGATTTCACTTCCCTTGCCACCGCGTTGCGCCGTGCCATCTTGAATATGGTCCCTTCCGTCCGCGCGAGACTTCAACTCCTTGGTGCCTATTCAACGAAATTCAGCAAAATTCAGCTCTTCTCAGGCTTTCCAACGTTCAAACGGAAAGAGTCCATTCCATCAAAGACACATCTAGCAATTGAATTCGAACGATTGAAATTAAATTGTCAGATAGATTTAATAACGAACCAGTGGCAAAGAGAAAAGTGAAAGGAGCAGAAAGGGTCGTGAAATAAAACTCTGTCATCTACACGGTGTAAAAGAATCTTTATATCTAGGATAAGTAATAATTGTAGAACTTTCGATTAATTACAGAGTCAAAAATTGCAAATAAATATAATTGTTCGTACAAGTCTCGATTAAGAGACATCAAGAAAGACGCAAAGTACGGAGAGAAGGGAGACAATTCAGATCAACTGCCTGATCGACCGTCTGATAGAAGGCACGAAGTTTCGAAGAAAAGTTCATCGAAATAAACGGCGACAAAGATCAGTCGAGGGAAGAGACCATGGAGAGAAATTTTCTTGGTGAAATGAAAAATGTCGGGTGGCGGGGCGGTGACATTCCGCGAAGCGAGCGACCAGCCGTTGGAAATTAAGTAGGGCGATGGCGTTGATTTCCTTGGAAATGCAACGACACGGCTCGAATTGGCCGTGTTGAGAGAACCCGGTGGCTGTCGTCGTCCGAAGGAGAGATCAAAAAGTTCGATTGCATTGCGCGCTTAATAGAGCATGCAACAACAGCGAATGTGAAAATTTAGATGAGTGGTGTGGTATGTGTGTGAGAAAGAGAGATAATGGGGAGGAAAATGAAAATGACATCAGGATTCGAGCTTAACGCGAGCTGTCATTAATTCGTATCGCCAAGTCCCCGAGACAGGCTCTAGATAACATTCTCGCCATTACTTCCGTTTTTTTAACGCTGCAGCTACCTTGCGCCAGAGAAATTAGAGTGTAACGTAAAAATAGGAAAAATGACTCGAGAAAAGTTTGTTCCAATAGAATATTGTATTGGATTTTTCCGAGAGCCAAGTTTAGAATAATTGACGTTGTTCGACCATAAACGAACAATAATCGCCTGGATCCTGTCACACCAAGGAATAGAAGGAAACGAAAAAGCCAACTCCTTAGCCAAAGAAGCAACAACAGAACAAACGAAGCCAGCATCCCAATCCCACACCGAGACCTATTAGCTTCAACGACCAAAGTGGAAAGAGAAGAATGGAACAGAATTTGGACTACGACAAATAGAACCAAAATATACGACGTAGTAAACCATTTCTACCGAAAAATACCAAACAACAATATAAGCAGAAAAGAAAGGATAGCTTTGACTAGACTTTGAAACGGATACTGCAAGATCACACACGAATACCTCGTAAGCAAAACAGAACCACCTTTCTGCAACATCTGCAACCCACAAATCACCACCCAACATCTGCTACGTGAATGCAGAAAATACCGAAAACTTAAAAATAAATACGGATTAAGCCAAAACACCGCTCTAACCTGCAAACAACAAAAAAAAAATGTTATCAACTATCTAAAGGAGACCCAACTACTAGACCAGATATAAAGAGAAAATTCCAGCACGTCGCTAAAGACCTCGTAGTCGATGCGACTCTAAACCCCCATATAAAAAAAAAAATTGACATTGTTGCTTGCAGTTCGAGAAATTGGAAACTTGATGAAAAGGAAGATGATGAATCACGAATGCGTTGAGTTACGCCTCCTTCAGTCGTTCCCAAAACTGGTTAGGGATTGAATGGCAAAATATCGAAAGTTAATTAAAGGAGCTTAATATATACCGCAGTTATCGTAAATCGTGATACGCGTTTGAAAGAGAAGTGCATGTTTCGTAACAGGTTTCAGATAAGAAAACAAAGATCGTTTTGAAAAGTAAAACAAACGATCGTCAATTCTATTTTATGATTTCATTTCGTCGAATAGAACTTTTGTAGATTCAAAACAGATTCAAAAGGAAAAAAAAACGAGATGGCAAATTATGTTTCTTTGTGAAAGTTAAAAAGAAATTTATAATTTCTGTTTCTTGAAAGGGCCAATGAAATATTTTCAAATCGAAATAAACGAAGACGGTCAGTAGGCCACATGATCAAAATTTTTCCAAATATCTTAAAACAATACATTTATCAAACTATAAATTTTAGTCGAAAGAATCTCAATATTCAGTGAATTGATTGAATATCAATAATAAATATATACTCTCGCAAAATAAAATTGGCAAAAGATAAATAAAGAATTTTTCCTTCCTGGGACGAAATGTTAATCAAAGCACTAATCTGTTCCTTACAAAAAAAAAAAAAAAAAACAGTCGAAGCTCTTTAACAGTAACAACGATAATCTTCCTAAATCAATGATCTCTCTCTTTTTGTTCACGCTCCTTTCGCCAAACATATTGCGCAATCAAAAAGAAATTCATTCAGCCAGCAGAAATTTTCATCTTTCGCGAAATTTCCCGATCCCGTACGAACGGTCAAAGAGACGCTCCGAATCGAGAACCTGAAATTATATGTTTCCGTCAAAGTGACGAGAGAAGTCGAGAAGAAGATCCGCTCGCCCCGAAGAAATTCCACGGCGAAATTTCTCGGCGGATGTCGCGAATTGCTGGATGATTTCGAGGAGAGACGATGATAAAAGAAAGAGAGTCGGATCGTTGAAGAGGATCGAGCGGCAGCGCAGAAAAGAGAACTAGGTCGCGTTCACGCGATTCACCATATCCGGATAATTACCGCGACCGGTATGTCGGTTCGGTTGTGTGGCGTGCTTTGTGCATCTCGTCACTTGCATCACTTTTACCCGATTCAACTATTCTTCGCGCGGCTTGAGTTTTCAGCTCGATTCACGATGGAGAAAGTCTCTCGCCCTTTTTTCTTCTCTCTCTTTTTCTTTCTTTCTTTTTTTTTTTATGCCGCGCTTCACACGCGTCGAGATTTCGAAAGGAGAGCGCGCCGATAGCGGAAAGTGACGAAGTGTTTCTTTTTTGAAAAGTAAAGATCTGAATGAGCAACGTGGCGAGAAATAATTACTTGGAGACTAATTCGAGATAGTGACGTCACTGTTTTATGGGTTTCACGAGTTCAGAGTTTTGTGTCGAAATTTAGGGAAATGATAAAAAGATAAAGGACTGTTTGAAACATTGATTGTCGATTAATTTATCACGTTGATACATTTTATATCATTGACATCGATATGACAGATTCTTTGTACAAAATATCATTCGTAATACTATAACGTCATTTAAACATCGATAATGTCACTTAGAGTATCAAAGTCTTAGACTTTTGAACAAAAATGCATACCAATGCATAAAGGACGAATTCACAATGTAATAAATACAAAATTTATAATTCAAATATCAGTAATCTGTCAGACTATCCGTATGAATGGAATTTACTCGTAACTGCCTAAAGTGCACAATAAATAAATATACAGAATGCACGAATCGATTGATTCGCTTGCTAATTGAGTGATTAATGATATCGGGCCGGTGTTCGGTCACATGGTCAAGTTACTCGCGTTACTGTGCTCGTAATTTAAAGAGGCAGCCTTCGAAAGCAGCATTGTGAAACTTTCGCGTTCTATTTCCTCACGGCCGTTGATATAATTGAGCTGCGCCAAAGAGGTGTAACGGAGCAACCTTGCGTTGTGACATTGTCGCGCACGGGGGCAGTGCTCGTATCACACTGTGAGCAGCACACCGATTAATAACCAACCTGTGTGTCTGCGCTTCAGTCGTCCAACTTCGCCATATAACTTTTACGATATCGTCACGATATTCGTCGTGATACTCTTGAAACTAACAGAGATTTGCATTGATCTGAGAAAATTTTGGAAATTGTGATAAACTTTGAGTTTTGTGGTGAATTATGATTAAAGTTTGATTTTATACAAAGTCCATAGTCTTTCTATTCGTTTGGATGTGCGTTGTTTCGGAAAGAATTTTATTTTACAAACTTTAGTTAGTGGCGTTCGTCTTGACAGGTATATTGTACAATACTTATTTATAAATGACTATTTTATTTAATTCCAAGGGGGATCATGAAGCTTTAAACTGAGCAAAAATTGAACGCCAAGTTGCATAAATTTCTAGCCACGTTACACTTTTAGTTGAAGAATTTCTACTAATGTGAACGGTCTTCTATTTTCGTGAATATGAAATTAATGAAGAGATGAAAGCTAATTAAAAATTTGTTTCATCCGCTCTATATCATAAGAAATGTTGTACATATTTTTGCGTTTCCTATGTACAAATACTCGCAAATAACGCGAAATTCGTTGAAAAATCCTTTACACCAAATTCTCCAAATTCTCCGCGCAGGAGAAGATGAGACGTGCACGAGAACATTTCTGTAACGTGGAACTGCGATCGATGATTTCAGGTACTGTCAGAACGAAACTTTCAAGAAGCACGGCCACGAATGCTGTCTCGTCTGAATTGGCTGCAAACGATAGCCCTCGGCCTGCTAGCTGGACTGTTGTGGCTAAGGCTTCCCAGAACAGAGGCGGCACTTCACGACATCCAAGGCTGGATGTTCTTCAGTACCACGTACTGGATGCTTTTCGCGCACTTTGGTGCACTCTCCAGTTGTAAGTCTTTCGTTCCCCTTCTACATCTGTCCCACCAATTTTAGAACTCTAATAGACCACGGTTTTAACATGCATTTCGTCACGATCCGGCGTACAAGCGTAATTAAGAAATGCGAAATATTCTCATTTGTTCGATAACTTCGTGTAGAAACTATCGATGTAATTTTGAGCTCAGTAATCTGTTTGCATCTTCGCTTCAGCCGTGTGTTTGTAGGTTCAATTTACGTTTTCGATTTGTCTGTTTGTTTGCGCGCAATTCCTAAAACTTGCTGAAAGGAAGATTCTCGAGGAAACTTCTTGAAACCTATCAACAAGGATTAAGGAGCTGCGAACGAAGCTCGAATGAAGTTTTAACCAAGAAAGAATTACAATTTACTAGCGTGTCGATCCGTTTCTAAGAATTCTGTAATTTTTATCCCATATTAGTCTCGCCAATATTCTCCTCAGTAATTTGCAAATGTCTACACACCGAACTGTTCGACTGGGAAAGATCCTCTCGGTTGAAATTACACGTTACACTCTATCAATCCTCCACGGACATACGACCGGCAGATCTCTAAATTTTCACTGCACACGTCGCAATCTACTAATCAACCTTTTGATTTTTGAAACCTACCAACTAACTCGATCACTCCATACAAATACACACTGGCAAATGTCCCCGAGAGTCCCATTGATTTCTGTCGACACAATCTACCAATCAGTAGTGCAACTCCCTAGAAAAACACCCCTGCCGAACTCTTTAATTTTCATTACGCGTTACAACCTAACCAACTCGACCTGGGTTCTTCGCAAACAAACCCAGGTCTGTCAACAACTCCTTAATTTCCCTCCGAGAGTTTCCCTCTCTAAAGAAACTTCACCCCTCCATCAGCCTGAAAAACAGAACAGTTGCAGAACACTTGCCGAAAGGGAGAGACGCTCGGACAGGAAATTCTCAGGTACGCGAGCAAACAGTATCGAAGCTAGCTGCGCAACAACGCCGAGAGCCTCCGAGTATACGAGGTAGATTGGTTAATTGAGCTTTGACGACGACGTGACGCTCTGAATCGGCCATTCAGTCGAACGGCGCGTTTTTTTTTATTGCAAAGATTTGCAAAGGAGACCAAGAGGAACGGTCAATCAAGACGTTAGTATGTAGGTCGCGCCGTGACCCACTTACCATCAGGCGAGGCAATTGAGGCCCTTTTGTCGCACGTACTTCGGATCCAAAGCCCCCGGAACGACCGTGACGAATTTCAAACGCGGAGGAGGAGTACCGACCGTCTTCAATGACGCTGTTTTCTAGCGAAAAGAAGGCTGAGATGGTTCTGACTTTCTTAATCCTTCCTGTTGGAATTTTCGATCTTCGCAGTTAAATATACACTGTTTATTTACATTTCACGTTCGTAGTGGCAAATGTTTGCAAAGTCAAGTCAAAAGCATTAATTGACCAATTCAGTTTGTTTATTCCGATTAATTTCGCCATTTTTCTTCAATTTTTATTACATGTTAAAATCTGTTCCTTTTCTCAGAGAAAGAAACATGCAAGGATTCGTCAATTTTTATTACACACGTCGTGCTTTGCTTGTTGAAGTTGTATTTTCCTAGCAAAAGATAGTAAAAGGTAAGGGAAAGATTGTCGAGAAACGAGCAGAAAGTTTTCATTACAACTGAGAACTTAGAGGAATGATCCTCTAACGATGGAAAACCCACCGAGTAAGTGGAAAAGTGAAAAATATTGGACAGTATACGCAGGAAAGTTGGTTAAGTTAAAATTATATTGACAGCAAATTTGCTAAACTTCATTTAGTATCGGTTCTTTTAGTCTTTATTTGATCTCGACGGAGAGTCGAGTGCTTTCTTGGGTTGAGTGTGTTGTCTGGCGAGAAGAGATCAATGTTTAATGGCGGTTCGTGGACTGTAAAAATAAAAGAGCAGAAACTTTCCTATTTTTTTTCCTTTTTTTTGTTCTTGCTTTGAGAATCTTTTGGACTTCTTCAAATGAAAATTTAGCTTCTCAATATTTCTCTGTCATGTTCTTTGGAAGCTTGTAGCCTTTTAGGCTTCCCACCACGTCAGAAATTCACTTTTTCAATAATAAGAGTTAATAAATAAGAGTTCAATAATAATAAGAGTTCAATAAATGTCGTCAGGATTTTAGAGATGCCTTGGGGCATGGCCGAAACAAAGTTCGAAACCACCGATCTAAACTCAGTACTAGGCTCTGTGTTTTGAATCGTTAAATTATACAATGTTCTCGTATAAATGCGAGTGAATTGACGAGAGATGAAATTCTGTTTCAGTTCCTCCGGAACGCGAGGTGATCAACAAGGAGCGACTGTCAGGATCGTATCGGCTCTCGGCCTATTACTTGGCGAAAATGGTCGGCGAGCTACCGCTTACGATTACGCTACCCGCCGTCTACCATATCATTAGTTACCCGATGTTGGGCTTCCACAGTCCGGCAGTTTTCGTCACCCTGCTGGCGTTCCTCTTACTCAACACCATCGTCGCGCAGGTACGAGATCTCTTTTCGTTTCCTCTCACTTCTCCTCACTTTTCACTCAGTCAGACATTTACCTCAAACGTTCGAGACGCATCGAGTCAGTTTCATTTTTCTTTTTTTTTTTCTTTTTTTTAATTTAATACTGTCAGGTTCACTTTAACCCATTTTCTACCCCGTTTGTACGCAGGTTTCGGCACGATTGAGTTGGTTTAATGGAAAATGGAATTGTATGGGCGTTGATTTGCGAGGAAAACATAATTGAAGGAGAAACTTAACACTGTATCATTAGTTTGTAATGTTATGTCGAAGTCACAGCTGTGCATCTATTAATATTAACAAAACAAACGAACTGTTCCAAATATATCGCCTTGTTCTACTTTGTGCATTATCGTACACCTATTCTACTTAAAACAGAATGAAACTCCTATTATTAAACCATAGTCCTCTTGACAAAAGTAATACACCTCCGATGTCTGTATTTTTTAAATTAATTTTATACATACAATCGAAGAGTTGAAATCAAATTTCTTTTCTCATAAACAAACGCAAATGAAAACTATAGGTTTCGATCTTTTTGTCCTTTGCATATTTTTCTTTCGAACGAACAAGACAAAAAGAAGAAGGAAAGAAAGGAAAGGGAAAAATATTTCGCCCGAATATTGAAATTCTGATTAGTTTCGCGCAAGAATAGAACAGAAATGGTGTGCACGTGATGTTGCAATCGGCGCGAATTTCTTTAGCCACGAGAACATGTACAAACAGTAAGAATTTCGCGGTTTCCTTTTCTTTTTTCCCTTTGAAGGCCCTCGACACTGTCCACCTACGGCCAATACTAAGTCATTGTAGCATGAAAGGTGGCCGCGATTTACTTTCGAAACCACCTACCCATTGAGTAACTCGCGCGTGTTTCGCAACATGTAATGTCGCCAACGAATCGATTTTCAACTGCTAATCGATTAAACGACACTTTATCGTTTCCTCCCACCTGTCGACTAAACTGTCGCTAGATGTTTGTGCGCTCTTTTAGGCCTCTCGCACAATGGAAATTCCATTCAACTTGTAATCCACTTGAGTGGAACTTAAATTTCATTCACTTTGCTTGAGTTAAGTGGCAAAATTACACGCGAATCACATTTGGCGTCCAATGGATATTAGATTCAGTTTAATCGCGACGATTAAACAGGTATTAAAATTTATCTTCCACTTTTTGTTAAATTAGAAAATCGTATCAAAGTCGTGTTTTAAAGTCAGATTTCTACGTGTAAACATTTTGTCAAGTTAAATTATCCAAACGAGTTGTTCAAATCCGTACAAACCTAATCTTTCGCTTTGTTAACACTAGAATCAACACTATGATCAAAATGACCAATTTATAATATTTTATAGACGTAACAGCGTACTTTCAGAGATTCAAATGATTTTTCGTAAAATAAATAAAATACTTTATTGTATCATAAAGTTTTTTTATCTTTTTTCTACTTAAGTTGACTTTTGATGGAAATTTTACACTTTAATATCGTTGGTAGTTCTAGTCTTAAGTCGCAATCAAAAAAAAATATCTGTCGTAGAAAATTTCTCTCGCTGTTACGGTAATTTCAAATCGCTATCACGTTCCCTGATTTCAGAGCGTCGGATTCTTCGTTGGAGCGTGCTGTCTGGACCTCCAGGTTAGCATAACAGCATCCGCGCTTTACACGCTCGCGACACAGCTACTTGGAGGTTATTTGGCAACGGCGGTACCACCGTGGTTGGCATGGGCTAGATACGCGAGCATGGTGCATTATGCCTATCAGAATATGCAGATCCTGGAATTCGGTGTCGGCGAGCCAATCACGTAAGTAACAATTTTCAACCACGCGACACAATCGAATTCTTCCTTGAAGAAGTAAATTGGAATTATGGAAACAAATATTCTCTTTTGAGTGAAGCTTTGCTCATAATATAATAATGGCGTGAATTCTGCATCTCGTTCGCGAAATCACACGGTTTCCTCCTTTTGAAGAAATAAGTCGAGATTCTAGAAGCATCCCAAAATAATCGACTTGGAAACTCCACTTTGGTGTAAATTTCGTCATTTACGAATTCAAAAATTTTCACCTGTCACCTTTCACTTTGCCAGTCTCGTACGTTATAAATTCCTCGTCGAAATTCTGACTGTTTCCATCGCTGGATGGATCCACGACTGAAATTAATCAGACAACTCAAGTCGCTAAATGAGAAGAACCAGCCCGAGAAAAATCGATTCCCTCGTACTTCGTGCCTGTTCGTCTCCAGCAAAGCGGAATTAATGAAATTAAAGAAAGATCGCGTATAAATGATAAGCGAGTCTCAACCGCGACACGGCGCGATGCATCATTCAGTCTGCGAAGTCTAACCGTTTCGTACGTCGATGTCATATCTAGTTTTTCAACGACACACGTGACAACGAGTACGTTAATCAAATTAGTCGAAAGTGATCTCTTCATTCTCTGCGAAATTGTCGAGCCTGGAACTGGAGATCGAGAAACGAGGAAAACGACACAACGGGGATGAGTTAATTTATATTGTACGAGCTGAGAATGAAAATATCGATTTTTGTTACGACGCTGATGCACGCTGATAGTATTATTAAGAAGTACAAGTAAAGTTATACGTGATTCGATTGTTTGACGCTGATGTTACTCTTTGTCTTTCGTTATTTGTCAATTTGATATCGTTCGACTCAGTTTTCATCTAAAAACGCGTGTATTAAATGAATTAAATTCAGCTGAACAAAATCTACGCGATATTGATAATCTCTCTCTGATAAAAGTCAGGAAACCTGTGTACTTAATCATAACTGTATATCTTACGAAAATAAAGTTCGTGTATTACAGTACTAAGATCGAGGTAGCAATATGATTAAACACAAGTTTTTGTGAAATTTCGAACAAACATTATACTTGTATATTATACATTGAATTTACGAAACAAATCTCGAACCTTCAAGCTATGTTCTCGCGTTGCACACAGACTAACGAAACTATTCGCAACAATATGAATTCCCAATAAATCCACAGATGAAACGTCTAGATGAAAGGAACGCTTAACACTAGAGAACTACCAACGACTGAAGCACAAAATTTCCATCAGAGATGTTAAAGCAAAAGAAACAGAAAAATTTTGCAACACTACAGAGTACAGAGTACGAGTTTTTATTTATATGTTTTACAAATCTGATTACGAAAAACATGTTGTTTCAATACTAGAACTACCGAGGACGAAAGTATGAAAATCGAGTCAAATTAGAAAATGTAACTTTTGTTCAATCATTCGAATCTCTGCAACATTATAAGCTCTCTAAAAGTTACTCTAAACTTTATAAGTAGTTCTGTAAATTTCTTTACAAATTTGTAACGAAAATTGTAAATTGGTCATTCTGACCACTTTGGACTAAAATATAAAAATCAAGGCAAATTAGAAAATGTAACGAATAGGAAAAGATTTGTAATACGAACTTTCGTTCAATCATTCGAATCTCTGCAACAATATAAGCTCTCTAAAAGTTACTCTAAACTTTATAAGTAGTTCTATAAATTTCTTTACAAATTTGCAACGAAAGTTAGTAGTTTTGACTACTTTCTGGATAGTTCTATAAATTTTTGTACAAATTTGTAACGAAAATTGTAAATTAGTCATTTTAATCACGTTGGACTAAAGTATAAAAATCGAGTCAAATTAGAAAATGTAACGAATAAGAAAAAGGTTTGTAATACGAACTTTTGTTCAATCATTCGAATCTCTGCAACATTGTAAGCCCTCTAAAAGTTACTCTAAAAAATTTTGACCACTTTATAAGTAGTTCTATAAATTTCTTAACAAATTTGCAACGAAAATTGTAAATTGGTCATTCTGACCACGTTGGACTAGAGCATAAAAATGGAGTCAAATTAGAAAATGTAACGAATAAGAAAAGATTTGTAATAAGAACTTTTGTTCAATCATTCGAATCTCTGCAATATTGTAAACCCTCTAAAAGTTACTCTAAACTTTATAAGTAGTTCTATAAGTTTCTTTACAAATTTGCAACTTGAAAATTGGTCTTTACAAATTTGCAATTTGAAAATTGGTCGTTTTGACCGCTTTATGGGTAGAGTTCTATAAATTTTTGTACAGATTTGTAAAAGAAATCGTAAATCGGTCATTCGGACCACGTTGGTTGTAAGTAGTATCTGACTGTAGTGTCGAAGGCTCAAACAGCAACGTTGCTTGATGTTCCAGATGCTCGCAGCCGAGCAAGTTCCAGGAGTGCAGAAACGCGACGACGATACCGGTGTCGGCGATTCTAGAAAGCCAAGGCGGCGCCAGGGGTTCCGGTCTTCCACTGTGGGCGAACACGGCCGTCCTCCTGGCGTTCCTCGTGATATTCCGCACCCTGGGCTACCTGGTGTTGCGCTACTATCGCGTGCCCAAGTGAAACGGCGAACGATGAGGGAACCGCCTTTCCACTGCCGCCTCATCCACGAACGTTGGATCCACGGCCGCGATCGATGGATATCGCCATGCTAACGGCAACGTCGTGTCCTCGTCGTCGTTGTTCAAATCGAGTCGTTCGCGTCGTCGTCGAGCTTCCCTTTTCACCCTTCGTTTCGCCCAACGGGCAAAAGCGAACCGAGTAGCTCGCGAAAGACCGGACAACCGGAAGACACAACCGGCGCGCGCGAAAGTTTTATTTTTCCAGGATGCCCTCCTCGATCGTCTCGAGACGACGACAAGCACGGATGCTTGGACGTGGTGGTGAAAAGATAATAATCCTCGAATTGGCGCGGACACTCGTTTCTCGATAACGAGTTTCGTGATCGCGTTTCCAAGGGAGTAGATTCCAAAGGAGATCGAGTCGGGTCGGATCGAGTCGCGGGGGGAGGGTGGATGATTGGAATTGGAACGGGGAATCCATCTTTCTGAGATAGAAGCGTGACAAATCTTCAAAGAAGGGCGGGGGCGTGAAAGGACAGAGCCGCTCTCGTGTCAATTCTTTCCGGGTCGTTTCTCTTTTCAAGACCACGTGCCAAAACCGCTCGATGCCGCTATTTTCATTACCGAACGACTAGCCACGACTATTTTTATTAATTGAAAAATGTACACGATTGTGCATCTCTCGCAGAATAGAATACCTCAGGATAGACAGGGAAACAAACCAGCGACCTAAGCGAAACGAGGGGTTGATACGAGAAGGTGTGAGACGAACAGAATTGGAAACGAGGAGAGATCGACGAAGAAACAATGGGATTAGTCGGAGGTTCTCCGCTGGCGGCCGGCGACGAGACAGAACGCGTGATCGAGAGAATCTTGGCGAAGACTATACATAAGATTGTACACGTAGAGACTTTATATATATATACATATATATATATAGATAGATAGATAGATAGATAGATAGATAGATAGATAGATATACATACATATATCACGCTATCACGTGGAGCAAGAAGGAGTAGCATGAGAGAGGGTGGATGAACACGAGAAAGAATGGGGTGGGAACTCTTTTGTTTTAATTTCTCGCGGAAACAAGGGTATAACGGTAGGAACGAGGAGCGTGTGCGCGTGTTTGTGTCTTTACTTTATGAAAAAGTTTGCGAAAGTTTGCGCAAGAGCGGATGGGACGAGCGTGTGAATGGGAACACACAGCGCGAGAGCGCGTTTCCTTTTTCTTTTTCTTTTTCTTTCTTCTTTCTTTTTTCTTGTTACTCTCGGAAGGAATCGATGCGGAACAGACACACGTACACGTACACGGGGATACGTATACGACGAAGCATCGTCATTTCTTGCACGTAGAAGGGGGAGAAAGAAGAGAAACAAGCGAAAGCAAACTGCCAAGAGAATGAAACTCCACTCGCACTTCGTCTTCGAGGAATTACTCGATGCGACGAAGAGGGCAGACTTTGGGAGAGACGACGAGGGAGAGAAAGAAGAAAGAAGAAGACAAAGGAACGGGAGAGAAGGAACTTTTTTTAAATCGTTCTCAGCGATCTATCCACGTTTTACTTTCTACGTTTTTACTGCCGCTGGAACAATCTACCGCCGCTAAGACGATTGACATTCACCCCCTAGCTGGTAAGGTGGACAAGTTGCTGCTAATTTACGATAAACTGCATCTCTACCACTTAGTACTTTTTATTGTCGGGGTGTCTGCGTGGCTCCGTTTTACCGGATATATTGAGCGAGGAAATCGACCGTTCGTATACGTTACACGCGTATACATAAACATAGGCTGCCAATTTCGGTCGATTTGTAGAAAGAGGAAAGCGAGAAGTGAATGAAAGAGAGAAAGAGAAACACGAGTGCAAAGAGCGAGAGTGAGTAACAGAATTTTTGGAACAGTTTGTGGATGGAACGATTGAACATAGAAGTGAAGAGAGAAGGGGAATGGGGCAGGAACAGAAAGAGGTTTATGACAGTTAATTGTTTACGTTACGTTACGTCGGGATGGATAACAATTCGGGTAAAAAAAAGAAAAAAGAAAAAAGAAGAAAAAAGCAAAGAAAATGCCCGAGACGCGAGACGATGTTATAGTAGTACGACTGATAAGGAGGAAGATTCGTAAAATGGATTATGGGCTGGCTACGGGAGACTCCGGGGCTCTAAGTCGATCTTAGAACGTTTGTTGGTCTCTGATGTAATCTATGTGATGTTTTTCTAAGGAGCCCGACAAGTTACGTGGGATCCAAATGAGACACGAGCAATTCAACACGAGCGGTGTAACAAATTCGTTAGGACTACCTTGTGTATATAAAAAAAAAAAAAAATATATATATATATATATACATACATCTATATATATATTTACAAAAATCTTATATATATATTATAATTATTATTATTATCATTATTATTATTATTATTATTATTATTATTATTAATATTATCTTTATTATAACTATTCTAACGATTAATATTATTTTCTATCATTATTCTAATTATCATTATCGTTACGTATATACGAAGAAGAAACCGCGGACCGAACGAAGTGGCACGTGACGTTTTTCTTTTCTCTTCTTCTTCTTCTTCTTCTTTTTTTTCCAATTCTTGTACATTCTTGCGCCGATGCAAGTGGGACGACAAACAGAAATGGACACCACAGAAACACACAGACGAATGCCAAGCGAACCACGAAATACGTTTCTATTCGGCGAGATAGAACGTCAGTTCTGAACGTCAGTTCACTCGCGAAAGTTCGAGAGCACGCTCGAGTGAGAAGGGAAAGGGAGCTGTCGTGAAGAGATGGAAAAGTTAGCCGTTAGTCGAGAATGAAAATCTTGGTGTTTCCACCATCTGAGAATCAGTCACATTCGTACACACATATATGTACACACAAACACACACACACACACATAGTATAACATACGCGTAACGTACAAGAGTCACGGAGAGCCAGTGTTCGTTATTAGTAGGCAAGTTAAATAGATTAGGTTGGATCGGCGAGGATCGATCGAGATGAACGCTGTCGACGTGTCTTTCAGTCGGCCGAAACGAGTTACGTTTCGATTCTGTGCGACGAACCGGACGACTCGCCGACGATTTACACGGTGGACCGGTCCGCGCGATCGTTTTATTAACGTTAAAACAAGCTGGAACGAAATTTCGAGAGTCATCGCGCGTCCACGATCTCTTGCATATCCTCGTTTCGGTCAGGCAATCCTTGTTCGTCCCCTCTCGATCGTCTCTAGAAATCTTCTTCGACAATTGTGCGAATTAACTGATGTACCTAGCTGCGAAATTCTTAGAGGAAGAAACTGAAACATCCCTCGTGTGGACAACCAAGATTCTCCGGTTGCCTGACAAGTGTACAAAGAACTTCGAAGCTCCTGTCATTGGAAATCTGTCTTGTACAAATTTTAAAAAGAAAGTGTCCGATGAAAGAGGGAACATCTTACCCTACGATCCTCGGACAGGAGATTTTTAAAGGACTCCTAGGTAAATTCGGAGCTTCGATATCGATTTATACGTATATTTACACGCGCTTTATTCTTCGATTGGCGAGACGACGAGTGAACTGGAGCATTGGAAAACGGGTTAACTCTTTTTGCAAACTCTGGGGGAGAAAACTTGTCCCTCGTTAGGAATATCCAAAAAAAAAAAAGTATAAAAAGATAAGTAGAAAGAAAAAGAAAAAAAGGAAAACTGACTACCTAGATTGTCTGGTTGTCTACATCCAGGATTAACACTGAGAGATTAAACAGAAGAAAGAAATCGAAACGGAGAGGAGGGGAGGATACAGGTGCCTGTCGAACGATCCTCGACCTTTGTGAAGGCCGCGCGACGGGATTCGTCCGGTGCACGCACAATGCAATATATCCACCAAGTGTTCAAGTGGGTTCGAATGAACGAAGAGACGCGTAGGAACGAAGAGAACGAGTTGCTTCCCAATAAAAGTAGGATTTAAGGGGGTGGGGTGGGGGTGGGGGGTGGTTTGAAGGTAACAACACGGGGGGAGGGGGTTTAACAGAGACGTTTAAACAAAGATTTGGCTGTGTCGATGTCTCTAACGATGACTTTTTATTCATTCTCAACGCTTTCTTTTTGTTCTGCTTGAACGATCTTTAGACGGAGGAGACGCGAATGGGGAGAACAGAGATGAGAGGAGAAAATGGAAGAGTGAAAGAGAGAGAATGGTGGAGGAAAAGTCGATGAGAAAGCTGGTGAGAAAGAGAGAGTAAAAAAGAGAGAGAAAGGAGCAGCGCACACCGGTTAAGAGAAAAGAGAGAATAGACATCAACGTTCGAAAGTTGTTCGTCGTTCGCTGAACGATTCGCTCGCTTTTTTTTTTTTGCTCGCGCGTGCGCGAATCAAGTTCAGTTTTCTTCTTTCCTGCGACTTGAACGATAGCTTTTAGTTGTTGCTCGTTTTGTGATTTTAAGCGGAACGTTTCTATTGTCAAATGCTTGTTTTTATATATTTATATATTTGGTCATGAGCGCGATTCTCTGATGCACGTGTGTGGATCTGTATCACTGCCAACAAGACGAGAGAGAGAGAGAGAGAGAATAAATGGTTGGAAAATTTGACACTCTAGTTTCCCTGTGGAACTTCGAAGCATTGCATTGTTGCTCGAATTGTGTCAACATGTTTGTTGAGAAAAAGAAAAACGAGAGGAGCGTAATTATCGATTCGCAACCAGAATCTTAGAAACTATCGTTAAAAAGTTTATTATCACTTTCGTAGAGTTGAAACAGAGTGTACAGTGTTTGTACACGCAGGTGCAATTTTCTGCACGCGAATTATATCACTGCCAGCAAGGGAAGAAGATTTCGGGCCGGATCTGCGTTGGGAAACTGATTTTCTTTCACTTCTTTCTCGAAATTCGAGAACGAAACTTGTCTCGATGTGTGTACATAGAAATTGTTTCTCGCACGATGTCGAAAGAAACTGTATCACGACTTAGCGAATACAACCTACCTAACTGTAACTTTGTAATAAAACTTCTCTTGAGCTACATTTATACAGTATGTCGAATTAAATTTAACTTTCGATACGAAGGTACGAAGAAGTTGTTTCATTGCGAGGGAGAAAAGAAAAGCTCAACACGACTTCGAGTGAATGCCAATGATACGACGAAAAGGAAGAAAATGAAACGCAGAAATTCGAAGTTCACTTACGCTCGCATCGAACAACTTCTACGTCTAACTTGTCTAAACGGAGACGCGCAAATCACAAAGCTGTACCGTACAGAGAAAAAAAGCAAGAATGAACTCGCTGAAAAGAAGATATTGACACAGTTTAGCCACTTTAGATACTAAAATAAAGTCGGATAAAGTCAGCAAAGAAGATCGAAACGAAGATCGCTGAGGGAAGAAGAAAACCAACGTAGGAAAAGGCAATTCGCGAGGAATCAACACTCCTCGCCGCGAGTCCTCTTCGACTTTTTTCACGGAACATCGGCGTTTTCTCTTACAGTTACGAGAGGAAGTTATCCTCGGAACACGAGGTTTCCCATTCTCGCTGCTGGAAGAGGGAGCGCTTCTGTCTGTTCTGTTTCGTCGTTGTTCGATCGGCGAACAACGAGACGACAACGCGCCGAACGACACTACTTTCTCTAGTTGTCAGTAGTGAAGCAACCCTTTCGTAGACACGGGTGTGCTCTATGACACGCACGGCTGACTATAAGTATTGGGACACCCGCTCGTTACGTTTGTCAAACTTTTTAACCGGGTTAAAAGCGGAATTTATTGCCAGACGAATTATTGTTTTTTATTGTTACTAGAGGGAAATGGAGAAACTGACGTTTCAACAGATGAAATTAACATTACCAGATCTATGAAAATATTTTTTGGAAGGTGCAAACCTGCGTACGACATATGGAAGTGGAAATATTCGTGAAATACTCAGAGTGAAGTGTTTGTCGCAATGTTGTAGTGGACGAAGCAAATTTCCATTTAGAATTGCATTTGTTTGGTTATATTTACAGTGAGTTAAAAGTGCATAGAAATCTGCACTCTGATACATTGTCAAAACTGTGCGTGCGTGAGAAATTGTGCAAAAATAAGTACACGAAGTACTCGTTACAATAATTGAAACATCAAATAAATCTCTGCTTAAATTGCATTTCCTTTATAATTATCAAACGGCGGACGTTTGTGTATTTATAAGAAAATCTGAATGTGCGAGAATACACGCGGAATACGCACGTAACTCGCTGAGAGAAAATACGTAAAATACTCGTCAAAGTATTTGAGATATGAAACAAATCTCTTTCGAGTTTCATTTTTTTCTTTTTTTTTTTTTGATTGCGTGCATCAAATTAGAATTTTACACAAATATCCGTAGTCCGATAAACGAATGGAGTTAAAAGTATGCAATTAAAAATTATCGTAGGCAAACCAGAGTCAAGTTAATTTTAGTTCTTGCAAATGTAAACACGATGCAATTAATTTTCAAGATTGTGAATCCAACCCGGTTAATAGGTTGAGAAATCGCCAATTAAATTTTATTTTGTTTGACATTTCGCATTATACGACGCAAATGAAATAAAACCAGTGGGGAAAATACTCGAGTCATGGAAAATGCGAGCAAGCGTAATACTTATGGTCGACAGTGCAGAGAAAACGGGAACATCTCATCGATCGTTTTTTCAATTAGAGGATCGTCTTTCCAAAATTTTGATACTCATATTGTATTATATATACTGTACACCGCGTTTCGACATTTATATACGTTTACAAATTACCATTTTTGCAGAGGGAAACTACGACGATCGACGTAGATCATGGATCTTGACAGAAACGCGAGTGAAACGAAAAATAGGAAACGAAAGGTTAAAGATTAAAGCGATTTCTAGGATATCAGATTCGTATATGAAACTCTGGAATTTCTGAACTCTGTTATTCTACGAATAACAATCACTCTTTGTAATCGCATTCTCAAAAATAAAAGTAGACTGTGGTTTTCCCACGGAGGAAATTTAATGATACATTCAAAAGTACATCCAAAGTAGAGTGCCGATAATAATATTAGGCGAAGGAATTTCTGTCGTTTCTTTTACGACAGGAAAGAATGACGCAAGAACGTAGAAAAAATGCAATTCAATTTCCAAAGTGGTTATTCTTATTTTGACGTTACGATATTTTTAAAACAGCCCATAATATCTATTCTTTAATCGACATGCTGTCACCGTTCCATTTTCACGAGGCAATTAAAACAATTCCAACGATCGTTTCGCGAAAGAAGAGGAGAGTACAAAAAAACGTGATGAATCGTCAAAATAAAAATAACTGTTTCCGATGAAAAGAAAAGAAATTTCTCCTTTATATCTCTGCAGCATTCGTTGCCATCGCAAGAGAAACGACGAAATGTTTAGTAATAACAATTTTCTACGATAGACATCACATTCTCAATTATATCCGCGAAATAACAAAATTTATTCTGATAAGGAGATGTTAGTAGATTGACCTACGTGATAAAAATGAAAAAACAAACCACAGTCTATTGATAATCGAAACTGCGTATCAACGCACGTATGTAGATCATCCAGAAAAGAAACGCAATCGATCGTTGATAAATGTCGAAAGATTCAAACCGTATCAAATTCGACTGACAAAACAGTATAATTCTTGTATCGTACGATGTTAGACAGACAGCAATCGCACGTACGTGCATATATACATACATACATACATGCATACATATTCGTAGTTCATTCACGAATCATCCGCGATCCTCGAGTTGAGGATCCCAATTCGAGGATCACTACACACGCTTTTTGCACTAAAAACTACAATAAGACTGAGAAAAACGTTTTTTATACATGTTGACGTGAGTCAAGAAACCACGGCACCGCCTGCGAGCGACTTTTTCGTACATACACGCGTAGAATACTTCGCGCGTTGTTGCACCCTTGCAGCCTACGCGATCGAGCCATAACGTGACCGGTTCACGGGGTTTGCGACGAAATTAACACAGCCAAACTCTCTCCCGACCATGTTTTCTCACGTTTCTTCTAGCTCTGGCTTCTTCTTCGCGAGTCGACGGAACGAGAGAATAGTAATCGAGCGACGAGAGAATGGAACAGACGCGAGAAAGGGAATTGAAAAGGGGAGGGATTCCTTTTAATCAGACATTTTTCATTGCTGACGGTCTGCGCGAAATTTGGCTGATCGTCGAGGCTGTTTCTGAACTTGCTGCCTCGATATCTTAGGAGAATGGAAAATAATGGAAAACTAATTACTGTAACATTTTCTAGCTTTACTTTTTATCATAGCTTCAGAAACCTTTCGATTCAATCGTCTGTCTTTCAAACGTTAAAAACGTGTCTCAAGGTTGAATGAGAAATTGATGGAAGAACCACAAGAAATTTAGAAACTATAAAAAGATTAAACGTAAATAAACTCGTCATTCGTCTCAGAAATGAATAACAGAATTAAAAATCCACAGAATTATCAGATTAAAGTTAAAAAATGGAACAACAGAGTATCGTCACAAACAAACTTGTCAATTAATTATACCATTTCCACTGACAGATCAGTGCCACGAAGAACTGAGAAATCTGCACGAAAGTGGAAAAGATACGCAAAATAAAGTTGGCAGACAGCGAAAAAAATGGCCTCGAGCGAACGAGCGATTTCCCGCAGACTGCATCTTCCCCCTTCCTCGACGCGTCTCGCCAAAGGAACCCTGCCCCTGCTTTTCCCAGGGGGCGAGAACAGGAATCTTAAGGGCGACGAGACGTGATACAAACGCGTGAATGTTTCGCTTTACAAAAATAGTGCCTTTTTTACAAAGACTCTGTTGTTTGTGCCAAGTCGAGTTCAAGGGTACACTCTCGCACGTGTAAACACACACACACACACACACATACACACGAATATGTCCGCGAGAAGAGGGAAGCGACCCAGGGGAGAGATGTAGATTTCGAAAGGACGAAAGAAAGACGAGGGAGAAGGGTTACGTTCTCAACTAAGAAAATGAGGAGACTGACGAGTCGAGGGTGGAACGGCGAGGGCGAGAAAGATTGAAGGGCGAGGCGTTTGGTCGTCTGGGATTTCTGGGAGAAAGGGGGGGTTGACGGACGTTCGATGGTGGATTCTTCTTCGATGAAAAGCGTTGAGCTTAGAAACGACTCTTCGACTTTGCTACGATCTTTGAATTTTTATACTTTGATATTGCTTTCGTCTTGCAATTAGAACGTTTCACCCTCTTAGTACCTTCAGTCGACGTACTAGATTTTACGCAACTTCTTACCAGAAATATTTTGACTCTATATATTTTTACAAAATCACTTTTTATAATGAACGTCTATTAGAAAACAACGTGTGCATTCTACCGTGATCTTTGCACGTTCTGTTCCTAAAACAATGCTTTTTTAATTCTAAATGGTGCATAAGAAGATTATGAGGTGCAAAGAGAGTTGAAATGTTGGAGGGGGCAAGATATTTCAACAAAATTGAAATGAAGCAACAACGATTTCTTTGGAATGATCTTTCACGATGTGAAGTTACAACCGAGAAATTAAGTGGAAAATCGTAGCAGAGTTAAAACAACGAAACGTCACGTTTCGTGCGAATTTAGAGCTTTCGATTGACGTAGAATGAGAGTATAACTAGACAACAATGTAATATAACGCTTTAAGTGTAAATTAACGAGATGATACTCGATATTATGATGTATAGAAACACCGGATGTTTATGCATTTGTGGGAAATTTCAGAAAAATGTATAAAGATATAAGAACGCGCATGAATTCAC
The DNA here is from genome assembly GCA_036937485.2 of Tetragonisca angustula. Lineage (NCBI taxonomy): Eukaryota > Metazoa > Arthropoda > Insecta > Hymenoptera > Apidae > Tetragonisca > Tetragonisca angustula. The sequence continues at coordinate 1,641,877 of JAWNGG020000021.1, forward strand.
ACGAACATAAAGAATTAGTTGTAATACTTAGCCAATGGAACAGATCTCTGCTTAGGTTCCATCTTTTTTAATTATATAACGAGATATTTAATAAAGCCACAAAATTGCATAAACGTTCATAATTTAGCATACATGTGTACCCGAATTATTGGATATCATTGAAATCCGGCATCGAAATCGACTTAGACGTGATACTCCGAATCGATACTCGAGGTCGTTGTTTCAACCCCTGCTTCGACCGACGTTCTATTTTTTAGAAACATCCTCGTTGCTCGTGTTCGCCGACCACGTACGCGACGATCTCGAAGAACAAGGGAGAAAAACAAAAAAATATAGAAGATCTGATTATGAGAGCAAGTCGAAGAAAGAAGAAATTGACAACGAGAGGAGATTCGTATCAAGCGTCATCGTGTACACGCGCGCACATATATATATATATATATATATATATATATATATATACATATGTATGTAGATATGCCAGCAACAGCAGCAACAGAGAAAACAAAAGTAAAACGCACGAGCGAACACACACGAACATGCTACACAGTGATCACGGTGATATTTGAAAAAGAGAAGATGAGAGCGAAAGAAGGTGAAAAAGAAGATGGAGTTTACGAGTGAAAGAGCGCGAGATTATGTGTGCGAGCGTATAAGAAAGAGAAGAGCACCGCGGGATTAATGGATTAAAGTGAAAGGAGGAAAAAAAAAATGCCAAAAAGTGTTCCACTAATTAATGCCGCTGTGGATCCCCAAATTAGTACCTACTATAGAGAGAGAGAGAGAGAGAGAGAGAGAGAGAGAGAGAGAGAGAGAGAAAGGAAAGAAAATCGGATGAAATTGCGAGAGTAATAATCGAGTATGTGGAATGTGTGTACTAAAAAAGGAAAGGAAAGAAAAGGAAAAAAGAAGGTAATATATTAACTTTGGTTTTATATATATATATATATATATATATATATATATATATATATGTAAGTGTGTGTGTATATATATAGATGTGGGTATATGTACATATGCGATATACACACACACACATGTGAATGAGGAACACACGGACACGCGCTGTACTGTCAATCGTTCGCACATCGATTATCATGAATTTATAATACACATACGTCGTGCACGTATCATATGCATATACGCATTATACACGTAACACGCATAGGGAATCTTCGCCAGGGAATTTGATCGTCATCCCTCCAGTCTATCAATCTTCACACATGAAAAGAATGTCTCGAGACTGCGTATTGCATGTACATACCATAGATATATCATACGGGGTAAAAAGAAAAAGATGATATACATAAATATATATTATATATTATGTATATTAAGACGAATGCTAAATACACTTAGCGCTAACACGATTATACTCTATATCATTATTATGATTATCATTATGATATTATAATTAAGTGATAGTATTATGTCTGTTGTCCCGGTATCAGAGGATACACACGGTTTTTTCATAGTAATTCTACCCCGACCTTCCCCCCTCTGTACTGACAATTTTAAAAGGAAATTGAAAATCGTTATACATACGTACATATATATCTAATATATATATATATATATATATATATATATATATATATATATGGAAAGAATGAGAGTGAGAGAGAGAGAGAGAAAGAGAGAAAGAGCCTTATCACACTTTGATTTTACTGATAAACGTTAAATAATCATCAATTGATATAAACGATAAGGATTATTATTATTATTATTATTAATATTATTATTATTACGATTATTATATTATATCACATTGTATTATTATTATTAATATTATTATCGTCAGTATCGTCGTTGTCATCGTTCATCGTCACCGCGAGGATCATCGTTCATTCTCATCGTTCCAACCCTAAACGCCGGTTTCTTCCGTTTTTTCTCGTCTCTTGCTCGCTGTTTCTTTTCTTCTTTCTACTCTTCCCGAATTCGTTCGACAACTTTCCCCTCCCGTCTTCGTTTCTCGATTCCTCTTCCCCCCCCCCTCCTTCCCTTCCCCTCGACAATTTTACGTTTCCGCGATCCAATATTTCGTTGAAAAAAGAAAAAAAAAAAGAGAGAAAAAACGTTCGCCTTCCTTCTTCCTTCGTACTCGCTTCTTCGTCGCAGGCCCGATTCGTTCTCGTTGCCGAAGATTGATCTCAATTGTCAAAAGAATGGAAGATTCGAACACGGAGAATGCGAACGAACGATCGATTCATTCGAGCAATCGCAATCGTTCGGGACGAGTTGCTGACTTTGTTTCACAGCTGTTCGGAGACAGGCACCGTACGTGGCGCGCAAACGTTCAAACACGTGTAACGATTCTTTCCGCCTGTTTTTCATTTTTCTAGAAACGTTCCAAAAATCGTGGCTGTTCGTGGAAGGAACCGTTGCACGGCTAAGTAATCTCGCCGATCGAGTAGAAGAGATCGTGTCGATATTCCCTTGTCGGTTCCGCGCGTCTCCTCTTCTCCAATGACGACGATTTTCACACGTACGGTGCTGTCTTTTATACAAAAAAGAAAAAAAAAAAAAAAAAAAAAATGAAATACGATTCCCTGATTTTTACGAGCGTCTCTCGCAAATTAGACTGATTAAAAAAAAGAAAAAAAAAAAAGGAAGACAGAATGAAATCCGGGGAATCGATTAGGAAAGAAAATTGTTCTCTCGAACGTGATGTTCGAAGCGGCTTATAGGATTTTGCGAGAGTATAAGAATAGAATGGAGTCTTCGATCTAGATCGAGGACTTTGGTGCCCGACAGGCGTGAGAAGAAGCACCGAATATCCTGTTATCGATGTTATCGTCCTTCATTGTCCCCCCTTTTCCCCTTACTTTGAGGCGTGCGTGTGCGTGTGTGCTCGGTGGGAGCACATGCGAGCGTAGGTGATCTTCAAATCGAGCGTAGTCGAATCGTACGGCTTTGATACGTTTTATCTATCTCTCTCTTAGATAAATCGGTGATACTTCGACGTTATCGCAGAGAATCACGTTTCGAAATCTTCACTTGTACGATATAATTTTGCAGCGAGTGCTTCATCCAAATTTCTGTCAATTTATTTAGCTTACAAGAGAGAAAACAAAAATTATTATTTGTCAATTTCGAGAATTAACAATCATTGTAAATAAATCGTTGTATTGATAAAAGTACGACAGGAATTATATGTCATTTTCAAACTATACTGTACGTTGTACAGAGTTAACTCGTTGATTTTAAGTTTAATTCAGCGTTTTGTGATTATTACGCTGCGCGATCAATTTTGTATCGATTTAAGAAACTTTAAGAATATAAAGAAATGTAAAAATTCGTTCTATTCAGTTACTGTTGGAATTAATTTCATCAGTGCAAATTCCAGTTTTAATCGCTTTTGCAGTCGTCGAATTCGTAAAGAATTGAAACCGAACGTTCGAGTTGACGAGTCGAGAAACGCATCGAGAAGTGCGAAACGCTCGCACGTGCCTCAGAAGAAATTTGTAGCGAACTTGGACTTTGAATGTTACCGATGTTCTTCGAGCACAGTAGATTCACGAACGAGAGGACTGTGCGGCTTCGAACTTTGAAATACGTTCGTGCGCGTTCTTGAATTTGAGATAACGACAAAGTAGACGGAAATTGATCACGATTATATAATCTCGTTCGAATTCAAGGGCGCGAACGATCCTTTGCTTAAAGCAAATGTTACCATTCTGCCGAGCACAGTTTGATCTTGTGACAAATGAATAATTAGCAGCGAAATTTAAAATATACCGATATAAATTGCTGTGCCAATAATAGTACAGCTACTTTAGATTTGCTCGACTGTATATTTTGAACAATCATTGTTAATTCTTCTCTTCGAATCATTTGATATCAATAACAGATAAACGACTACAGAAATTGTAAGAAAAATTTATCAACAACAACAACAACGTGTCTATATTTTCAGAGTTATTCGTTAGTTATTGTACAATGTTCAGACAAGCTCAAATTGTGCTAGGCCATCATAACATTTATTAGTGACTAAAAGAAACACCGCGCTGTTGCATACTCGAGATGTTCGCTTCGTAATTTATTGTAATCGTTAAAGGAGGAGAGAAAGTAAAAAAAAAAAAAAAAAAAAACAGAAAGAAAGAGAGGTACGCGAAGGATTGTCGAGAGAGCTGTTGATCGAGAGAGTAAAGAGAAAAGAAGAAAAAGATTTATTATAACGTAGTTCTTCCTCGAATTGATGTTAAGAATTGTGAAAAAAAAAGAAGTAAGAAAATTAAATATCGACAATGTGATGCCGGATCAAAAAGGAAGAGAAAAAATATGAACGACGGAGATGTAAATAGACGGCGTCGCTGGCTGTGCTGTGCAAATTGTTGAATAGCGATGTGATACACACGTAATACATACATATACATATATATATATGTATATGTATGTATGTATGTATGTATAAATACACAGTATATATATATACAAATACACTGATTTGCAGACGCGGTATTACCTTCTAAAGAAAAGAAAAGAAAAAAAAAAAGAATTGTGGAACTGTGCAAAGGTTGCTGTCGCGACAGAAACGCAATTCGATGGCAGTTCCACTTTATATCGGATGCTATTTATAACGCTTTTCGATTGATTCGAGCAAAGAACGAATAAACGATCAAACGATCCACAGAATCGACGCGAAACAGCATTGAAAACGCGTGATCGTATCGCTATCCCAGTCGGCTAATTGATCGGACTATCGATCGACGTTGGTTCGTGGATTATGCACGAAGTCAACGTCAATCGAAAATAACGCGATTGTAACACGAACGCAATGGCAACTTTTGCAACGACACATCCTCAGCACTGCTGTATTACGAAATGTATTCGATCAAATACGACACATTCATCGTCTTCGTTTTATTTTTTTTTTTTTTGTGCTCTTTGTTCACGCCGTGTCCATTTCATTTTCATGGCATCGTCAGCCACGCGGGGGCGAGGTGGCGTGGGAACACCTGACATTTCGACCACCCGAAATACCGAGAGAAAAAAAAAATAGATACGTAGAAGGACACGTGAACCGAGCGGCGCAATGTTTTCGATAAACTCGCCTTTTCGGATTAGCTAGATAGCGTGCGTGCAAGCGCGAAACCACGTTCCAGTTCGAACGGCGACCCACGACGTTTCGTTTTCGGTGTATCCGTCTCGATTCGATCGATCGAGACGCTCTGTCGTCCACGTGTTCACGTCGAAATAGCGCTGAGTGAGTCACGCTGGAATTGGAACGAACAATCGGAAACGATGTTGCTGGCGGAGCGTGCGATTGTTAAAGCGGTTTGTTCCTCGAAGGATAGTCGAGGGTGGAACTCGCGTTTAATCGGGTCAACGTCGAGTCGAGGAGAACGGTTCATTAGTCTCAATTACTAGTTGGAATGTCTCTCGCGGCGAAAAACAAAAGTTTCCCCCCGAGAGGCGCGCTAAGCTTGAGCTCGTGTAGTCGCGAACAATCGATTTTCGATCTATCGCCTGTAATCACTGCCACGCGTCGATGCACGAGCCGATAAAGAACGGCGGCTCGGAGCAGAGAGATGCGTACTTCGGTTGATTTTAATCCACGAAGCGACGCGCGTTCACGATAATTGTATGTTAATTGTCATTCCTCTGCTTCGCGATGCATTTACTTTTATTCCGAATTAAAGTACGAAAACACCTACGACTTGTTTCCTAGCGATAATTCCTTTCACTCTTAAATTGTCTCACCTGTTTAAATCAAGTCGCCGTCGCCCGATCAATTTATCTAACGCGGCGATTGACATGCTGTAATAAAGTGCAATTAAACAATCATGTGGAATTTCATTCGTATCGTTTTTACTGGCCGCATCGCGAGACAGACGAACCACATATAAAATAAAACGTCGCGTATTGCCTCGAATGTCGCGTTGCTTATTGAACGTGTCTCGCGAACATTCTATCACCGGAACAACCTTATGTTTGCAGTCAGTTAAGAGACTTACGTCTCTTGGAGGCTTAAGCCTCGCTGACGGGTTCGAGCGTTTGCAAGAAACTTCCGGTTGAGCTCCCGAAGTTGCTCGAAACGAGCTACTTCTTAGGAGGACTATTACGGACGTTGTACCGTGGACGGAGCTCTCTATAGCTGGTATTAAAGAGTTGCTGGCAACTTGTAATTAGAAAAACGATGAAACTGCCAATATTCCCTTTCGATCCTTTTTTTTCTTTTTTTTTTTTTTTTTTTTTTTTTTTTTCATTGGCGAATGATATTGGCGATTGGGAGACACCAGCGTAGCACTGTCCGCGGGACTGGTTCATTTGTTTTTTTTTTTGTCTGTAGCATCACCGATTCGTACGATGTATCAAGATCGAGCGATTCTAGAGCATAAGAAGTGCGGTGATCGGAGATTTTGTTGTTCACTTGACGTTCTCCTCACGCGGGAGTTTGGTCACGTATTGTGCAACACGCGTGCACAATCGTTGGCGAACGGAAATACCGGTTCAGTGTAATGGATCGGATACAACCTTTCGATCTTGTCTCATTTCGTTCAATTTATTACGATACAATTATAAAACAATGATGATTCTTACGCAAGAGCTACTACGCATAAGGGTGTTACATGTTACGTTTCTCGAATTTTGTATGGGTTTACAAGTAAAGAGAAATTGTGTTGAGTGGAAAAGATATCTTTCGCACTGCATTCCTTATGCACGCTGGGTGCTGGAATTTGGTGCATTTGTCATAGTTGAGCAGGCGTTATTACGATTATATTATAACAGTAACAAAACAGGAAAATGAAAGTGAAAGAGATGAAAGGGGCGGTTGTGCATTTAGAAAATACGAAAGGAATTAAGAGAGATAAGGATGAAGTAACACGCGTGATTGTACATGTGTGTATTGTAAGAAGAACAGGAAGGGAAAGGAGTTGCAGATGATCATGTTTATCCTTCACCAACTGTACGCAATATGAAATTGAGTATACAAAGCAGAGCAGCGAGAACCATTTGTCCTAGTCCTAGTATTCAAACTCATCACCATAATTTATAACCAATTTCAATTTAAATCTAATAAAATGATGTTATAATACCAACACGCTTTCTTATTTTCTTTCTAGAATTAAAATTTTCTAATTCAATTTTAAATAAAGTATAAGAAATCTAATAGTTCTCTTTAAGAATTTATAATCAAAAATGCTAAGAACAAACACTAAAATAAACACATTTGTAAACCGAAATCAACATCTATTTGTAACTTTAATTTACAACACAAAATCTTGATTAACTCGCAATTCTATTATCACTTATAATTAATTTTTCAAAATATTAATAAAGTTTGCCTAAGATGATGGTGAACCAACATATATATAAAAATATATATATATACTACTACATAATGCAAATATTAAAAACGAGCATAGTGACAAAGTACTACAACCAAGGATGACTTTCCATACTCTGAATAGATTTCCTACCCAGAAGATGATAAGCCATTTGCAGCTTTCTTCTATGGCAATTTGCCGGGCTTTTTTCTTTGGACGCGATGCATTTTGGCATGTGAATAAGATTCTGTCGATGAACATGGAAAAGAGTAAACCTGAAAATCCTGAGCTAAAAAAGATGATTAACATATTTATTTTGTATCTAACGAGCTAATATTCTTTGGTATTGTATTTTCTTTATTTTAATTTTCAATTATTCTACTTTATAATTTACTTTAATAATTTAATAAATTACTATATATATATATATATTTGAGTAAAAAAAGTTCATTCAAGTACAAATAATATTCAATGAATGATAATGATTGTAAACGAAATATTGATGAAAATATCCTCAGACAAATTCTTTATCAAAGCACACTGAAAGCACAAAAGTAAGATTCAAAACTGTTGCTTTGATTCTGAAATCTGTCTGTCACGAAGTATCTTCTTGCATATAAAAAGTTTTGATGGATAAAAATTAAACAAATTTTATCTCTTAAGTACTATTGAATTCTGTTTGATTCTTTATATTGTAATATTTTGTTAATATTATACTCGTATTAATTATTAATATGTTATTATTATTTAAGATCACGATATGCAAGAAGACTTATCCTAAACTAATAAATAAAACATAAAAATGATAATATTACTACCCACGGACATAATAAATATCCGTGGCCACTATGCTCATTAAAATTACTACAGAATACAACTAGTCACTCGTATCGTTACGGACCTTTTATCCTACGACATGATTGAGTGACCAGAGGAACAAAAATGTATGCAACTCACGAATAAAGAAGAATATTGTCATCAATATAATTGTGATCCAGAAGAAGTCATCATCGAATAGGAATAGTTGAATCACAAGAAAGAGGTAAAGACCGGAAGAAATCTGAAATAAAGCACAGATTATTAAAATTTGTTGTTAAAAATTATTTAAACAAATTGAAACAATGAAAAATTCCGTTCAAATTTGAAATTTTAATCATATTGATATATTAAGAATATAAAATATATAATTAATATGTTTAAGATAACATTATAATTTTTAAAATATTACTTAATATCGAATTCTATTGTCAAATATCTATGAATATTCTTATGAATACTTCGTATTAATCAAATATGGCGCGCTTCTTTTTATTTCAAACAAAGCTGCGCAGTACGTAAACGACGCGATGCGCAGAATGCATTCAAATTTATACACGATAGCATGCATTCTCAAAATTATAAATTATTAAAAAAGTCACTAATTATCCAACAAAAAGAGAAAACAACATGTAAATACGTCTGCTTTTATTAGAATAAATCAAATATTACCATACCATCACAAAAAAACTGTCGGCGTCCTTTTGAAATTTGCGGCGTCCTCCTTCTGCTTCATAATTAAATGATGATCTGTACAAAAGAACAGGAAAACTTTCTAATAAGCGTATAAAAAGAGTCAAATTAGATAAAAATGAAACAATAGTGAAGTCTAAATATCGATCTGAAAGATCGTAATACGAGTCAATGGTAGATGTAACAACGAAAGAAGCGATCAAGGTCAAGCGATCACAAAAGAACATTTTACTTGTAAATTATAATAATATTCAATAAATTGTTGTATAAAAACGTACCTTAATTAAAAAACATTAACTGTAGTGTGAGTATGAACGGAAGGAAGAATAATGGTGAAAGAAATAACGCAATTAATAAATATTACACATGTCACTGATCTCAACACCCCGATTTTCAATGATGAACTAACCCCCTGCGCAACAGGTTTGCGCCGCGAACTAATTTGGTGGGGTGGGGGCTTGAATGCACAAATAAGATTCGGCTGATTTATCGAAAAACAAAGTATCATATGAAAATTGTTTCAACTATACTTATATATTTATAATTTATAAATATCTATGTATATCTATGCATATTAATTTAATTTAAATATTTGTAAAAATCTTTTATATATTATGTATATTAATTTCTAACATCCTTTAATAATTAATGACACACACACACACACACACACACACACACATATATGTAATAACATACAATAATTTTATATAATGCTCACTGTTTTAAATCACAATTACATTTAGTATTGCAAAAAAAGTCTGAAAATTATTAATTACAATCTTTATCTGAGGATTTCTGAATAATTTTCCACCTTCGTGTGCTTCCTCCTTCCCGCGTAAAATATACTACGTAATTATATACTACGTAATACGCTTCTACGTATACTTATATCGTAATATTAGAGATCGATTGCAAGAAATTACATCGATTAAATATCGCAATATATTTTACTATTTTTATGATGTATTTAAATTAAAATCATTATCAACATATTTCGTATTAACGTGAGACAAATATAATAAATTCCTTTACCTAATTCTCTCTGTTTATTAAATAACCAAGTATCTGTAGTTTATATTTCAATCTAACTTAAATGAATACGTCTTAAGTAATTTAATTTCAGTTTTTATGTTAAAGTTTTTCTATTATAAATACTATTCTAAAACACTATTCTATGTTTGTTCTTGTTTGTGATAATAAAAATAATACTATTATTTTTATTGCTTAAAATTAAAATTTTTATTTTACCAAAATAAATCACAGATGGCGTAAAAAAAGTCTAATTTTCTTCGAGATTGATACTTGTCCTTAGTCAATGACTGAAACATGTCTGTTTTACCAAACATAACCTTAAAATTGAATCCTGTTCAGCAGTAAATATTTATACCTTGCAAAAGGTAGTAGCAATTCTATTATTTGTAATACGTTTTATTTAAAAATATCATCATGGTAAAAAAGAGAAAAGGTAAATTATTGGGAAAAAAATTTTATATATAATAATTTATTTTACAGTACTATTTATAGAAAAGATAGTTTCACTATTTGATTAAGTACGCTGTATTTAATTTTAGAATTTGAACAAACTAAGGAAGAACGTATGGTTATAACTATTGGAGAAATTATACAAGAACTATTGAAAGCACACGATGAAAACAGAGATATTGATTTAAATAAACTAAAAACACGAATTGCTTCTAAATATGGTTTGGAAACTTCACCAAGATTGGTTGATATTATAGCAGCTGTTCCTGTTGATGCAAGAAATATATTAGTACCAAAATTAAAAGCCAAACCAATTAGAACTGCCAGTGGGGTTAGTATTTTGTTTCAATACGAGGGTGCAATTATAATTGCAAGTTGTCTATAAATCATAGTTTTACTATGTTTAATTTGATGTTTGTAGATTGCTGTTGTGGCTGTAATGTGTAAACCTCATAGATGTCCTCATATTAATATGACAGGAAATATTTGTGTATATTGTCCTGGTGGACCTGACTCTGATTTTGAATACTCTACGCAGTCTTATACTGGTTATGAACCTACATCGATGAGAGCTATTAGAGCCAGGTATAATCCATTTCTACAAACTAGACACCGTGTAGAACAGGTAACGTTAGAAACTTATTAATTATATAACATAAAAAACATTAAATGATAATCACAAAATGTTACAGTTGAAACAATTAGGGCACAGTGTAGATAAAATTGAATTTATTGTTATGGGAGGTACTTTCATGTCTCTGCCAGAGGATTACAGAGATTACTTTATTCGAAATTTACACGATGCTCTCTCTGGTCATGTAAGCAGTAATGTTGATGAAGCAGTCAAATTTTCCGAACGAAGTCGCACAAAATGTATTGGTATCACTATAGAAACACGTCCTGATTATTGCCTTAAAAAACATCTTTCCGATATGTTACGTTACGGGTACATATATTATAATAATTTATAAAGATAAATATTTTTTTATCTTCTTTAAACTCGTATTTCGAACAAATATAACAGGTGTACTCGTTTAGAGATTGGAGTTCAATCTGTATATGAAGACATAGCACGAGATACCAACAGAGGACACACAGTTCGTGCAGTGTGCGAGAGTTTTCAACTATCGAAAGATGCCGGTTTTAAAGTGATAGCGCATATGATGCCAGATTTACCAAATGTCGATATTGAAAGGGATGTTAATCAATTCATTGTGAGTTGTAACTTTATTCGTAATATATTTTTTATTCATTTTTATAATTCTTCAAAGAAATCATACATATTTTTAGGAATTTTTTGAAAATCCCGCTTTCAGAGCAGATGGTCTGAAGATTTATCCAACGTTAGTTATTCGTGGTACAGGCCTATATGAATTATGGAAAACTGGAAGATACAAAAGCTATCCACCGAGCGTTTTAATAGATCTTATAGCTCGAATTTTGGCTCTAATACCGCCTTGGACTCGTGTGTATCGTGTACAAAGAGATATACCTATGCCTTTAGTCAGGTAATATTTATATAATTACATCACATTCTCACTTTATAATGTTATCTCTATTTAATTTAAATTTATTTTTAAAATGCCCAGTTCGGGCGTAGAACATGGAAATTTACGCGAATTGGCACTGGCAAGAATGAAAGATTTAGGAATGGATTGTCGTGATGTTAGAACTCGAGAAGTTGGCATTCAGGAAATACATCATAAAGTAAAACCTTATGAAGTAGAACTTATACGCCGTGATTACGTTGCCAATGGTGGGTGGGAAACATTTTTGTCTTACGAAGATCCCATACAAGATATTTTAGTTGGTTTGTTGAGATTAAGAAAATGTTCAAACGATACATTTAGGTAAAATCAAATCGTCGAAATTATTGTAAGAATATACTTGAAACATTGAAACTCTATTATATTAATCAAATATGTTTTACAGACCAGAACTTAAAGACAGATGTTCAATAGTAAGAGAACTTCATGTATATGGTAGTGTCGTTCCAGTAAACGCTCGTGATCCTACAAAATTTCAACATCAAGGATTCGGAATGTTACTAATGGAAGAAGCTGAACGAATAGCAAAGGAAGAACATAGATCTCACAAAATTGCTGTCATATCAGGTACGAATCTTATATAATACAATTCTAACAATAAGTATTATAAGTATCATTATACATATGATTCTATCCAGGCGTCGGGACTAGGAACTATTACAGAAAAATGGGATACGAACTCGACGGTCCGTACATGTCAAAAATACTTATATCCTGCAAATAGATGCTATTTTCTCCCCATAAATAAAACAATAAGAAAAAAAACAACATGAGCGTGATATTTTTTCTTTCATTCTCTTTCTTTCAGCACTTGAAACGAATATAACATATCGACTTATAATATATCGAATCGTTTTCAACGTAATTTGAATTTTCATAGTCATTGAAATTATTGGAAATCTTAAAATTAGAGTTTCAATACTGTAAAAAATTTAAATTCTGAATATTTCGATATCCAAGATTCGAACGCCGATTATCTATGGTCCCCCCACTTTTTCGCGCGCCACCTGCTGACGGCGCTCGGAGAGAGTAAACAAAAGCGAGTTGCATTCGTGACACCGGTGTCGATCAGTGAACGTCGTTGTTCGAGTTTTGTCCGGGTTGTAATGTGTGTTTCTTCAAATAAAAGTCGATCGCGAACGCGCAATTCGGCAGGGACGAATTATCGCGTGTTTATCCGACGCTTCAACGTTTGCGCGACCGACGCGAAGATGCCGTGCAAGGATTGGGTCGGTGAACGTTAGATGCGAGAACATTTGTGTCAATTCAGGACAAACGGCATCTAGAGAGAAAGCGGAATTATCCTGGCGCCAAATCACAGGAGGGTAAGTAAATGTCAAGTAACAAACACTCATTGGAATTTAGGTTAGGTCCTGCAATATACATTCAAAAAATTCATTTCCTTACGATATTAAATCCATGATTACTGGATTGAAGGACTGCTGACCTTGTATCTGTCAACTTAGTGCACGCGATATATTTGTTAAATAAAATATATTCCATATAATTACAAAAAAAGGTTATCTCACAAAAGTCTTGATTTACATAAAAATGCGCAGCCTAATTATATCGATACTAGGATTAAAAGTTGTTATGTAAATAAACATATTTGTAGTGTAATAGTGAATTACTCTATGCAATTATTCTCTTGTTAGTATTCTCAGTATTCTCAATATGTAAAAATTGTTTGGTACCAAATAATTTGCGAATTGTTGTAATAGGTGCAAGGTTTCAAAGGTTATGTCGTTAAGAAATTTCGACGTCGTACAGAAAAGAAAAGTCGTTCTGGACGCAATAATAACTTCCGTGAGTTTGCTTGAGCAATAAATTACGTCTGCAATTAGAGTTACTTAACAGGGTATTTTTTAACGTTCGCTAGGCTCGATTATATTTCCTGGAGTCATCACAATTCCCTGCTCGAAAACTTGTTTTGTTTCGCTGCGTTTTATCACTTACACAGAGTCTGTGTAAAACGATATCTACAAGTCGCAGAAATTCGAAACAATATAGTTTATGTTTTTTTTATCTTCATTTCGATGCCTTCGATACTTTTACGCCTATCTGTGCCGAAATCGTTTCATTTGGTTTCAGGAAGTAAATTGCTCAAATTTGTTTATCGACAGAGAAAATATTTCCGTCTCTGTGCGTTATTCGCATAATTCTAATATCAATAAAAATGAGATAGTAGACTTCTTTGTCAAGGTTTTGCCTGGTTAATTTTTTAAATACGGCTTAGTAATACGGATTATCGGGAAATAATTCGCATAAGCCCGATTTTCTAATGTTTGGTTGAGCAACGTGCAGGTGGAAAGTGATGCACCGAGTTCGACGACCTCTAGTGTCATAACACGCCAATTACGTCACTATTCGAAATATCACCAAAGACCTGTAAGAATTATAAAATATAGACTGTGTCAAATGTCATAAACAATGCATATTTATTTATTCTTTGACATGGTTAAATTGATAGTTACGTCTACAGGTTCTAGTGACTAATTTAGTATCTATTTCCATATATTAATTTGGAATACTGTCAATACATTTGAACTTTTTGCTGTTATCTAAAATAAGGAAATGAAATTCATGATTTCTAACAAAAATAAGAAAAGAATTTTACATGTATTTCGAAATAAACTTTACCACATAAAATTTGAAAGTTAAAAATTCAGGTTTAAATGATTTAGATCAATTAGATTATTCATTCATGCTTCTATATTTAAATAAGCAAATAAAATATTAATCACGTAATTTCATCGGTACGGTGTTACTTACGTCAGGTACTTCAATTCGATAAATTTAAAACAATAAATTGTCTCGAAGATTGCATAATCTTAATTGTCGATTAAGAAGCACGACAAGAACAGTTCCACGCGAGCGGTAATTCTTTCGTGCATGCACAGGTTGCACCCACGCAGTCGTATACAATAGTGCCACGTTAACTAGGATTTTTCCTTTGCTGACTATCTCTATCCTCACCATTTCTTGGAACTGACTGTGAAATTCGTACAGATATGTGAAAATTATTACATTGTACAATATGTTCACAGGATGCTCAAATACTGTTGTGAATCGCTATATAAAATGAACAAAAGTATCAAGTATCCATATTTAATTCATTCTTAATGTGGAAAGAATATACTGGGAGATCCCTCAGAAGTAGATACACTTTTCGTTAATTGACCAGATAACATTTTGATTCACGGCCAATTAGCAAGACACTACTGTACAAAGTTGTACATACAAAGATGCTTACATTTGTATTTGTGTATGTTACGGCTCTCTACAATGTATAGCGCACCTTTCATAGGTAGCGAATCTGTGTTTCGTGCGACGATTTTGGCTCGGTGCTCGCGATATATTCGCAAAGTGGCCGCCAGTCATGAATTCGTCTCCGACCGGCCAATTAGACGACTCACAATCTATAGTAAATATCCGGCTACTATTATTAAGTTTGTCCTTAACGATCGTTACGGGTATCATCTCGCAACCATTAGCTCCCGTTGCACGAATGGCATCGGAGCCGTTCGCGTACTTCGCGAAGCTACCGGACCGTGATCTGGTGATTGTGTATTTGCATCGTTTCCATTAAGTGGTTCCAGGATCCGCGCGGGACTTCGTTCAGGAATATCGCGTATTCGATCCTGTGGAAACATCGTATCACGCCAACTACGTATAAGTAAGTTCAGCACGAACAGTTTAAGCAAAGTAAAATGGAAACATTTGGTTACCAACATAATCGATAATGAAGAAGATTAAAACATTGACACTCTGTAAATTCACGATCGTGTTGAAAATTGTTCTATTTAGAGAAATTTGGCGAGAATCGCAGCTGCTTCACGCTTGCTGGCCATCAGAGATGAATCATCTTGAGTCATCTTCGTTTCTTTTCGGTAGCGCACACTGAAAGTAAATCTTCTTTAGGAAGGAAACTTTTGGAAGTAATTTTTAGAAATGTTCAACGCTGTCTTTTATTCTAACGAATTAGAGAGAAACTCTGTTTGTTGTGTCAACATTGATAAATTTAATAAACACTATAATAAAGTAGATACTGACCGGTAAAAGCACTTAAAACACGCTCCGAAGCAAACATTCACCTACATTTATTCAAATAATATGTTACATATGCCATAACCATTATACTGGGAATTCCTCGTATCAAGTTCGCGTACGCCGATACTTCCGAGATAAGGGATCAATGTGTCCATACAATTTTCCAGGTGAAACATTCTAAGGCAATTAATAGAGAGTGTTTGCTCATGTTACTAAATGTACTAGCGTTTTGTTGTCCAAATGTATTGACACAGTCAGGGACACAGTCTCTCTCGTAATGTCTAAAAATACCGAAAGATGGCGACTACAAAATAATTCAAATTTTTCTATTCTACTCTATATCAAAAGTATGTTTTATTTATATCATATTACTGTAATGTACAATTATATAATTGTAATACATAATAGTATATATATAGTAGTATACTTACCAACATATTTCTATTATGTCTTCTACAACATATAAAAATCTACGTACTACGTAGCATGTGTGTGTACTTATTATATACGTACTATACAAAGTTTTCTGTTTTCCTCATAAAATTGTAAAAGAAAAGGAATAAAAACAAGACAGTCTGTCTAGTAATTGCTTCTTCGCGTCAATTTTGGAAACAAATATTTCCTGCTCGATTATCTTATCTGGAATAATTAGTGCATCATTACAGTGTTGATAATGGTTATCGCAATATTGTTGATTCAAAATTACCATCGCAATGTTCTCACCAATGTTCTCCACAAGCAAGCAGCTGAGTATTATTTGCATCGTTCGTCTCGTTGTATCAGCATCATCTTTTAGGATGCTCACACGGCATTATGCGCAATGATGTTGCATCTTTGTCCAGCGAAGTGGCGTGCTACGCGTTGTTGCACTTATGAGGAATGTTCGGCGCTATGCTTGCACGCCCACGCATTTGCCAGATAAGACGTGGACATGTGCACTGAACATTGCCGGAAAGTGGGACACTCCTGGTTGACCATGAATTTCTTGTTAAGCTTCGTGGATTTATGTTTAAGCGTCGGTATTGCGTTCCATGGAATCTGGATTGAATTAATAGGGGATTAATTTGACTCGCGGGAGCCCGCCATCTTAGAAGTAGTTTACGTCCATTATATTCCGTGTGTACGTCGTCTCGAAATTTAAAAACCAACGAAATGCTTGTATCAGCATCATGTTCAGATGGTTTATTTTGATATCGATTAACATTGGCAAATTGCAACACTTTTTTCTGCATAATTTGACACTTTCACGTCAAATGGAATAATCAACTGGTTTTCAAGTTGCACAATTTACTGACGTTTGTTGATGTTACGTGAAGGAATTTATTGCATGGATAACACGTCGCGACTTGTACAATTTTCGCTAATAATATTAGTCCAGTTGTGCAAAACCACTTTGAATTAGGTTTTAAAGTGTGCCCAAATGCTACGAGAATAATTGTAAATAAAAATTCGATATACAGGATATTCCTCATTCTCTTTAATTAAACATCGCAATAAGCGTTAATCGTAGGTATAAGCAAGGAAAATCGTTCGTCACATTCTGCATGTCTAGAAAAAAAATGTCAAGATTTGCAGTAGATTTAAAGATATAATTTCATTTTGGTATCAGTTATCGATTCCCGGTTTCTTTTTTTTTTTTTTTTTTTCGCCTTGGGGATACAGGTTGAGAACCGACGTGTGTTAAGTAAATTGAAAGATCGATGGACGCTGTCCAATTGCTCGACACAGATCGATACGTATCGATACGAGTTCTAAAACTCAATTCCGTGACGAAATTGGAACGCCATGTTGATCGCTCGTTGTGCAAAGTTATCGAGACTTTATAATGTGCATTGCGTTTAACGCACAGACCTGTTATAATTATCATAGTGCGCGACATTGAAATTTCTCATAGATATTTACTTCCACACGTTTTTGCGATCGTCACGAGATCGTGATAACGGTATTGTACGATCGAGTTTGTTTATAAACTTATAAATGCTGATAATATATTCCAGCCGATATTGAACGTCGACTGATTTAAAAAAAAAAAAAAAAGAGTCATATCGCGAATATACTGATAAGAAGGTGAACTATCTACAAATTATCGACATCATTGGACGTTATCGTAATTTGTGCATTTATACACGGATCATTTTTAAATCTGTTTCTCGGCGTCCATTTTCTTGATATTAAAATGAGAAGGGAGCTAAGATAAATATGACAAGATGAAGATATCTTCTAATATAATGCGTACGAGAACAGGGAAGCACATAGACGAGCACGCAGGTGCATGTAATCTCGCGTGACATATTTTAATCGCTATACGTTACGCGTTGGCTAGTAATATACAGAGCGACGATAAATTGCACCACTCGACGAGCCTCTGTATCTCGTAAAAAATTATTTAATAAAAGCCGTGTGCAAGAACCGCCGCTATTAATTCCCGGGAACCGGGTGAAAATATGGCGAAATTGGTTGTGACGTCCAGCGAATATGTTTTAAAGAGCACTCCCCGAACACGTGAATGTAAAAGAAGAAGAGAAAAAAAGTATCTGACAGTACTCTCGTGAAAGGATAAATCGCCTTTCGTTCTAGAAGCAAGCGAAATTTCATAATAAAATTTTAGAAGACGAATTTCAAATTGCGTTTGTCATATGGAAATTGTCAAGCCTCTCGGAAACTAAATTGGTCAATTCCACTTTTTATTGATCTCTCAATTTCATTACACGCGTACATGATTAATATTCAATTCTCAAGAAACAGCTTGTTTCCATAAATTTATTCAT
Organism: Tetragonisca angustula; assembly: GCA_036937485.2. Taxonomy (NCBI): domain Eukaryota; kingdom Metazoa; phylum Arthropoda; class Insecta; order Hymenoptera; family Apidae; genus Tetragonisca; species Tetragonisca angustula. The sequence goes on from JAWNGG020000021.1 coordinate 1,660,507, forward strand.
GGCGAATGACGTGCATAAATAATGGACAGAACTGGTATCTTATGCAGAATATGAATATCGATCAACAATTTCTATTCTTTCTTCTTATGTGTATAATCTACTCGCATAAGTCAATCTGTCAGGTTTTAATAATTGTTTGCTATTTTCAGTGACGAAGTTGATACATAAACATAATGTTTGAAGAATGTTAGAGAGCTTGAGAGTTTGATGAAAAATTGAAAACGGATATTTGGATTTCTAACAAGTCTCGAATTCACGCTAGCAAGCTCGTATTTTCGAGAGATCCAAGAAATTATTGTATTTGCCAAAACAGGTATAGGCGCATACTGCTAAGATTTCGATCGTTTCCCCCGTATCGACATTCGTTGTACACGTGCATCGCTTACGTAACGCGCACGATGCACTCACGCCTCTGTACATATACGTGATTCTATTTTCGATGAGGATGCGTTTCGTAGTCGAAAGGCTTAAACGACGTGCAATATAAACTATCGAACAATATTTATTCCCTGGTTGAAACGCGGCCAATCGATTTATATGTTTAGCATTTACGAAAAAAAAGCATGAGAAAGATGAGAGGAAAGCTGCTCCTTCCATATTTTGACGTCAGATAGATCAGTTACGTTTAAATAGAGAAAATAAGCAATCTGTATATAGGAAATAACTTTAGTAGAAAATTTTGAAGTCCAAAGTTTTGGTTTCGTTCTTCTCAACTCTCGTCCGATGATGAGAATGTAATTGGACATGTATTGAACAAGTCACGTTCACAACTTTACTCTTGTTACAAAAGTTTAAGATTATACATAGACTTATATACAAGTATATACATAGACATATCTACCAATAAGAAATTAAGAAACTACCAATTGATTTAAAATAACTCAGATTTAGAATTTATTTTTGGAGACAATTGGAACGCTAATTATTATTTTTACTTTTTAAAAAATATTAAACTTCGAATTTTTTGTTGATGCTAAAATGAACAATTTATGAAGGATGACAAGCATTCACGATATTAACTGAAAGTTAAATGATCACTGACAATGAGTAGAATTCAGTAAACAAAAGTATCTCAGTAAGATTCCTTATTTTAATTTGAAACGATGGCTGACATTTGTTCCATAACTCGAAGGACATTTCTTGGAAATATACGATCACGTGATTAATTGTATAGTTGACTTATGGCCCTTACCGCACTCTGTGCGGTGCATGTATAGTACCTCTGTTAATAAGAAGAGGAGGTAGTTAAAATTACGCATTACGTATCGTTTTATTGTTACATTTAGAATTCGAATTCTTTGAAATATTTCAGAGAATAAAATTTTCCATCGTTCAAAACTCTTAAATTGAATTTTAAATAGCATCGTGTGACGCAGATGAAGACAAATTCACTCTAATTTTTTTTATTGTACGTACAGTCAGTTAAATATCTGACGACTATTGTCTAAGATTTACTGTACAGTGGCATTATCTATGCAGTATATATTTCGAGATATCTCTAAAATTGAAAATCACAAGTGAAAAACATCTTTCCTTTATAAAATTTAATATGTTACTAAAAAAATCATCTTTGCATTTCGTTAATTGAAAGACTTAATAATTCATAAATTCGAAGACTTGAAGAGTTAAAAATTTCAATGTCCAAGAATCTCTCTCTCTCTCTCTCTCTCTCTCTCTAAAAATTTGAATAAAAAACTGTAACAATCAATTGCAACTTCTCCGTTCGTTTTTAGCTATCCTCTTCAAAATGATAGAGCTTGAAACCAGAAACCTCACCCTCTTATTATCAGCAACGAGATTAACCAAAAGTACACGAGATTAACCGAAATTAACAAAAGGTTGATAAGAAGCCTGACGCATGATAAACATGGTGGATAACAGTAGCGTTGCACAGCAACATGTTTTTTTTTTTTTCTTTTCCTCTCTACAACTCGTCCGCGTGTTAAGATTGCCGGTGGTCGAGTATACCACCATTAGAAGACGACACTCGACGGTACTTGGTCGGCTTCAAACGAGGACGTGGCAAAAGAAGAGGGTTAATAACGTAGAAACAGAGTTGTACGTCGCGCGAAAATATCACGATAATCAGTACATAGTAGCAATGGGAACAAATTGAAAAAAAAAAAAAATTTCACATCCAATCTATTGGACATTCGATTCGTTCTCGGCTATTTATCGTTTATTAACTAAGATATCAATTCTCCTTGCCAAACTATCGTCACATTCCAGCTAAGCTGTAGTAACAATTAAAAGCGGCACGTGAATAATATGATGAAGCCATTTTTGTTAGTTTTCCGATTTTCGATGGGTGAAAAAAAAGTATTTCAGTATAAAATACTCGAATAGAAGTAATCTATGTTGGAAAATTTGCTATTTCAAGTGAAACGAGTTTATAATACAGTTTAAGATGTGCCGAAGCAAAGATACCGAGAGTCCTATTGTAAGAAATGTACATATATAAATTCCTCGCCACGCCTCGCTGCAAAAAATGTAACGCATACGTATGCACGTATGGCAAAGTTGATGGAAGGGGGTTAATTAGCGTAGAAGGGCTGGCTCGGTTACACGAAACAAGAAAGCACACGGTAGTTCTTACTCTTTGTTTAAATTGGCGAAGTGTAGTAGGATGATTACGGCGATCTCGCGGAATTCAGACAAATTCCCAAGGTGATCAAATTGCGGGGGAAACACAAAACCAGAATGCTCAATCGACGTTTTCGTTACGTTACACTCACTCGCGATTCTGCAATTAAACAACTCACTTAATTATATTCTATTATTCTAATTATATTTTGAATGCAATGTTTCTTTTTCCTTCTGAGATGATATTCAGTTAAGTTTTTTATTTAACAGATTAGAAATCCACGATATATGCAGAGTTGTGAATCTTTCAATTTAATATAAATCTTGCAATTAAAAGATACAAGTATATATATTTTATGTCAGAAATACAAGAAATTTTGACATTAAAGAAATAATTATTTCCTAAATTATTCTATTACGCGTAAAATATATTTGTCATATCTTTTAATGTCTGCGAAAGCAAAAAATTCCACAAGAAGAGTTGAAAAACAACGATCCTATGTCATTCTTCGTTGAAACGAGATCCTGACGGATGCAATTATCGCGATTATGCAATCACAATAGGACAACGAAATGAAAGGACCTTTCATGGTTCATTGGCACACGTTGGTATTCTTATTGCATTCCAATGGCAGAGTAGCTCCGGATACTGTTACTATGGCTACCAGCAGCTAAACTGTTCTATACCATATTGGTAAATCTTGCATAAACTCGTATCTATCACAATCATATTTACCTTGCTCTTTAATTCTATTCTACCTATTCTTGATCAATTCTCTTGAATAATCCTTTCATTTTATTCTACTTGTTTCAGCACTCATAAACAAGACAATCGTACGGTCGATCTTTACTAGTCAGGAGACAAAATAAAATTCAAAAATTTCAACCAAGGCAATTAGATCAACAATATTCTAGAGCGAAACTAATTTGAAAATTAATCAAGTAGACTATCATTCATTAAAATTCTTATTAACACGTAAGAGTGAGGACGACATGACTTAACAATGACAAGATCAACATATCATCTACTCCTTAGACGTGTTTTCACGCGCATAAATTTAAAGTCCCGTTTTATTCAAATCCTCCTTGCGCTCGGCCACTAATTCGTTTCTCAGAGTTTCAAATGATCACCTAAAGCAGCTGATTTAATTGGGAGCCGATTGGCAACTCTCGAACGACTTACGTGATCCGTTAAATTGCTGACGTTTAACAAGGTCCCCCATTTGGCCGTGAAAAATGTCTATGATGAAACGTTGATGGATGGGGAGGAGGAGGAGAAACCTTGAAATCGCCGCGAGCGCAAGTGCATTGGTACGCGCAATAATTACCGTTGCGATTGTTCGGAATGAAAATCGTTGTTGCATCGAACGACATGAATACTCGGCGTTCGGTGACGCAACGACACAAAACCGGTTCCTCCGACACGACCAATCTGCTATTTTTCATTAACACCGGGCACGATCGGGCGAAACAGGGACCACGAAATGGAATGTTTAACGAGCCGAATTTTTAAACTTCGATATACGACATACGACCGAAAGACTTCCAAGTTGGAGGTTGCTAAAGCGTAATTATATAATGTAATAGATATTTTATGTTTTCAATTTAATAGCTTTGTATTTACGAGTGAAGATAAAAAATGAAAACGAACAACTTTTACACGCAAATATTAGACATCGAAACGTAAAGTATGACATGATTTTTATGTGAATGCATCGCGTGTTAGTCACGCGTTCAATTGTGATCACGAAAAGGGATGCTTGGGGCTTTAATACTTATCATCTTTTACATCAATAAGATGTATGTTACGGAAATAGATCGAAGCGCAAACACTGTCGAATCAACACTTCTAAAATAACTGTTTGCCAATGAGGTTTGATGTTTTTTGCCAGTTTTTATCTTTGATCCTCAAAGCGATCAACTAACTCGCTTTCATCCTTGCTTTAACCCTTTAGTTTCTAACTTTCTCTCCAATATTCCTAACGTTTACATTTCTGATTTGCTTCTATATCGTTTCTCACGTATCTATTTCAAAGTTGCATCTCTGTTAATGTTATAACAACGCAATGTACGTGTTAATTAGAAAGTCATGAAGCATTTAGAATGAAAATAACAGATAGAATTAAAAATGATACGATTCAGGACATGAAAAGTCCTATTGTCCATTTTTTCCCCCCTTGTGACAGATAGGGCTACTGGTTTTACTATGGCCGCACGTTTAGAAATCGGTTAAATGCTGACATGCTTTTGCATGTAAAACGTGAGAGGACGGGGCCACTTGAATTGCAAATGATCTCGGTAGAATATGCGTATAAGGAAACTAATAACCGTTGTGTTACGGAGGAATTCGATTGTAGAATTTCAATCTTTTGAAAATAGTCTATTGATATTCAAATACGAGAAAAATTATTTTGTAACGAGAGATAGCAAAAACTTGAAAAATTATATAGTCGACAATACCTTGGCACTCTTCTTGTTTTGACCGTCGTCTTCTGCAATTTAAACGCGATCAGTAGAATCGAAACAATAATCGATCGCTTGCGATTTTACTGGCAGGTTAATCCAGCATTAAGAATAAAGTGATTAATCCTCTTCTAATAGGAGGGGATTTATTTCATATTATTTCTTGGAGGAACGATAAACAAATAAATCTTCATCTTCCTTAAGCAACACGTATCCTTCGTCGATGATTTGCTGACAAATCAACAAACAAATTTTACAGCATTCGAATTTCGCGGTTTATGTAAACAAAGCATAGCGGCGTGCATGTCGAAATTTTATTTCGTTGTTTTTCAAAGTCGATCGCGCAAGTTTTATTTAAGGCGATTCACAAGACCGAATCAAATTTCCCAAGATGGCCGATTAAACGAGGCGTTGAAAACTTTGTCGATCGAATGAACCTCGTTTGACTTGCAAATCATGTTGTTTACGAATGACAAGCTTATAAAATGTTGTAAATATTCAACTACATACACGCGTTTTAAAAGTCGAAATGCATACGTTTCGGAGCGCTTTATCACAACTTTGTGTACAATGATATATTATAATTGCTTGTTACTGAACACCTAATAGAGACTAGATAATGGAATTCTTAAAATATTTATTTTCACGAGCCTTAATATTAACATTATTATTTTATAATGTCAGACAATGGATTTAATCGAGAAATAATATTTTATACTTACGAAAATAGAAAATTTAAGCACGATTGATTTTAAATTAAATTGCGCATTATGATACAAAAGAAAAACAAGAAGAGATGAATTTATCATGGTGAAATCAAGTAGAAATGCAATTCCATTATATGAAAATGAATTCGCATTCAATGCAGGTCTTTAGTCAGAAATTAATTGTTAACTCCTTTTTTTCAGTGAAAGTTCACATTACAATTATAACCAATATTGTAATTTCATCCAAAAAATTCACGACGCTGTCTGGGAGGTAGTGATGAATTATTAAAAACCTTTCACACTCGGCTGCTACTTGTCACGAAAAAAAGCAGAAATACATCAGTGACCTTCGACCATCGTCATTGATTCAACGTTACATAAATGCATTCTGCAATTGAATTTACTCAACAAAATGCATGTAAAATTGTAATACTGCAGTGCCTCTCGTTTCCAATTAACGGCAGACTTTATATTAAAAAAAAAAAAAAAAAAAAAAAAAAAAAATGTATGATAAGCTAATGACGATTATCTTTGGTCTCACAATTAATAAAGTAAACTATGTCGTAACACCCTGTGGTGACAAGTGACGTATACGAAATTGAGACAACGTATACAGAGGAGTAAACGATGCGAGGCGACAACCGTTATCAGCTTAATAAATTAATATCGACAGAAAATGTTTGGTAATAAATGACAAGAGGTCAATTATGACAATCCTTTTAGAGATATTTTTCTTGAAAATAATCCGCCAACGTTGCCTGAAAGAAGCGCGCCAAGGAGGTCCATTCGTCTGTTCAGGCGACGAGGTGCGCTACGTGTCAGTCGATGTTTGCTCGTCCGTCGGTAAAGGTGTTACTACTTACATCAGCTTGAAAACAACGTCGTTTCGACTGAACTAGAAAAGTTCGCACGCTAATCCACGATTAGATCAGTGCAATGCTCGCCTTGAGACGAGACGGTTCATGTTGCCAGTTCTCGTTGAAAGTGTCGGAGTTAGTGACACCGAACGAAACCGTATAGAACATTTGAAAATCATTGAAAACAGTTGGAAATTACTTGTGTGATACACAATCGAAGGAACAATATTGAACGATCAGTCGAAATCGGACAAACAGAAATAGTTACTCCAACTATTGGTTCTCGGTTGGTACATCGAACTTTGCCAGAGATTTGAATCTCCCGCGTTTTCTGGTGAAAGTATCGAAAGAAAAGAGAAAAAAAATTACAGAAGTTCGTAGTTAAATTAAAAGTAGAAATTTCGAGATCGAATCCAGTGATATGTACGCGTACGCGACTCGGAGGAGAAACGGGGCTCTACTATTGTGAACAGCCTTGAAAGTAGACGCACAAGTTTGGTCGAAAATAAATCATTTTCTGTTAAATGCCAACGTATACCAAGCTTCACGAGGAACGTCTAGAATCGCTTCTGACGAAGTGGTAGCCGCAAAATCATGCTCCTGTCGTTCATAGAAAATTTATTCGAGGAACCGTCACAGTGAATGAACAAAACTTTCGACGATAAATCAGAGTCGGTGATTACTTACGCGCATCTGACAGTTGGCAAATTTACGTGAAAGAGCGTAATAAACTCTCCCCAACCAGCATCGTTTTATCATTGTCATCTGGAAGAGAGATCGTGCGCCGTCCTCCCCAAAAAATCGCGCCTCCAGAAGCGACCCTGAAAACGTGCCAAACTTTCAATTTGAGGAAAAAAAGGAAAAAACATCGCGGTGATCCTGGTGATCGAACTCACGTTCGATTTTATTTTTTTTTTCTCGACTATCGAATGGGAGAAAAGTGGAGAAACAAACGGTGGAAAAATGATTACCGTGCCGATGTCCGTTTCCAGTCCTTACATGAAGGTTACGTCCTACAGCGATGCAAGCGCTATTGGCAAAAAGCCTGCAGTGAGTAGATCAAGAAATCGTTCGTAGCCTGATTTTCTTTAATTCGAGGTTGTAAGAATTGCTTTTCTCGTTGCCGTTTCCTCTTTCGATTTAATTTCTTGATTCCTTTGTATAAATTTTGAGACTGCTTATCGAGTTAGCTACGATTTCACATATTTGTTAGATATTTTAATATTTAGTAGTTTTATTATTCTAGTATTTTATTTAGTAGTTTTATTTGTATATTTACATGTACAATTTTTATTTATATTTATTATATTATATATAAACTGAATAGAACTTGAATATTTGCTTCAGTCTTCGAGTTATCTTTATTTTCAATATTTTCTATATTTTTGCATATCGCAACCTATTTATTAATAACACAGTACCGCAGAAATAAATTTGAATAAGCATGAAATAAAATATATGATGCGAAACGAGTACAATGTTTTCGAACTTTTTAAATACATTGCAGATCAAATATGAAAGTAAGAAGTAAATTTAAAATAGGTAGCGTGAATTAATGACATGCACTACTTGATGGACGCGCCGAGTCCTTTTTCCTTTGCTCGTACAAGAATACATAAAAATCGCAGGTCAAGATTTACCAATGCAATACGTGCATTATTTGCGTATTAGAATTATCAAAATGAAATATTCAATGTTTATTAATTTTCATTTGAAATGAATGGAAAATAAATGTGCATTTAGTATTGAGTTAATGAAGAGTTCTAGGAAACAGTTTATTGTTACTGAAGATAATTTAATCATTTTGTAAAGAGATACGTATCATGGGAATTATGAAGTTGTTCTTTAGTATTTTTCTCGAATAAGTGAGGAATAGATTAAAATAATTTATTATGTTATTATGTTGTTGATCGTATTGTATCCTTAATTATATTAGGAAGACTTTTTGGCAATGATAATTTATTCTTTTCTCGTTATCTATTGATTTTTGGAAATCTCTATTTCGTTAAATTTTTACATTAACGAAATTAGAATGTTTAACTCTAGTAGAGACATAAAATTGGCTCATTTTAAATTCAAGGAGTTATATAAAACGGTGTACGAAGAATGGAACAGAACGCATGTTTGATTTTTTCTTTTTCTTTGCCGTTTCTTTAGCCTTTAGCCTTCTTGGTTTTCTTCTCTTTTCTCTCTCATTCCAAGACAGTGTTTGTCATTCCTCGCGTGACATTTTGCTCGCATTATTCGCTCTGTTTCTCAACAAGCGTACATTATTTACGATCTTCTCACGATACTACGTTCATCTTTTAGTTGAACTTTTCATATCGCCCAAATTTCACTAAATTAAATTACGATTAAAATCACTTTCATCTAAAAAATAGTTACAAATTTTCTTTTCTTTTTTTTTTTTTTTTTCAAATACTTTTCGAGTTGTGTTTCATAGTCAAATTACCGCCTTGAGACTTCTGGCACGACTCTTTATTATCTAGACCTTGGTAGTAGTTCACAAAGTGAGACTAATTTATGTCGGAAACGAGAATGTGTTAGAAAGTTTTATCACGATCGAACATTATCACGGCGTCAATCGATATTGATATTTCGTCACGGGTATGCCTAATTCTATTGTCGTCTTTAATCTCACGCCCGTTGTTCCTTCTTATCAGAAGATTATTCATCCTTCGCGCGACTAATCGCGCACGGCATACGCGACGGAGGATGTTCGCCAGCCTGGAAGCTGTTTTCCCTTTGCTTTTCATTTCCGTTCGTCGTCGTCGTCGTCGTCATCAGTAAGACTACGTTCGTGGAACCAGGCGCGGATCTAAATTTACAACAGCGGACGAACGAGCAGGAATCTCAACTCTTTGCCGCGATGTTTGTCGTGTGATCGTGTTATTCCATGAAAAATGTCAGCTTTCTCGGCACAGACTTCTTCCGTGTTATTTCTTAAACGTGACTGAGATTCGCTGGCTCTCAAGTGTTTAAGGATATCGTTGCATTCCTCACGTTTACATCGTACGCGATAGTGAAAGTTACGTAAAGTACTAAACTCGTCTAAAGTCGAGTTTGACGTAATTATTTCGTGATTGAAACTGCCCGCTGCCACTGCCGCCTCCTAGCAGACAGTTTGAGAAACGGATAGTTATTTTGAATCATTTTTCCATTCTAGAATGTAGCAATAGTGTTGACTCTCGTGTATGTCATTCTGTATAATGTTTCTTCGAGTGAGAAATAAATTTTAGTTTAATTCGATATTTCCTAGATGCAATGTATCCATTAATGTTAATTAACAACTCTGCGAGTTCTTTCAGTATGGATTTATATACAGGTAACTGCTTGTGCCAATCGGATAAACTACCAAAATAACATTACTGAAAACTAAGAACGTTGTGATTTGTGATTTATGTAAGTAGAATAGAAGTGGGACAAGTTCTTGAGGACCGTTAGGAATTCCACGATTCATTCAAACGACCGTGAATGCCGTAAATTAATGCTGAGATTATTTATTGATCAGAGTTAAATTTTCATCGAATTAATAAAACAATATGTTTAGAAAAAGTTAGAATTTAAAACCAAAATCAAGTAAAAAATCAAAATGTAGAATGTGAAAAATACTACAGAGGAAAGATGTACATACACAATCGATAAGTTCGAAAATTTCTTTCAACTCTTCCCCCAATCTTTCGCTTTCGTACTGTGGGAATTTTGCTCTGACGAGTGTAAAGAACAAGGATCAACCGATCGGTAAAAAATCTTGAGACTGCGTCATTAACAAGAAAATAAGCATTATTTATATTGCTCGATCACGCGAAGGTTGCTGTGTTAGCATTTTAGTCTGTGCTTATATAACCGAGTAATTTTTTTTCTTAAAAAAAAAAAAAAGAAGGAAAAAGTACTTGAAGTTAGTGTTATGAAAGCCAATAAGAAATGTATTTTACGTGATCGTATGAATTTTTAATACTTCTGCAGTTCGTATCTTACCATTTCATCTTTCACATTCTACATTCCACGTCTTGCGTTCCACTCTCCGCATTCTATAGGCCGCATTCTGCAAATTGTATCTCGTAAAAGTCGGTAAGGGCATCTCCGTGTCAAATACTATGACATACGAGGATATTGGCATACACCAAATTTCCCTGTGAAATCCTGTGTACATTTGTAGAAAGGATTCACGAAATTCTCATTTATTCTGTAATCGAAAGAAGTTGTGATGAAAGGCAACATTTGAAAAATTAGGATCAAAATTTTCAATACGCTTGATTCGTCATTTTCTCATTAGCACATAAAAGTCCGTAGTCTCCTAATTAATAACGGAGACAAATTTTCTCAAATATTCTGTCTGAAGTTTACCATTTTTATCAGAAACGATTATTAAAGCGTAGTAAAGATCACTCGTTAAGATTTAATTTCCTTGCAAAGCGCGGTTCTCGAATCAACGTGTTGCATTGGTGAAACGTGTTAGTCGAAAACATTTAACCAGATTTCTTCACATAATTCCAGTAATAACCAGAATTTGGTAAATGCGCGATAAGCCGAAGGAGAGACGTTCGATCGACTCGTGTATCCGAGCTCCGTCACGAATTTTTGTCAGTAGCCAGGAGCCTCGTGCCAAAGTTATGGCATTTCGATCACGTACCAGTGTTTCTGCTTTCACAATTCTTTGAATTCTCTCAGTGACAACGACGGAAAATGGCGATGGTGGAACGAAAAGGAACGAATGTCTCAATGGATATACATACGTACATAGTTGCAAACCAGTTTTTCGTTCATAGATTTCACAGTGACTCCAAAAAAAAAAAAAAAAAAAAAAAAAAAAAACGTACTCATTAACATGCGTAATCGTCTAATAGTAATTTCTGCAACAAAGTGTAAGGTATATCATTTTACCTGTTCCCGTCGGATTGACATGATTGCTTGTTTTTGACTTAATGGTAATTTAGTCACGCAGGAGAGATACGTTTCATTCTTTCTCTTTCCCCTTCTATTGTCGTTTTACCGTACGTGCAAGAAGTACGCTATGTCCTCTTACGTATCTTTCTGTAGTTATCTTGCAAGAAGTGTCTTGTTAGATCAAGCATTTACACCGTTGGCTACAAGTATTGGGAACATCCACTCGAAAGATCTCCGACAAATTTTACTGTATCTGATAAATCAATACAGTAAATTTTCTCGTATATATCTTCATAGAACCTGTATAAAATAATTAGAAAAAAGAAACAGTAGAAAATACGTATGTAATTTGTAGTAAATCAGAAGAATCGAGCACAATTTCATTCTAACACATCGTAATTCCCTCCTTCGTGAACTAAGTTGATTTGATATTTGCGCACTATCGTCGACTCTCTATGAGTGTTATATTAAACATAAATCAGCAAATGGAAAATACATGCATCTTCTTTCCTACGATGCATTTACTTACGCAAGCTTCTCGTGTATTTTGTAACATATATACATGTAAAAAAAAAACTGTCTACCTCAAATTGTCTGGTTGTCGTAACTCGTTCATCTCCAATGAAATTAATATAATCGTTTGGGCGATAATAAAAAAATTCGCGTGGTGCTGCGTAGCCGTGGTATTTATATAACACAGAGTGAAATGGATATTCGTGCAAGATTTGGGAGCGACAAGCTGTCTGCATATAATTAGACGTCTCGAGTCGAGTGCTATACATTCTTAGGTGGATCTGAAACGTTTCCATCCACGATCGTTACCACTTGTGTAGCAAATATGACTTTCTTGGCATTAAAGCTGAATAAATAACGAATAAGTAGCAATATAGAATATAAAAATAAAATGTTCTCTCAGCTTGATCATTAGCATTGCTAGTAAATTATTTTGGTACACATTAAAATTACATTGCATAAAAGTGCGAGGGTTAGTCGCATTGGGAATAAAAGTGTACTTACACATTCCAGTTTAATGATACTTTAATCTTTGAACGAGAGAGAATTTATACACGATTCGTGTATGGTGGCCAACGATTCTTATTTTAATCTGTATAAGTGTTGGCAGACACACGTGAGGCATTCCACATTTCAATGGAAACTGTGTCAACGAGGATCAAAGACCTTACGCGCATGGCTATCCACACGATCCAGGTTTTCCTTTTTTCAGCGTCAAATCAAATTAAGCCCAACCTGCGGCAATTAGGATTTAATTATGGTCGACACATGGCACGCATGAAAATGTAACTCCCGTTTTTTTTCTTCTTTTTCTTTTTCTTTTTCGCACTGTTGTTCCATAAACGAATATGGGCTGAAAGCACTTGTACAGTTTTACAGAAGTATCAAAATGTACGAAATCTGTCTAATTGCAAATGTTAAGAGTTTTTGGATTATTTTTATTTCATGAGAGTAAGTAATACTTTGCACATAGTTTAATACATGATATATTGGGTTGTGGCGCAGTTCATAGTGTAACTGCAGGCTATGGTGAACAGTAAACATGTTATGATAACATAGCTTTAATCATCGTCTCTAATTCAACTTTTCTAAATTGCATGAAAGAATGAATGGATCTGCATTTATTGTCATTCACAGGAGATCTTTAATTGCCATTGACACAGTTTTCATCAAATTTCTATTCATCAATAATTAATATCTAGTTGCCTACCCTGTCAAGGAAAATTTACGTAATAACAGGCCTGCGATAGCTGTTACCGAAACGCTGTAATTAAAAAAAGGCGAGGGAAATCACTCTTTGAATTTCATGTATATTCCTTAAAATACGTTCGCGAAATACTAGCTTACCTTTGTTTCCTTCCAAAATTGCTATGTACACATCGCAAGAATAGATAACTGCACGCGCAAGAAGTAATCACGCATGAGCAAAAGTTTACCAAGTGAGAGTTGCATCACCAATCTTCAACATGTATCTTAGCAGTTTGATTCGACTCTGTTAGTTCCACAAAATGATCGTTAATTTCTTGGCTATTGGAAATATTAGTCGACCATTTTGATGAAAATGCATATCAAAGTTCTTCTGAGCAGATTTTTATCCAAATTCATGTTTTTTTATAAATATAAGTAAAAAAATTATACTATTGTATACTATATACTATACTATACTGTTATATAGCAAAAAAATACTGTATATAATAGTATATAAATATTATACTATACTATTATATAGCAAAAAAATACTATATATAATACTATATATAGTATTGTGTAGCGAAAAAAATAGTGTGTATATATATATATATATACTATATACTATATATTATATTATACTATTATATAGCAAAAAAAACTATATATAATAGTATATAAATATTATATACTATATAGCAAAAAAATTATACTACTATGTTTCATACGTACATTTAAAAGAAATTAGAACAATTCTTCTGAAAAATTCTGAAACAATCGCGTTGCGATCGTTTTCCAAAGTTTTTAAACAGTTTTAAAAGATTGCACGATGCGTCGTTCCCATTGCATTCGGATTGAGCGAAAATTCCGGGGAATTCCAGTTGTCAAAGAAAAAGAAGAAAAAGAAAAGGAAAGAATACTATTCACATCGTCGACTCCTCCACAACGAAGGTTCATTCACGGACGTGAGATTCGCGCGTGCAGTGGATCTCATTAATTCCTGGCCGTGAAACGCGTCGGAAAAGCAGAGGGAAACGATTTCTCCGCCGCGTCATTTTCTCACGATCGTCGATCATGCGAGCGTCCTTGGTTCGGGAGCACCGCTTACGAAATGCCCGTTTCTATTTAACTGCAGCTCGATGAGACGGTTCACAGGGTCGTTCTCGGAGACACTCGATCTAATTTCCCATGCACGCACTCAATCGAGCAGCGTCACGACGCAAAACCGTGTTCCTTTCGATGATCACGCGCGCCTTCCGTACCTCGAAATTGATAACGATCAATTAGGAGCGAATGTCAACAATGACAGAGAAACCAGACGCGTAGAAACAACGCGTTGGAAGACCTTGTGAAAATTCACGATTCTTCCCCAGTTGCGCATTTGAAGCAGAAGAGACTCGACGAAGGTGATCGTTTGAAAGGAAAAAATTTTAGTGAAAAAATAGCAAACTAGTAAATTAACAGTCGTATCTTTTTTTTTTTTCATTTTTCTTAGAAGACTTGAGAAATAGAAAACTATGACGCAAGGTTTCTTGTTATACGATTTGTTGCAGTGCTCGTTATGTGACGACGGGAAACAGGTTATTTATATCCAGTCCAACTGTTCTCTTATTAAGAATAATTGAATCCAGAAGTAAAGACGGCGAGAGAAGTTACATTTCTTACGACTCGTCGAATCACAGTTCACCATTCAATAGATATTGTCTGCTAACGCATTAGATAAGTAAATTCGTCAGCGCGTGTCCCTTGTATTTAACGTAACCGCGCGTCTTTTGTCGTACATGTGAATGGTTTCGAGACGAGGAATAATTCGAAATAAAAACAAATTTTAATCACCGTTCCTAGAGAATTTACATTCTACCAGGTTCTTATTCATTAAGATCAAGATTGAAAAGGAGAATAATTAAGAGGGAAGAATCCCAGTCTCAACGTGTTTTGTAGCCGTGTTTGCTATTCATCGCCACTGCACAGATTGCAGCCAAGTGTGTATCAAGTGTCAGTCGTACATATTTTTACAGAATGAGAAAGGGCTGGCTGGATGATAAAAAGAAAACTCGTCTGGTAATTGGATAAAGGAAGCCCCACTGCTTTGTGCCGATCTGTGTCAGCAAGTAGCGACTACACTGGCGGGATCCTCCTATCACAGCCGAGAAATACCTCTCACGGTCGTCCGAATAACCACTCTCGTCAAGATAATCTGTTTCTCATTGATACAAATTGTTTCCTGATCGGTCGAGTCATATCTCGACCAAGAGTCTTCGGTTAATCGTTCGTGATGCGTCGCGCAATCGAAATCCAGCCGGTGATTTGCATAATAAATTGCACTTGTCACCGTTCGTGATCAAATACCGTAAACGATTGCCTGTTTATCTTTTTCCTTCGATTCTCCGAATTCTCGGGCAGACGTTTCGTTTTTTTTTTTCTTTCTTTTTCTTTTCTTTTTTTTCCTTCGTGAACGATGTTTCAGATGGACGCGCGTGTTCGTTCGTAGTGTCACTGCACACGTTCGTCGTAGCTCGCGAACGAAGCGGAGAACTCGCGTGTCTCACGCGAGATTGCTCATGAAAATTGGTGTAACCTAACGCTTGGCCAGTCACCCTGGCGACGCTTGGATGAGCCCGACGCACGAAGAATTTGCAATACGCAAACTGTTCGTTATCTTCGTTTGAAATTCGATCTTGCACATGTGGTAACAGCAGCAACAGCAGCAGCACTTTGTGCCTGAGAGAAGAAATTTCTGAAACGAAAGTAACTTTCGTGCAAGAAAGTTGTTTTGTAAGTCGGATATGACGTAGCATCGTACTAGTTTCAGTGGTCTAGTTGTACCAGCCACATTAGCCACGATCGATCTTTCTAGATCTTTGAATGGTAAATAAATTTATCCACGTCTAATTACTCAATTGCGAATGTTTGTGAATTCATCTAGATTTTTGTAAACGTAATTGCGAAACTAGATCTTAAACTAGAGATAACGTTTTATCGTCAAATGCTACGTGTAATAATGTTAACCCTTTACACTCCTGTGTCACGCTGGAGACGACGATACAAATTTGTTATAGAACTCGTATGTCATACTAAGAAAAATACTACACTTTAAAAGATCCTAAAAATTAAATCTTATAATAACAATAATCCTAAAAATTAAATCTATGTAATCTATATAATAACAATTATAATAATAATTCTAAACATCAAATCTTATAATAATAATAAAATAAATTCTGAAGCGCTGAATTCTACCGCTGTAAATTACTTCAATTCATTTCCCCAGAAATAAATACACGTTTACGCCCAACAACATTGAAAATAAATCGAGCGCAAAGGATTGTAAATAAATAGCAAGAGCTGATAAAGCATGACGATGGCTAAGAATGAAGCTAACGAATGATGAATGTGAAATTGTTTAAGAGACATGCGAAGGGTGGGAGGGGAAAAGAAGGGAAAACCATGCGGTCGGCGAGTGCTCTCGAAATAAATTTATTTTGGTCCACGGCCATCGGCCACGTTTGGGGCACGTTTTCTTGCGAAATCAGTTTTGTATATTAATGATGCAGTCGAGCTGCTACATCCTGGACTATTTCTGGGATGAATTTTTTCCTCGAAAACATGTCGCCGATATACGACGCATGGGGTGGCGATGCACGTGCACCGCGTTATTGTTGTAGAACAGCGTGAATTATGTACGTAAATCGATACGTCGCTACGTAAATCGGCGAGCTTTGTAGCCTCAATCGAGAGGGATCTCTGTTCGATAAACCTCGCCACGATCTTGAAAGTGAACGCAGCCTCCCTTGAATTCTGTAATTTATGCCTTAAACTTAAAATCAAAGTGGAACGATAAATTTAAATAATTTCCATTTGTACGCGAGAATCGCGAGAACTCTTGAGTTATTAGGGACACGATTGTCCTCTGTGTCGCGTGACAGGAATTAATTTGCAACTTCAATACTGTAATGACATGTCGCGAAGGAGATTACAACTCAATGCTTCCCTTTGTTTCTAGGTTCAGCAGTTCCTCAGAAATATGAAGGAAAACAGGGATGTCCCTCAAAGATCGCAGAGCAGCGCGGCGAGCCTGATGTCTCTAGGTGCTGACATATCTCCAAGCTCTTCCCATTTCTTCGAGGTGACGTTTCTGTTTCCTTTTAAACGTTTTTCTTTTAACATTCATCTACAACGCAGAGCGCAACACGAGATTAGTTTAGAAGTAAAATTCATTCAGTGATAAGAGTCGTACCTGTCGTTGATACTAACAACAGCTTCTAAATATTAAATTTAAAAGAATAGCGTAGGTGTGATCTTTAAAAGCTAGAGATACTTGACTTAACTTGACTAACGATCGACAATTTGTTTTCAGGTGCTCTACGTAGGGAAAATCAGAGTGTCGCATCCGAAGGTATCGGAGACCTTTATAGACGATGCGCTGGTAAGATTTCGCGTTCACGGTCTCGAGAAATCGAGACCATCGGCGACTAACTTTCTTTCCGAGTATCAACGTCAATCACTTTTAACGTCTTCCAATAACAGGAGAAACAGCACGGTAAATTATCTCGACCTCTTCCAGTTTTCTGAAATAAATTACACACTATGTACATGCTAATTACAGAGTATTTAGAAAAAAAAAAAATTGTACTTCAGGAATCCAGTGCTAGCGAGGCTGGAAGTATAGAAAATGTATCCGGAAGTGGTATCATATCGCCGGTCAACTCGCTGGGTGTACCATCGACGCTTACCGGGTCGGTGGAAACGTTTCCAAAGACGCAGAACGCCAATCTCGCGGAGAAAGACGAGCGCGAGGAGAACCGAGACGTTACGAACAATAATTCGATGCAAGTGCCAGAAGTTATGCGAACCCGGGCGTCTTCCACAGGCAGCGTATTGAATACCAGGAGGGATTCGTTGGCGAGAGGGAGCGACGAACATAATCGCACGATGCTCTTCCAGGTACGGAATTATTCATATCGTGACGTGAAAATTCGTTATTGAAACTCGTCTGAAATCTGGCGTTAAATTTTAGGTAGGCCGGCATGACTTGAGACTAATCAGCCCGGATAGGAAGCAAGTGCTGCTTCACAAACAGCTCAGAGACGTGGCCAGTTGCGTGCAAGGCGTGAAGAATCCAGAACATTTTGGTTTTATTTGCAAAGAGAATAACGTGGAGTTTTTTATCGGCTACGTATTCAAGTGCCAATCGGAATCGGTTGCGGATGATCTTGTTGCCGGTAAGACAAGTTTGTCGATGGCATTTATTTCGATCAAATAAATTTGATAATACATACTTCGTTTTTATCAATTAATCTTATCTGCGTGTCGAATATAGTATATTGTTTCCATTGTTTTCGAATCAAGTACATTTGATTTCGCAAAAAGATAATGCGTAGCACAATGTGGAGTACACATACGTGATATAAAAAAAGCGTCACAATTTGAAATAATGTACTGACTGTTTTAGCCATTTCGCAAGCGTTTGTTGGAACATGCGAGGTTCCAAGAAAGGAACGATATCCCGTATTTTCATGCGAACACTGCCCGATGTATTGGTATAATAAGTTGTGCCAGGAAATCGAAGGTAATTACGAGCATACTCGTTTCTTTCTTCTCCCGTTAATTTACAAGAAAATTGTGGGACGAGTAAGAGGTTCGCGTGTTCTCCTTGTCCTACAGGACAAAACGATAGGAGGACTCAGAACATCATTTTCACACGGATGGAAATACTGCCGGAGGATGAGCAGGAAATTGTCGTTACTAAATACAAAAATGCCGAAGCTGCTGGCGGCACAGGGACAAGTTTACGCGAGCAAAATCAATTTTTAATGAGGCTGTTGCGTGTCCATTGCGAAGCGAAACAGGCCAGACACGTGCATGACACAGCGGAAAATAGGTAAGATTTCTTTTAACAAAAAGATATCATCTCAAGCGTTTATCGAACGTTTGTCGTACAAATTTTTATTGATATTGAGATGATTTCATTTAATCCATAATAATACATTGGCAGGAGTGAATTTCTTAATCAGTACTTAAGCGTGGGTGTCGGAAGCACAATATTCATGAAGGCAAAGCGCTCGCTTACAAATAGCTTTGACAACCTCATGAAGAGAAAGGGTTCGCGGGACGACCTTGGACTTGGTTCACATTTAAAAGATACGAGCCACCTTAACACTGTGATACAAAAAAGCGGTAGCCAAAGCCCCGATATGTCGCGACAGTCATCCATAACCGATATTTCGCCGGATTCTAACAGGCCCAGATCTCTAAGGGTTTCGCCTGAACAGCAATTAACCGTGAACACTGGACCAAAGAGTTCTATGATGGACATGTGCGTGCAATTTTTCAAAATTACGATATATTGTAGATGATTTTTGACAATTATATTTTCGAATAGATTCCTGAAGGTGGGAAATTCGCCAAAAATGTCTCCAACCGAAGCGGATGGAAATAATTCGGTGCATTCGAATAGCTCGTGGAGACAAGCTATTTTGAATCGAGTCGTAACTCCTAATAAAGATCACGAAAAGGAAAATGATAAACCAGGAAATATTAGCATCATTAAATCCCCTCAGGTGACGCCAGCGCGCAGAACAAAACAAGAATTGAGGGAACTTTGGAAAAAAGCAATCAATCAGCAATTGATACTTATACGCATGGAGAAGGAGAATGCGAGACTTAGAGGTATGTAATATATCATGTCTTTTTGTGAATAATAAAAATATAATTATCTAAAAATGTACTTGTCTTTAGTTCGCCAAGAGGAAGCGACTGTTAAGAGAATAAAATTGGAATATGATGAACTTAGTAGCTGCGCTCGTGAATTAGTAGAAGTGTGGGACCTTCTTGTAAGTAAGGAGTCAAGGATCTCTACAAAATGTGATAATCAAATGCTTTTACACGCTATTAAACAAGGTAGGTTGCTATAAAAATTTTTAAGTATCAGATTTATTATTTCTGACCTTAAAATTATACATATATGTGTGTGTAATATAATTTATATCGATGTAGGTGTACCAAAAGGAAAGAGAGGAGAAGTATGGCAATTTTTGGCCGAACAATTTTGTTTGAAGCAACCGCCCATAGACACGCACGATTTTCCTAATTACAATACAGCATACGATTTACTTTTAAAACAACTCACGTCTCAACAACATGCAATTTTAATAGACTTGGGCCGAACATTTCCAAACCATCCGTATTTCAGTTCACCTCTGGGACCTGGACAATTAGCTTTATTCAATTTATTGAAAGCTTACTCGCTTTTGGATCATGAAGTTGGTTATTGTCAAGGTCTTAGTTTCGTGGCTGGGGTCCTTCTTTTACATGTGAGTTTAAATATTTTTTGTAATTAGTTTATTTTTAATTTTTGTTAATGAATATTTTTTTCTTAAAACACAATGTATTGCATTTCTTTTAATACTGTTTCTAATAGATGTCAGAAGATCAAGCCTTTTTTCTTCTGCGGCACTTAATGTTCCGAAGAGGCCTAAGGAAATTGTATCTTCCCGACATGGCAGCATTGCAATTGTATCTGTATCAATTATCTAGGCTGTTGCACGATAGGTTATCAACAATTTATAATCATTTCGACAAGCATGAAGTTTCTCCTACGCTGTACGCTGCACCATGGTTATTAACTTTATTTGCCAGTCAATTTCCACTTGGTTTTGTCACTAGAGTTTTTGGCAAGTAAAACAAGATGAATACAAATTCACTTGTAGAGATATTTATTTTCACATTCTTATTTTTAAAATATTCATTTTATGTATTTATCGTTGTAGATTTACTGTTTCTGGAAAGTACTGAGGTACTTTTCCGAGTATCGATGGCATTATTAGAAGAGCACCAAGATCAGTTATTAATGTGCGACAGTTTCGAAGAAATTATGGAATACCTTAAAGTAAGGAAGAAAGACATTTGTGGATTAAATAACTTCCGAAAATGGCTATTATTATTTCTTCGTTGTTTTATTTAATTATAGACGCGTGTGCCAGCTGTAGATAAAGAGATTCTGGATCGTGTTATGAAACGCGTATTCTATCCGGATCAGGAGATTACGAAGCAATTAAACGAATACAGAGTGGAATACCAAGTATTGCAGGAAGAAATGATGTCGGTGAAACCGCAAATCGAAAGTCTGGAGAAGTTCAAAATACTTAACAAGCAACTTACGCAAGAAGTCGCTCAACTCAATGAGCAACTCGAAGTAAATCTTATTTAAAAGTTCGAAGTTAATCTTATTTAAAAGTCATACATTTTTACTATTTCTAAAATAAATCAAATTATATTTATAGATTACTATGAGTAACTTGCACCGTTTGGAGACAGGACGATCAGTGCAGCAATCGACCCTATTGAAACTCGAGTCTCACAACCGTAGTCTCGAAGTTACTGTCGCCACATTGGGCGCGTTCATTCAACAACTCTCCGAAACTCGTCCAGACATTGAATTTCCTGGTGAAATTCGTCGAATAATCGCTCAGCTGAGTCTCGCTGAAAAACGAAGAAGCACAACCGGCCGATCGTTCCCTCTAAAAGTGATCGAGGACAACAACAAGATGGGAATGATTAAAAGTAACTCCACAGGAAGAGAATCTCACAACTTCTTGAAAAATAACAGCGTAGTGGATCCCCCTTATCCTTTAAAATCCACGCTGAGCCAACCAAACTTGGCCACGAAACTCGAGAAAGTCTCGTCGTTTTTCTCGAATTCGCACAATCATATTCAGAAGCAACGAGCACAATTGGCCGCTCTTAGAAACGAGTACGCAAGCGAACAGGGTGTCAGAAACGACGAGAACGATCCGAAAACCGTCAACATTGACATTCAAATCACCGACGCGATGAACTCGACCGAAGAGCAGGACATACCGCAGAACGATGATAATCATTTGAAGATCCAGCCAATCAACTTAGAAAAATCGGCTTCGCTGCCATTGAACGCGAAGATAAAGCTGAAGTCGTCCAAGTCCGCTTACGAACTGGGATCCGTTAAGAAAGTACCGATTACCAAGTTGGAAGTTACGAATGACGACAACGTGACGAGTTTAACTGGAACGATACATCCGTTGGATTCCTGTAGCGACGTGAACTTCAGATATGGCGGAACAACGAAATTAAAGTCGATAAAGCCAACGAGATTTCCAAGTCCAAGCGGCCAGGACGAAGGTGTGAGCAAGAACGGCCAGAGCCAGAATATGGAGACGTTGAACAGATAACAATTGCTGATGATGCTGCGTTCACGGAAGATACCTTGGAAGATAACTAACTTGAGAAAAGTCTATCCGAAAAGCTAACGGAACGGAACATTGTCCAGGTTTTACCTTTATATTTGTCGTTCTCTCTTATATATCTTACAATAACTTTTTGATACGGCAACGATCAGTTTTCATTTTTTAACGAGATATATCCGTCGTTCGTAAGGAGCAGTCTGTCGATCAAAATATGCTGAGACTCGCACTTTCCTTTTACTTGTACCAATGATTTTAATATCAAGTGATAAAGAACGGAAGAGAAGCAAAACTTATATATAACAAAGTCAATTTATAATATATAAAAACACGGTGAATATTGTGTGCATGCATGTGCATGGGTGTGTGCGTCAAACATAGTACGTATCGTGTATATAGATAAATGAGAAGTTTAGAGAAGAAGAATTAAGAAGAATGAGTACAGCCGACTTAGTAATTCTCAAAAATTAATATAATATATTAATTGCTGATGAGAGGTTTGTTTGGAACGACAGTAACACGGTTTCTATTGACTTTTGCGAAATAACAGAATTGTAGATAATCGTAATTGGAGGATATATTATTTAATAAAGTAACGTGTTACTGGCGTAAACTAAATTTCTTACAATCCAGCAAGTAGGAGTCATATCTGTATCAAAATGTACACTAGTTTATTACAAAATTGATAGGAATTCGTTTAAGAAATAAATATTGAATTAAAGGAATAAACGTTGTTTGTTCGATTAATGATACATCTTTTGTTGTTAGTATATAGTTGCCCGAAATCTTTATTTAGCCACGTAGCAAGTTTATTAATGGATGAGATAATTTAAATTTTCGATAGTCTTTTCAAGTTGTTCAAGAATTCCTAGCTAACAATACAAAATATATCGTTGCATTAATAATAGAAACATATTTTTGAATAACGATAAAACAATAATCTTTTCATTTAATTACGAAGAATTCCTATTAATTTTGTATAAATCGTCGAGCGAAGTGCCAAACTTTTTAGAAAAAAAGAAAAAAAAATGTTTTTAAACTGTAAACGTCTTGTGTATATTCAAAACATATTTATAAGATATAATTTATATAATTATTGTGCACTGTGTAAGATTCGAGGAATCAGCAAGTATTATTACTATTTTTGCACAAAGGAAAGCCTTGTGATATCAGGGATATATATGTAATATTTAATATCGTTTTAACATTCTTATAGGGAAAGAAATCATTTTTTAAATATTAAATCATGATGCCGATAGTTCGTGAAAAATACTCAAAATAATATCAATAGCAAATTCGTACTCTTATTGCGTGTCTCGATTAATCTTTTCGTCTGTAACAAAGCGATAAATATTTTTCACTTCACAGTAACATATTGTAAAATGAGGAAATACAAAGAAAGTTTCTGTAAGTTTGTATAGTAATCATTAGGAAGGATAAAGTATTTTATAGTATTAAAGTTTCTATCTTCCGAATAGCGATTTTTACGGGTAGGTAAAACTAGGAATTTTAATCGTAAATTGTGATGAACAATTAAGAGGTAACGTTAATATATTTATAGCTTTTATGCACATGTTACTGTTAGTATATAGAAACTATTATTCTAATGTCGATATACATAATAAGTAAGATGCAACCGTGGACATTTGTTTGTTCCCCATACTTAATTTTATTGTGATAGCAGTCAATTTATTTGATCAAAGAACTAAGAGGAAATATTTTAGGTATAGAGGGGAGAGAGAGAGAGTATCATTACTGGGAAAAAAAGGACAAAATATGAGTTTATACTGTTTTATACACACCAAGAAAATTATATCGAAAATTTCATACATCCATTTTTTTTTGCATATCTGACTTGTAATGTAAATAAAGCTTTTTCAAATCTTCTGTAAAATATATATGAATACAACATTTCGATCATATCATAGACAACTGTAATGTTCCCTTATGATAAAACTTCAAGTATGAAATAAATAACTATATTACCACAGACATTTGTTTTTATACCTATCTCATAAATTTATGATCAGTATAATTTGAAAATTTTTTAGTTAACAAAAAACTGCAATTGTAATCACAGTTGACCAGCACTATTTGTTATATAACTTTCTTTTTTAATTGCAAGTTTCATAACAAGTTCATTATGTCAAATACATGGCAATATAATCTGTAATTGTATTGCGTATAGTAATAATAGGATTGCCAAGGTTATCTTTTACGTAAAAATTTATCAATTTTGTATGATAAAAGTTTGAACAAATTTCAACTTCATTTGGCAAGACATTTCAATCCTTTACCCATTACCTATTCTAACATTTGCAAAAATTGCAAAAACGTATACAAAAATGTACAAAATATAATAACCTTTTGCATCTGCAAAAGTTCATAAATTTAACCTTTTCATTAGTTTAACAAGTTTCTTTTTACAAATAAAAATTTGATCAATACATGGACACAAGTACTAGCTGTTAACTTATGCAATGTGGCAGACAAGGAGCGCAACACTGTTAGACGAGGACAGACTTATGCAATGGCGTAGACAAAGAGGGCAACAGTGTTAAACGAGGACACACTCAAAGTCTACGGCACAGATATGTCCGTCCTTTTCCAACGCTAGCGTCCTCCTTGTTCACTGCGCGTATATGTCTGTCCTTGTCTATCACAATTGCCTTCCTTGTCTAACGCACGCATATATCTGTCCTTGTCTACCACTATCGCCCTCTTTGTTTACCGCACGTATGTGTCTGTCTTTGTCTACCACTATTGCCCTCCTTGTCTACCGCGCGTATATGTCTGTCCTTGTCGCACGCTAGTGCTCTCCTTGTCTAATGACGCTAGACAAGGAAAGCAACTGCGACAAGGACATCCTTTGATCTATTGAAAAAAAAATTCGACTTTTTACACACACGTTTTTCAAGAACAAAACATACATAGGAAGAAAGCGGGGAGTCTAATTTAAGGAAGCTTGTTTAAGTATACTTTACGTATATAGAGAATATTCTAATTTCGTTTTTACCTTAGGAGTAGTGTCAGTAGTGAGTGCATAATTTCGCGCAAACTATAGCGAATATTAGATTCAGATTTATTTGCAAACGTAACTAACAGCATTATCTTTGAAATATATTCTCGTGGAGTGCAAATTCGTGACGTGAAAAATTAAAATTTATTATTCCCTCTATATGGTTATCGACCGTTTAGTTCCACCGGTCTGCCACAACGCGGCAGTGTTTCTTAAAACATCCCCTGTTTCTTTCCCCGTAAAACAGAGAAATTTTTGTTTGCGAAAAAACCTAATTTAGCGAAATGAATTGTGAACTTTAGCGTTTGTATTACCCTAATTAGACCCTTAGCTTTCTTTTCATACCCCATTTGACCCGCAAAATTCAGAAATAAGTATTTTTATAAATATTTAGTACCACTGGGCTGCCGCTAGATGGCGCCACCATGTCCATTTTGTGACAGTTCGCAATAATTACAAAAAAAAACCTAATTAAGAGGCATAATTTGCAAACTTTTTTATATGCTTCCTTAAATTAGACTCCCCGCTTTCTTGCTATGTATGTTTTGTTCTTGAAAAACGTGTGTGTAAAAAGTCGAATTTTTCGACGGATGTCCTTGTCGCACACTGTTGCTTTCCTTGTCTAGCGTCATTAGACAAGGAGAGCACTAGCGTGCGACAAGGACAGACATATACGCGCGGTAGACAAGGACAAACATATACTTGCGCTAAACAAGGAGAGCGATAGTGGTAGACAAGGGCAGACATATTTGCGAAAAGAAATTAGTTCCTGTTGTAAACTCATAAGTGTTTTATTATCATGTAAGTTGATTAACAAATTAAAGGAGAAATGTGCAATTATTTGCTTTCCGACGATATTAACGTACTGTTCTGTCTGAAAAAGTGTGCCGATAAGAGATTTTTTCTGCCTCTACGTTATATACAGTTCTTATAGAAATTAACTCTTAAATTAAGACTTAATGTTTTGACTTCGATATGCTAGTCCTGAAAAGAGAGAAAGACAGTCATGAGTTTCGTGAAATTAATTTCTTACAGCTGTTATTATTATACAGCAACATGAAATTCTTTTACGTTTGCATTTGTTTGCTTCCACTGAGTACTATGTATGGCGACTGAGTTTCTTTTTGTTTTGCTTGCAGTAAATTAAGCGTTCCTAGAGGCGTGTCTGTAGATGACATTCGCTTCATTAAAACTTCTTGTTCTGCTTTCTTCATTCGTTTCTCAACCTATATAAATCGAAGTTGCATTCAGTCTAAATCTCGTAGTTTAAAGAGGATAGAATGTAGAAAATAAATAGGTCGACCTTATTTTTTCCTGGGCCTTTCCCATGGAATTTATGCGAGAGATATCGGAAAGCTTCCTTTGCACTTAAAACGTGACCATCGTCGTCGATGTATTCCAGCTTAACGTTCGGTTTGAAACCATCTTTCTCTTTGAACTCTGACGTTGGACCATTGAAACGATCCCTTCTACCAAATTTGTCATCATCTCTGGAAAACAGAAAGAAATACAAATAACAATAAGCTTTATTTAAATTATAAACCTTAACGATAGCTCGTGGAATTCGGTGTTTCGAAATTTATGTTACCGCGAACAAAAAATTTATAAATTCCAAGATACATTACATTATGCGATTAAATTAATACGAATCTAAACAAGTCGATATAATTATCGTAATCAATCATATATACTTATGAGAAATATATTTAAGTTA
Source organism: Tetragonisca angustula (assembly GCA_036937485.2). NCBI lineage: Eukaryota > Metazoa > Arthropoda > Insecta > Hymenoptera > Apidae > Tetragonisca > Tetragonisca angustula. Next base: position 1,687,656 of record JAWNGG020000021.1, read on the forward strand.
ACTAATATATTAACTAATTATATAGTAAATTATTAGTAATCATTCCTCTAAAAAAAAGATTAATTTTTATGACATATTTAATAAAACGTATACCGATAAATATTGAAAAAATTTAAGTTTAAACCAAGAGCATGTCTAAGTCTTCATCCTAAAGGTTATTTTATTGTCCATACTTGAACATGCATGTACGGAATGCAATAATACAAAATTATACTGTCGATAGCAGATGAACTTTTTTTTTCTTACTAATTATGTTAATGGCAACTTCGATCCATACTTGGACTTGTCTAGAACGCTCGTACAGACCTCGCTTGGAACAGTAAAATCGCATAATATAAACATACCTCTATCAATCCTACTCTCTTCTCAGGCCTTTCATCATCTCCGACAAAGTAGTTAATCTCTTGTTGCGGTAGCAGATCATCCATTTTCCGAGCACCGAAATCTGAGCTCTCTATTTACGACTGTTAACTAACAGTTTGAAATTCACTAGAGACTTGTCTAACAAGATTCGTTGGTGTGCATTCAATAGAAGAGTATTTCTCACACTCGTTTTTCTTTTCAAATATGTGAGAAAGCTTCTTGTATTGAATGATAGTTATATTCCATACATACCCGTAAGTCTTGTCCTCTATCGAGTAATTTTGAGCCTGTAGATGAGCGAAACGAGACGCCGATGGTCTACTACTATCCTCTTTTTGTAAATAACCTTTACTCATAGCGAGTTTTAACGCTCCACCAACGCCGTGCCCGAGCGAAGGTTCTGCATCCAAAATCGCAGCTTCCATTGCTACTGGTTCTGACGTACTTTCATCTATTCGTAAAATATAAAACGATTGCATAAGATTTCTACAGTGTAAAAGATTGTGCTTGGATATTGCAGATACCTAAGTGAACAGTATTCCACGCGCCACGACCATCGTCCTCCTCTTCGTTTGCAGGAGGTTCCTCTTTGACTCCATCCATTTCAAAGTCCTATATTTTTTTTTATTTTAAAAGAAAAGAGATTCAGATAATAAGTTTGGGAAAGAACATAGTAATAAAATACTCAATACCATTAGTTCTTGTCCATTTTCTTCCCTATTCCCGGCAAGACCATAAGTAGGAATGTCTCCTAAAGTTCTGCAAAATTCTGCAGTAGCGTTAAGAACGATATTTCCAGATTGATTTTCTTCAGAACCCATAGGCTCTTGTTTTATGGTTTCAACAACCTTTTCAATACTTGACGATTGCGATTCCTTCAATTTTTGAGCTTTCTTTAATGCTAATTGTAATTCCAGCTCTTTGTCATCTTCTTCCAATTTTATTCCACTGAGATCTTCAGCAGGAGCTTGAAAATGAAGAAAAATTAATTTAATTTATAATTTGAATGTCAAGAGATGATTGTAATTTCTAAGAAATACATGAAATACCTCCCAAATCATCTACATCTAAAGCATCATTTTCTTTTACATCCTCAGTTCGTTTGGTTCTTCTACTTCCAAGATCTCGAAGATAATCATTATCTTCAGGAATTAAGTCTTCCGCTTTTAATTTCTTCCTGATTTTTCGAACCTGAAGTAATAATAATAAATAATAACAAAAATGTTAATTGCACAGTGGTCAAAAGTGGCATGAAATTTTACCTTTTTCTTTGGCTTTTTAAATTTTGCAAGTTCTTCCTCATTATAATATTCACTAGCCAGTTTCGGCTCTGTTAATTGCAATGATTCTAACCGTTTGTTTGCTAAACGTTGTTTCACGTAGTCAAGTTTGTTCTGTTTGACATCTTTGATATTGTTAACACCTAGAGTGAAAGTCTCTTTTTTCGTCCCTTCGATCTCTTCATCATATTTTTCTAAAATCGTTTTCTTTGGGAATCCAAATTCATCGAAATTATCGTCGTCGTATGCATCGTAACCAGACTTTTTCGTCTTGTTGAAAATATTACGTTGATAACGTTCCTCATCCGTTATATTTACGTTAACGAGCACATCATCGCCTTCTTCTAACACTTCCTGATCTTTCAGTGTCAAGATCAGTGTCTTACCTTCTTCAAATTTGTCCTGTTGAACGTCGTAATGTAAATAAATGAAATAATTATAACAACATTGATCTAAATACTTACAATATTGTGTTCCACTTTGAGGCCCTTTAAATTTTTTTCAGTGTAAGCCGTATTGCGGGCAGCGTGAATTTCTTCTTTAACCAAATTTCCAATTCCAAATTCTTCATCTAATTGATCTAACATTTTTGCCTAGTATAGAAATAAAAAAGATCAGAATGTTAACTAAAGATATATTAATTGTGTACTATATATTTGGAACACTTCAAAAGTACCCTTTCTTCCGCTTTTTTCTTTTCCTCCTCCAAACGTCTGGTTTTGTCAATCCAATTTTTGGTATCATCATCAGAATCACATTCACCTAAACTTTTTACTTTGGCTAAATTAGCCTCGATCAATCTCTTCTGTTTCTGAGTACCAATTTTTTCTTTTAATTTCTGTGTCTTTAACTTTTCATTAACATCAGGGGCAGGCTTGTGATAAAATTCTCCCAAGTCATCCTTAATCTTATTAGGATCATCTTTTGGGCCACTGTCAACCTCTAAAGGCTTCAAACCTAGCTTTGCTCTCAATTTGTTAGTCTCCTCGATGGACAGAGAGGTTTGTGTTCCGCCGCCTTTGCTTGGCGACGGACTATGCTGCTTAGAAATTTCAGGAGGTGGAGGCGTTGACGGATGTGAAGACTTAGAGATTTTTGGGGGTGGAGGTGCATTAACTATTTCGACTGAAATGAAATAAACAGCAGTATTAACTGATATTAACTATCGTATGCTCATCATAGTAAATGCTTATGTACCTATGCAAAGTATAAATTATTATTCGCTTTGATCCCTTCCAAATTACTTAATCTTGTAACTTGAAATCGATAAATACGTGTCTGCGCAGACGAAACACGACATTACTATCGGAACACGGTGGGAAACGACAAAGTTTGATGAAAAGTACTTTAGCTTATTTAAAACCGATCGTAAGTAATTACGAGGTTTTTTAGACGGTGCGCGCATAGTTAATACCTCTACTAAAACATGCGACATTGAGAAAAGCAACCGAGCCAACGTACTCGTCTAGTTTAAAAATAATGAATCAGATAATAACCATCGCTATCATAATCCTTGCGCTCTTTTCTTCTATGCTTTTTGTGATGTCTGTGCTTTTCCGATTTCTCACGTTCAGGCGTATAGCTTCGTGAACGGCTACGATGACGCTTCTTCTTAGCGTCCCGACTTTTCTCGGTTTTGTGCCGTTTATTCGAACCCATTGTCAATTCTTTCAGTCACGCATCAACCGTACGATACACCGTTTTCTTCAGTATCTTCTTTCTAAAAAAAAAACGTAAAACTTATTTGCCACTGATTTGTCGATTTTCGCTACCGTCCACCACTTTTTCTGGTGCGTACTTCAAATGATACTATTGTGCGAAGTGCGACATACAAATGTTACCAATTTTACCAACTGAAAAATGCGTATCTGTCTTATGAATCCGTTCTATTATTCGAATTTTTAAGTTTTGTGAAATTCCAATGTTGTATTTTATATCGATAGGTTAGAAAATACATGAATTCTGTAAACGGTGATTTTTGACAGGGATAAAAAAAAATACGTGTACAAAAATATCTATTGGGGTTAGTTTAAACAATTTAAGAAATGAAAATGTTTAGGCTTTAATTTCATTAAACGGAATGAGCGAGGTATAATGATTATAGAAAACGTTTACGGTATTTATTACAGAATTTACATACGTAATTGATTAACGAGTCACTTCGTTCGCACATTTCGCGCCAGAAATATTAAAACGGATTTGCGACTGCATTCGACCCGTGTCAAGGCGCATACGCAACAAATATTGACTTGCACGATAAACTAGTAATTTCGATCTCTTCACGATGGTCACACTGATGATTGTAACGCAATCTAACCTTGATATTCTGACGTTTAGAAATTTGACTGCGGTGTTACCGTAAAAATGTAATGCGCTGTAAATAATTGATCCTTTTCGTTCTCCTCGCATAAGAAAAAATAAATACGTTCCGACGGAATGCGCAATGTGACATTTGGTCTAGATTACTTTTGCAATCATTTATTTTTAGCACAAGTATTTCTTAATAGGCGAAGCTTTCTTCTCGTCAATTGTATTATTTTACAAGTACATAAACACAGGTATAACATCTTGTGATATACTCGCGAATATTTAACCCGATATACTATGCAATCAAAATCACAAATAGAATAATACGATCGTTGAATTTTACGTAAATTTTCCCACATGCTTTTTGAGATTATGCACATGACAAATAATTTATTGTGTATTTTAAAAAATCAATAACTGATTTAAATATTTGTAAGTCAGAGAAGTTCATAATGATCTCTTTTACTTCTTTGATTTTTAGTCTATGTTATGTATTTTAATTATATGGAATTAGAAGTTTTGTAAACATAAAATTTCTTATGCCTTTAAAATTGAACGATGACGTATTGTTTTTATAAGAATTATTCAGTTCTAAATTTATAAATGTTTTTCTTTTGATATACTGTATAGCAATTTTTAAAAGGATCTTTCTTTAGCATAATTTAATGTAATGTTTTATATTTTCCAGGTAGTATTAAAATTACCAATAGTCATACATATATAATGATCGCAGAAATAGGCACGGAAGGCTTTCAGCCAATGACAAGTTTTACTGAGAAAAGCCTATTTAAATTACAATGTTTGATCAAAGCTACAGAGATACAACATAGTACACAGTGTGAATATGGAAAGAGATTGTTTCTAGCGCTTGTGACAGGAAATGCTGAAATTTTTTTATATTATAAGAAAGACTCAGTATCTACTGCAGTGATTAAAAGAATACCTTGGTTCCAAGGATCTCACAAGCAAATCTCAGCTTTATGTTTTAACTCTATGGGATCATGGTTGCTCTCTACAAGTGTTGATGGATCTGTATATATAATCCCTGCTCTGTACTTTGTAGATGAAAATTGTGAAAAGGATAGAAGATGGACTAGTGATGATATAACTTCATTTCCTCCTATTAGTTCGCAATCATCTCATTCAAAGTGCATATCATAATTAGACTTTTAATGGAACATAATCATAATTTAATGTTTCGCACATTATATTTTCATAATTTAAAATTTTTAGGCCTACTGCAATTGTATGGTGGCAAAGTACGATAATACCTGCTGAGATTGGTATTATTGGGACTGAGTATGGAGAGATTATATTTATAAATCTTGAAACTGGCCACCAAACGAATGTTACACAAATCAAGGGCAATATTGCCAGTCTGCACATTTGTCGAGATCAAAGTAATGATATTGTGTCTCTTCTGATAACAAATCAATCCAGAAGACAGTGGAGATTACTTTTGGAACAGCGTACATACAGTTGTTTGCAGCACTTAGAGAATGGAGAATCATACAATGCGTTGCATACAAATGATATGTATGATAATACTAGAATATTTGCTTCTACTAGATCCAGATTGCAAGGACTTAAGCAATTGTCTGTGGACAAACTTGCAATTCTTAGACAAAAATTGATAGAAACGAAAAGTCAGACATTAGGAGAAAATTTACAATATCATGGTTTGTATATGCATATATATATAATATCATAATAAAAATTGTAAAATTTTATAGATCATTAATTAGATCCTTTTATTAATTTTACAGACATTACAAGTAATCGAAATATTCAAAATACAAGTATTAATTCTGATTCTTCTACAGAAGTAAATCAGAATCAAATAACACCAGAAGCAATGTCAAAAGAGGTATTTCTGATGTCTCAGTTAGATAGGGATGGACAACAATTGTATACATGTTATCATTCTATTACAAATCAAATATTGGTATAGAAATATTTTATTAACTTTTAATTATCTATGATAACAATGATGACATATAAATGGTTTTAAAATTACAGGTATATGGACCTAATTTTACTACTGTACCTTTATCAGCACATAAAGTATTTGAATCATGTAGAAATGTTTTATTAACTCAACGATTTTTTTTCATTACTGACGTCAGTCAACGTGTGATGTACGTAATATCGGACAGATTATCCGAAACTCGTAAGAATGATAATGGTAAATTCAATCCAGAGTGCATTGTTGGTCACTTTTCTTTAGTGAATAGCAAAGAAGTTATACGCGCTGTATACAGAACCATTGATTGTACGAGTGCACCAACGACACATTCTGAAGAAATTAGAAACAAATACACGTTACCAAAGGCAGTAAAAGATATTAAAATTGAATTACCTCATGTGGATACTTGTATAATTGTAACAAATCATTCTGTATATAAAATTGTTTTAAGGTCAGTGTTAACAGTGTTTTTATTACATCTTATCAATTTTATGAAAATTTACAATAAATGTATCGTTTCGTTTGCAGAAAATCAATATTATCAATTTTTATGGAATTAGTATTAAAAAATAATGATCTTGAGAAAGCGACAAAATTGGCTATAGTATTCGGCATTAATGCACAACAATTATTAGAGCAAGCTGGTGATATACTTTTGACTAACAAAGAATTTCCACGTGCTGTGGCTTGCTATAAATTGTCAAAAGTAAGTAGAGGTAAAGAAGATGTTAACATTGTTTTCTTATTTAAATTTATGTATAATTTTTATGATTACTCTTTTTTCAGTGTAGAATAATGAAGAGTATGTTAAAATTTGCGTCTGTTGGTTATACAGCTGATTTATTACGTTGTCTCACACATTGTTTAGCATCTCCTGCTATTAGTGAACTGCCTGTAGCACCAAGGATACATCTTTCTAACTTATGTGTTCTCGCTTTTATCGAACGGACACTTAGAATTTCATCTCAAAAATCCAAGGCTATATATAAAGAATTTTTGTAAGAATCTAGATAAACTTGTTCAGATATGATTTATAAAACATTTTTGTAGAGAAAATATTTGATAAAAGTTATTTGAATTTTAGGTATTTCTTATCTACAAATTCTTTTTACGATGAATTATTAGCAGTTAATATCGCTGGACAGACGTGTCTTTGGGAAGTGTTGCACCATTTAGCAACACAGAAGGGTCTTTATGGACAAATGCTAGATATTCTTATGAGGACAATACATACTTTCAGCTTAAGCAATTTTCAACCAACACCATGTAATACATAATAATAATTACAATATGGTTTGAAGCTGAAATATTTATAAAACGCTTATTTTATTTCAGATGGTTTGTTGATATGTATCAGTGAACCAAGTCTAATGCAAGCAATGTTAGTGTATCCTGAGTTAGCTAGAAGTCATATATCATTTATTCTTGATAATCTTCAAGACTCCCAAATTTTTGTACTTCAAGTAAGATTTAGGTTGCATTTATAATATAATAATAGAAGCAACTTAATATTTTTATATTATACTATTTTAATACTATTTTATATTATATTAAATATCTTTTAGAGATTAGTAACATTATACGATCCAACGAATCCAGTGATAAGACCTAGAGTAGTGCGATGCCGGTTACGCAATAGAACAACTTCGCATAGTTCTCAATCTAGTCAATGTGATTCTATAGATCTCGTGGAAAATGTATGTATTATTGATTTACTAATTAATAGTTAGTTTATTCATTCATATAATTCACATGTATTTTTATTTCTTATGTAGGATGAGGCTGATACACTGATAGAAGAAATCATAGAAACTTTTTTACTAATTTTACTGACATTGATTTATAAAAGATCTATTTTACATCAAGAATCTATTACATGTAACATTGAATTATTAGAGCTTAAAAAGGTAACTATTATACAAATTGCTTATCATTTCGTATCAATTGATAATCATGTGTTTATATAATTTAAACTAGGATCATAAGTACACCAATTCTGATGCTGATTTTAAAAGAAGGCCGTTATGCGCTGGATTCTCTCATGTTGCTCTTATTAGGAATGGAAATGTTTATACATGGGGAAGTTCTGTGCAAGGCTGTTTAGGTGAATATATATAATTAAAAATGTATATCTTTATATTTTTTATATGTATTATATTTAAATTAATTATTAGGAACTGGTCCATCCGTGTTGAGGTATGGTTCACCTCAAGCTATAACTTTTTTTTTGATCATGGAGATTGAAGTTCTCAGCGTATCTTGTGGTCACTGTCATACTTTGGCGGTAACTAATAATGGCGTTTATGCATGGGGATCAAGTCAATTCGGTCAATTGGGTCTAGGGAAAATTCTACAATGTCCAACTCCTGAATTAATTACTTCTTTAGCTCAAGAAGTCATTATTGATGCAGTAGCTGGACAGTATCATTCAGTAGCATTGACTGCGGACGGCAGAGTCTTTACATGGGGCTGGGGTGTTCATGGTCAATTGGGTCATGGTAATACAGACAAAAAAATGACTCCTACCTTAGTTACGTCTCTACTTGGTACAGTTATACGTTACATTAGTGCTGGCCATGCACATACATTAGCTCTTTCAACGGAGGGTGTTGTGTATGCGTTTGGTTGTAATATTTTTGGGCAATTAGGTGTGGGCAGTAATGTTAAGAGTTCAGTGCCAATGAAAGTTTCATTATCAGAAAGAATATCTCTTATTGCCACTGGATATTTCCATAATGTAAGTAAAAAAAATTTATTGAATCATGGATATACTTATTATATTAAAGTAAATAAGAAAGTATTACATATATTTGTTAATAATATTATTTTTTGTTAGCTTGCCGTTAGTTATACAAATAAATTGTACATATGGGGAGCTAGTCCTCAAGTTCTTCGATTGCAAGCACAAAGTCAAAAGCGAACTCGAATATTGGAACAACGAGACTTGAAACAATTTGATAATATTGACGAGTTTGAAAAAGTCACGGATTCCACAAATATAAATGATATTAACGAAGAAGTCTTAGAAAGTAATGCACAAAATAAGAATGCACAAGCAAGAGCGTGCGGTATCAGTACAGAATCGCGAAAAAAATTAGATAATGTATGTTTAAAAAATGTAAATGTCGGGTCATTGGAAGAAGCTCAAACGCATTTAAAACCAACCATTATAGATACGAGTTTAGTCAAAGGGGATATCATACAGGTTAGTTAAAGCATTCTTTTAAACAAAATTCCCATTTTATCACGGTTCATTGTTTTTGGTATTTTTTATTTTAACATTTTTTCTGTCCTTAAATTTTGTAATATATTTGCCATTTATGATAGATATCAACTGGTTGCCACCATAATGCACTCATAACGAAGGATGGATCGCTTTATACGTGGGGTAGGAACTTGGATGGTCAGATAGGCAATGGTAGCAGACGAGAAGTGCTGATTCCCACGCCATTGTGTTATAATCCTGCTTCAATCTTTGCACAAGTACCTCCAAGACATAATGCTTACAAACGAGTCGAAGAGGAACAAGAATTAAGTGGTGGTGTAAAGAATTCTTCGGTGAGCGAGAGAAATGGAAATATACATGATGAAAGTAGATTAATCCAGTCAGAAAGCGAATTGAAAGAAAAAATAAATCCTGTAATAAAAACTGTTGGAGTTTGCTGCGGATATGATTATACGATTGCGATTCAACCAGGTATTTAATTATATAATATATTGTGTTATCAAATGTTAACAAAAGCTTCAAGAAGACAAGTGTTTATGTTTATAGTACAAACTTTAACATCATTATCCTATTATGTTTCTAAGATTTTTGTATTAGTTCCAAGACAAAATGATCGTTTTCGTTGAATAGTCTGCCAATGGCAGAGTTTTCACTTTTTGCTGTATTTTTTCAGGTGGTACAATTTTAGCTTGGGGTAATAATAGTAGAGCACAATTAGGCCGGCTTCCTACAAAAGACACACGTGACACTGACGATAAGCTTGTGTTGATTAAAAAGCGAATTGTACGGCTCCCTCACGCATCGCATGTAGCTTTGGACATGCCTAGTCAAGTTCCTAATATTCCCGCTCCTATTATTTCTTATCAAAGTTACGATGTACCCTCTTTAGCGGGTATTGTTCGTCCTTTAAGCCTTATTGAAAAATCACCAGGAGAATTGACGCTAAATTATGCATTAGAATATTTCTGTGGTTTATATGATTCATCGAGAATTATTGAAAAGGTTGGTTCTTTTATTATTCTCAAAAGGATTAATTTAGGATTAGTTAAATGTACATTTTTATAGTAATATCAATATTTCGTATAATTAATAACTTTATATCCATGTTTTTAGTGTATTGAGTTGGGAAACTATCAAGCTTGCTCAAAAATAGCTATGTTGCAACATAATATTTCTGATGCGTTTTTGTATCAGTTAAAGATTTTACATGTACTGAGTCTTCAATCTTGCTCAAAAGTGAAGTCTGAAAATTGCGAAAAGACAGATGGGAAGTCTATGGATGAATCTCATTTAAAGAAGTCTTCATCAACACGTCATGTTAGAAAAAACACTGAACTTTTTAACAAACAGGTAGAGGAGAATCTGATCGATTCTGTCAACGATTGCGCCGTCAAAAACAAAATGAAAATTCCTGCGAGCAAATCGCTGAATAGTTTACATACACTTCAACAAGAATTGTACACGTTTGATTGTCAGGGTGGCTTAGAAGAAATGTGTAAAGATGTTAAATGTGAAAACGCACCAATGGGAATATTTGAGGCCAGTTTTGATTCTGACAGTGGTTCTGATTCGGAAGAATGGATGGAAAATCTTATTTTCAAAGAAAACCAATTACGAAAGCAAGAGAAAGTAGAAATATCCACTAAAGATAGTTCAGTAGCTTCTACTCCCATGAAGAATGTTGTAGATCAGTTGTCTAAAGGCAACGGAGCATTTCCTGAAAAGAAAATTACGCGATCTCGGCAGAATAATATAACTAATGAAGCTATAAAAGTAATCAAGTTTTTCTTGAATGAAATGGAAAACGAAGTGGATACTACCAGGTCTAAAATATTACAAGATGCGCTTGAATTCTGGATTGAACATGATTTACCAATGCAAAGTATAGAAAATATATTTTTGGAGCACATCCAATCGATTTTTTATCCCCTTGGATTATTATTATTCTGGTAAATTTATTATATTTATTTGTCTAATATATTTATTTATATCTTTTTATATAATCATAACTATAAATATTTTTGTAGTCAAGAAATCATGGATAAATATTTAGACATAAATAAAAATAATACCGAAACCAGAAACTTCATTGCAATTAACTATTTTTCTATTAAGTTTTGTCTTCAAGTGTGTTCGATGTTATTACATCATATTGATCAAGGTAAATAATCTGAAGTTTTAAAATTTCATACAAAATAAAAATTATATTAAATTATTAAATATTCTTTCTAGGCCAACCTACTCTTGAATTCATTAAGCTGTTATCTTCTTTAACAGCTGATCAATTTGGACCACCATTGACTGGATATCCAGGTTCAAGTGGAAATAATACTTCAAAAGAAATGATGGAAGGAGTTATAAGCACTGTGTCTTCTAATATTCATGACTCCAAAGCGTTTGTACATATTAAGGTAAATTACGTATTTAGAATAGATTTATTTCATCAATTGAAATATTTTTTAAATCAATAGTTGTTATTGTAAACATTTATTATTCCGGAATTAGGATCCGGATGCAGTATACCGATTTCTCGAAACTGAAGAAGACACAATGATATTTACATGTGGACATCATTTTCCATTAGCCTCATATAAAACTGAAGTAATCCCAATGATGGAAACCGAGTTACTAACATCTGAATCATTAGTTCTTCCATGTACAGCTCAATACTTAGGAAAAATGTTATCTGAGACTACTAAGCCGGAAATATTGTGCCCTTTGTGTATACCAAGAGCTCTGGAAACGTTGGTGAAGAAGCATGATGAGTGAAAAGTATGTACCTGAGATTTTATTTTAACAAAAAAAGAACAAAAAGATAGAAAAAAAGTTATATACAATTTTTTCTTAAGATCTTAAAAAACCTCTAAAATTATACACATAAAATTAATTTTTTAATTAATTTTAATGAATTACAATACTAAAGCAACACTCAAAGATAATTAGTATAAATTAAAATAACGATAGATTTAAATCTACGTTACATATAACACTTGTGTTGTATTCAATAAGCATTATAAAAAACTATAAAAGATTAAAGCTCTCTATATCTTTGAAATCATATTTTTTAGATATTATCTATACTTATAGGTAATTCTACATAGATAATATTGTTATAATGCACTATATCTTTTATTACTTAAGAGCATCTTGTCTTGTCCAACATCAGGAGAATTATTTCACTACGCACATAATCACTAAAATTAGCTATTATGTGTTCATGAATTATCAAGTGATATTTCAAGTATATTATCGAAATGTATTGTAAATTAACAAGAAATAATATTATAGTACAGAAGTAACATTGATATTTTAAGTATGTATATTTAAATTTATAACTTCTATGAAATTAAAATAGATATAATGAAATATTCATTTTCAACTATATTCAATATGTCAGCATTATATTTTACATTAAACGTTAAAAATTCATACGATACAACGATATAACACGAAATGACAAACTATGAATGATTTTTTTTGTCTTCGTTCCGGAGTGATTTTATATTAAATTATAGAAATTTTAGAGTTAATACTTTGCAAACATTATTGTTTATAAAATAATTATATTATTAATGAATTTTCATTTATATCGGTTGATATATTCCTTCTATCAGATGTTATATTTTGTATATATAATTTTAAAAATTTTATTTGAGAAATTTATTTTAATTGCTTATCATGATTTTTTGTATTTTATTTTAATTTAACAAAAAAATTAAGTTATTGGATTGTAAGAAAAAACATATAATGTAAAGAAAAATATATAAACGGCTATAAAAAAAATATGTTATTAATATATGAAATTTATTAACACTTTCGTGATTAGTGACATAATACTACACATCTTTTTAGTTTTATGATTTTACTAAAATTCAAAGGACACCCTTGTTTAAATTTTAATGGGAAAGAAAAGAAATAGACATATAACAGCATTGAATGAGAAATGAATTAGTGTTTATAATATTAATATGCATGAAAGTGTTAATATATTTATTAATCAAATATTTGTTACTGTGAAGTTACAATATACAATTGTACAGTAGTTATAGTGATATTATATAATATAGTATAAACAAAATGAAAGGAACAAGATTAGGAAGTGAACATAACTATTATCTGTGCAATCTTATGAAATTGATGCAAAGTGCTAAGGACTGATAAAAAAATGTATTGATCTAGTCTTCAAAGTATATATCAGAATATATTAGTTAATCCTAGAGATTGAAAAAAATATCTCATTAATAAAAAAGATATATATTATGTGATTCTTTGTGAACTTGTAACTGATGTTAATTAGATGATCAATGTATCAATATGGTAGATATGTAGAATTGAACTTGTACATAGAACATTGTTCACAAAGAAACTTTTGGTTGCAAATGGAATAAGTTCATAAACATATTTTGTTGTATTTTTAATGTAAAATTGCATGAGAGTGAAAAATAATACAGGAATGATGTATTTGTGAGAACTTCTGTATTATGATTTTAATAACTAATGCACATGAAGGTTTTAGAAATTAATCAATATAAATCATGGAACAATTATTGTTAGAATTCATTTTATAACTATCATCGTTTAGCTTATAAAATTTTTTTTTTTTAAATCACACATTTTATTATTTTTATTCGTGTGATATTGTTAAAATTGTTACTTTTATATTTTTTTATAGAACATATAAAATTGTCAATACGGAAACAATCATTTAAAAAAATGCAATATTTTAAGTAAAAATAACATTGAATAACATCTAAATCCTTCTATTGTAAAATCCACGCATTTGACACGTCTGATATTCTTCTCTATTAATCATTTATTTTAAATTGCGTAATATATTTCAAAATGTATAATATATAGTGTATATTATGTTCTTGACGTATAAGAAAAGTCTTCAACTTACTTCTTGATACTTAACATACGGGTATAATGTTATTAAAGTAATGATCAAGAAATTTAAGCAAATTTTTTAAAGATAATCTATGTATTAGTCTAATCTATACATAGATTATGATTTTCTTCACGTTCAGATTATTCTTCATCATAGTAATCAGACTGATAAATAATTTGTTTAAATTTCATTTCAAAATTTCGATTAAGATATTTTAAATTTTTTATATGAAATCATTCTTAAATTTTTAATTGTATATGTATATGACTGCAATAATCTTGTAACATTTATCGAAATGTACAATTTTGAATGTCTTATAAAGTCTTTCACCAATAGTATTTAGACAATTAAAATATTGAATTAACAAAGAATTAATAGTCTTTTTTCCTTTTATTTAAAATAAAATTTATTTAAATATTTTAGAAAACTCCAATATCACTGTTTGATTATCTTTCAGATAACGAATAACTTAAAAAGAATATGTGGAAATTGATCATTTCTTAAATCTTTTATTCAAAAAAATATATTGAAAATACATATTTTTCTTCTGTCACAAATGCTGAATTGCATATTATTATCCTCACATGCGATCTCTCACAAAAAATCTATACAAAGCAGTCATAAAAATATTTCTTTACAATAAAAAGACGATATTAAAAAGGAAGAGTGTTTGTTTGAAATGAAACATCACATTGAATGTTTCAATGAGTATAACAATTGCGACCGACGTTCAAGTAAAAATCGTCGTAATACTATGTTTAAATTTTAATATAATAAAACATTTTAACAACTTTTTAACGGTTTAATTTTAATAACTGGAAGTTTAAATTGAACACGATTTCTGTTCAAATTGTGACTAAATCTGAATCTTAATAATTTTTAATCTTAGACTCCCTATAATCTTTATAAATCCTTTCAATAAAAAGATATAATTCAACTTTACTACGATATTAGGAACTAAATGATTCAATTAAAGCTTATCCACGTTACAAGCAAGAAGCTCAAGCTCTTCACGAATAGCTGCAGGTAAATCATCGCCTACTTGCATATCGAAATATTCCCTAATATCCCTAACTTCTTTCTCCCAGAAAGATTTCGGTAAACTGAACAATTCCTCCATATTTACGTCCTTGCTTAAGTTCTCCAAATTGAATGACTCTGACTTTGGTAACAGACCTACTGTAGAATCTACCGCGATATCCTCACCGTCAATTCTTCGAAGAATCCAATCCAAAACGCGAGAATTCTCGCCGAATCCTGGCCATAGATATTTGCCATCCGCATTCTTCCTGAACCAGTTCACATGAAATATAGCTGGAACCTTAGCATTCTTCACTTTGGTCATACTCAACCAATGGTTGAGATAGTGTCCGAAATTGTAGCCAAAGAAAGGTCTCATAGCGAACGGATCGTGCATGATTACCTTGTCCTAATTGTTAATTGTTAAACAAATTAATTTCCAAAAATAGAATTGAAGTACTGAAGCATGATGAAGAGAATTTTTTATGAACACAACTAAATGATGAAACCTAAGCAGAGATTTCATTTACCAGTATTGTAGTTTAGATATTTTTTATATTTCTACATATTGTATGCATTTTGTGCGTTTCGATATCTTTAAATTTCTTAAATAAAATTCATAGTATATATAAATCTCTGTAAATGACTCAGGGACTGAATTTTCAGCCCCTAAGGACTGCATGACTCAACATCTGGGTCACTAGTCTCCAATAAATCAATAAAATAATTAGAAAATAATTAATGCTTCTTTGATTAGTTTGTTAAATGATTGTTTTTTGAATTATTACATACCGTGTATTCTGCTGCAGCGGTAGCTTCAGATCTCATAGAAGCTCCAATAAAGACACCGTGCTGCCAATTTCTAGCTTGATATATAAGAGGGATGCCTTCTGGTCTTCGTCCTCCAAAAAGAATAACATCAATGGGTACACCAGCTGGATCTTCCCAACCAGGATCAATAACAGGACATTCTTGAATTGGAGTACAGAATCTGGAATTCGGATGTGCTGCTGGCGTCTTGGATCCTCTAGTCCACTTCTTGCCTCGCCAATCGGTGATCTATACAAATATGATTACATAGAAAATGCAATTATTGCAATTAATGCAATCCTTATAAATACAGGAACATCCGCAGTTAATAATAGCGATAATGAAGTCCTACTTCAACATCATCACTGATTTCTTCCTCCATTCCCTCCCAGAAGACTCCACCATCGCTGGTAGCAGCCACATTGGTGAAAATAGTATTCTTAAAGATAGTCTTCATGGCATTGGGATTGGTGATACAATTGGTTCCGGGAGCTACGCCGAAGAAACCATTTTCTGGGTTTATGGCACGAAGTCTGCCCTCTTGATCGAATCTCATCCAAGCGATATCATCTCCTACACACTCGATCTTATACCCTGGTAACGTTGGTTTCAGCATGGCTAGGTTTGTCTTGCCGCATGCACTGGGGAATGCTGCAGTAATGTAACGCTTTCTACCTTTTGGATCTGTGATAGCCAGTATCTACAAAAGGTAACTGATACAGAATCTTTTAAGCGACTGATGCGTTTCCAAATGCCAAGTAATGATTGAAAATAGAATTTATTGAAAGAGAAAATAATAGTGAAATTTTCATTGCTTTGATATCACTAACATAAAATGGTAAGTAATAAAACTTAAATAATTTAATAACTTAAAATAGTTGCCTTTAATCTATATGTAGTATAGTAAAGTAAATTTTAGAATTTAAAGTTTACTTTTAAATTTTATTATTTAAGACAGTTAGCTTCAATTTACGTATATTAATAGTAAAACTTGCTATTCTGAAATAGCTATAAAAGTAAATTTTGATATTTAACACGATCATTTTAAAAACCAAATTGTTCTTTTTAATTTGCATAAAATTATGAATTTTTATGTAACATACAAGCATATGCTCCGCAAGCCATCCTTCATCCTTAGCAATAGTTGAGCCTATTCTTAAGGCGAAACACTTTTTGCCAAGCAAAGAATTTCCGCCGTAGCCACTGCCGTAAGAAACTATCTCATTTTTGTCTGGTCTATGAAGGATGATGGTCCTTTCAGGATCACAGGGCCAGGAAGAATTAATCTCAATCTTTGAGTCGCTTTTTGGAACACCGATAGAATGCAGACATTTGACAAAATCGTCATTGCCAAGCGTTTCTAAGACATTTTTTCCTATCCTTGTCATTATTCTCATACAACAAACAACATATGCGGAGTCTGTGATCTCTATTCCAATTTTTGAGAAAGGTGAACCCACTGGACCCATGCTAAACGGAATGACGTACATTGTTCGATCTGAATTATAAAAATGGAATAATCAGTTTGTTTTATTTGTTAAATTGACATATTGGAGATCAGTATTATTTTACTGACTCGATTATCAATTGATCATTGATCAATTTTTTGGATTGCAATTAAAAAAAAAAAAAAATGAATGTGTAGAAAAATGAATTTTAAAATAGAAAATAGTCTCGGATATGTTGAACAATGAAATGTTTTTTTTTTCAAGAAAGTTACCTTTCATACATTCTGGGAAACGTTCAAGAATGGCTTTCTCCATGTCTCTCGGAGAAATCCAGTTACCCAGTTCTCCAATGACACCTTCGCACGGTATAGGAATAGTATCGCGTTTGCATTCGGTGCTGATAAACGTGCGTTTCTCGACACGTGCTACGTCTGCCGGGTTTGTTCTAGCAAGCCAACTAAAAGTAAAATTTCTACATGTCAAAATCATAACTATTGTAATGAAACATTTGTATCATTCCAATGTTCTTCTATTTATACTATTTGTATTTTAAACTGCTTTGAAGTTTTTATTGAAATTACAAAAGATGTTTATATCTGTATGTTCAAAATCTTATAAAACACGCATTATTAAGACAATGTTGGCAAAAGACCAAAGAACGAATACTCAAAATAACTAGAAGGTTATTTATTCGAGGAACTTTCTGAAATCAATTATATGAATGAAGTAAATATTCACCAGTTTTCATATTTTGGTAAAGGCGATATGGTCCCATTCTTTTCCAAAAAATTCAATAGATGCTCGTATTCTGTATCGCTTCCATCGCAAATATAAATATCCTTTGGACAGCAAAGGGATGCGCATTCTTCGATATATGAACAAACTTTTGGAGGGAGAGATTCTGTCGAACTATTCAACAAAGGTATCTTTCCCATATATTCGTAGTTGTTGATGGATGGATCTTTCGCCACGTTGGAGACCAGTGTGGACACTCTGAAAATAAAATGAAATTTATTTAAATATTTTTAAAGTATTCATTCAACATTTTGTATTTTAATGCATTTTATATTTAAATTTTAATTCCTTTCTCCGCCAATTATTTTGTGAGGTTCTAATATTTTTATGCTTTTAAAATCTCTTGTATCACTTTATATTAAAATATTTTACTCTTTGAATTATTTTATATTTAACGCATAAAAACATTAGCTTTCAATTAGAATAACAAGTGGTTCTATAAAGTGTCTACTAAAAGCATGTCGACGAACTAACTGTTGCTACATCAGTAAAGAAAAATAAATTTTCACATTGCTATTTCGTAAAGTAACTGCCTGATAGTTGCCCATTTATTTTACACTGATAATGTTTTGCGACGTTCGTACTTCTGCATACCTTACGCCATCCATTAAAATATACATTTTCCTTTTACCGGCAAACCTGTTGCTTTTATAAGTACATGCTGCTATTGCATTTAAAAACTTTTCATGCTTGGACGAACATAGTTTAAAATAGATAGACATTGTGGTGTACTTTTTCGTTGAAAGAAAAGTAAAAGTTTGAGAAGTATTACTTTCATTTGTCTATAGGAAAAAGCAGAAATTTAATTAGTAAAATTAAAAATTAAAATATATCAAAATAATAAAAAATGAAAAAGTTAATGTATAAGAACTACATTGATCTCTGGAGTCATAAATCAGCAATTAATGTATTTTCTGTTGTCTTCGCTAGTATTATTAGCTAAGTTATTGACATTATGGCGATACTAAACTATATTTAGAAAATTTATTTTGCACAATTGCAGACGATAAAAAGAAATGTTTAACTTCTCTAGAATATCGAAATTAATAACATTGTAAACAAACAAAATGCGCAACGAAGATTCTGTTGCAATTAGATATTACGATAACGTTATGCAACAGCAGTCAAATGAAACCAACTGAACAGTTTCTCTGCTAAAGTTTCATATCTGTTTCTTTATTGTTTGAATTATTTTAATGCAAAAATTATTTTATCCGAAATGTCTAGATTGATTCCGCTTTGAAAAATAAAAAATCTCATATAATACAGAGTAAAATTTCGCGCATAGTTATGAAAGAATGCACCTCGTATCTCCTCGCATCGTCGTAACATAGTGAATAACTACTTACCGCGGGTAGTAGGCATCGATTGCGTGCGGCATCTCGTTTGGAATCGTTCGACGGCTCAAAATCGCGAATCTTGCTATACTCTGTTTACCACGGAATACATCGATCGGCGCGAAATATCGAAGATTCGTCGAGTGATCGATCGGTGATCCTCTGGTGGAGGCTGCAGCTACGGAGAAGTTTCTCGTGATCCGGAAACTGATGCTGGCGAGGTTCGACCAGCGTATCGGATCGATTCTCGGCGACATATCCTGCGTCGCTCGCTTTTATAACGATCGATAAGGGATTTCGCGCGGGCCCTAGCGATTTGTCTCGCGGATTGGCCGCACGAGCACTTCCGGTGAACAAAGTGGGAGATCGATGCAAAACGCCCGCGGAATCGGCGCTGGACTTTCGGGTCAGTTGGCGGTCGACACGGTTCTTGGCTTTGCCAATGTTCTGTTGTAATATTGCAGTCTCAAAACATTTCGTTAATTACCAATAAGGATAAGAAATGAAGGCAGTATGGTATACGTGCATTGATGTAATTTCTCGATTAACTTTAACTGAAAAATAATCTCGTAATTTTTGTTTAGGTGAAACTAAAATTTTTACCACTTCAACGTCCGATTCGCTTGTGATCTTCGACACTTGGCTTCTTTGGAAGATATACGCCGAAGAGATTTTAGAAGAACCGCAGTTCTGAAGGTGAATGTTGGTGAAAAGAAAATTATTATTTCAAGAAGAGAATGATTTAATGTCGATTGTCATGTACCTAACACTTATTGTTAGCAAATGCGAGCTGTGAATCTGTCACGGTGGATGTTTGGAACCAGTGATAATGCTCGACCACGCTTGAAACTTAATTAAGAAGGAATATAACGCACGATCTCACAGTTTCAGATGGACTGTACCTGGGCACAAAGAGTCGGCCGAAGTAAAAGCAATCGCGACCCACGCGTCGTATTAAAACGAAATCGGTTTGCAACAGCCGAGCCGTTTTATATTGAAACCGTTACCCGCCACTTGCTCTTCTATTTTTGCGCCATTACTTTCGCTTTCCGCTATCTAGTGGTGCACGCGGCGCTCACTGACAGATCGGCAACCAACATGCTCTCTCGCGTTTAATTATCTCTTGCCGAGATTAAATACCGCGTTCCATCGTGGCGCACGAGCATCGAATTTCGTTTATACCTAATGTCGTCAGCGTTGTAAATTTGAAGTATTAAAGTGGCGACAGGAGGTATTGATGCAGTTACGCTCCGGGTTGGCCCCCCGACTGGGCGTTTTGTTGGAATATTTTATGTGTCAGGCTCACTGGAAAAGTTAGTCGCGAATTGATGTTGCAATTAGAATTCTTATCAATCTTTTCGGGATCGATGTTGTGTTATATACACTTTTGCTCAAAAGTTTGGAACACGTTTCAGATTTCAGAAGAAATAACGATTTCTGCAAGTAAATGAATGGTTTTTTGTAATTTTAATTAGTTATGTTTAAATGCCAAAACTATAATTATTAGTATTATCAATAGTATCTCTATGTTTTTACCTTTATCTGTATGTTTAATTGAAGAGTAGTCCCTAAAAAGATTCTTAGAAGTTTCTTAGAGTTCGTATAAGGTATATTACTGATGTATAAAATTTAATGGCTAATTTTAACGAGCATTAACGAGTTCTTAAGTACCTAACGATAAGTTAAGATTAGTCTCGTGAGATCCTTATCGAAGATCTTGAGAAAGATCGATCAACATATCACTCGTTGACTAATAGATTGTA
Organism: Tetragonisca angustula; assembly: GCA_036937485.2. NCBI lineage: Eukaryota > Metazoa > Arthropoda > Insecta > Hymenoptera > Apidae > Tetragonisca > Tetragonisca angustula. The sequence goes on from JAWNGG020000021.1 coordinate 1,708,859, forward strand.
TGAGTGATTTTCCACTTTTGATCTGTTCATTAAATGCATGTTATTGCACAAATATTTAGAAAAAGAATTGGAGATAAGGATTATTTGATATTTTGGACAAGTCTGGGATTGTTTGAATCATGCTTGATTAAACAAATTCAGATTTTACAGAGTAATAATATTTGACAAGTTGAACGATTAAAAACTCATTCTGATTATTATAAGACTGCGAATCTTTATGTAATTTCATAATTAATATAAATTTCAATAAGGAACAACGTGCGACATGTAAGAGATTTATGTAGATAGATCGATGTATTTTCTATTTCATAAAGATCAATAAACTGTAACAACTATTCAATCCGATAATCGATTAGGATAACTCGTCTCGGAGAACAATTAAATTGCTTATAAATGAACATTGGATCGATGCGGATCGTAATGCTCGTATCTAATCGATAAGACAGTATGTAGTTCAAAGTATAAGCAGAGAAACATTGTCAGAATTGCTGTCCTGAATGAATTAATTCCAAGATAATGAGAAGCAAAAAAATTTCTCTAGAATCTTTTCTGAAAGTTCCAATTAAATAGTACCTATCAAAAAATTGTATTCTATTAGTGATGTTAGTAATAATATAAAATTCTAAAATAACGTAACAGAAAATGTCGAAATCATTGCATAAAATGATTTCCTTTAGGAATCTTAACGTCGTTCTTTGTGTATCAACGTCCTCCGCTTGTTATCCGCGAGATAATTGACTGGTTAAAGGAACAATGATCAATCGAAGATTAATAGAATGTCTGTCTCGTAATAAATTAAAATATATGATTTGTAACTAGTTAATTAGATCCTTACTACGGAACAATAAAAATATAGATGAAACAGCGGGTTAAATAGAATGTAATAAATTTTTTCGCAAATCGATTTTGCGAGACGGTCTCACACAAAGCTTTATCTCACGATGATGGGATTCGCGAATTATCGCGGTCAGACAGTGAACTACGGACCAGACGACAGGCAATGAGATGCATTCGACTTACAATGAGATCGAAAAATGAGCTTGATAAATTCATCAACAAAGATTGCAATCGATTGATCACCAGAACTCCTTTTTTAAATAATGATACAAATTCACTTTCCGATGAATAAATATTTAATCAAATATTTATGACATTCCTAAAAAAAAAAGCTAGAAACAATAGAAAAATATTTCTAGGGTTCCATAACTAATTGTTGAATGAAAGAATTATTTCAATTTATATGTACTATAAATTTTATACTTTTTACGAAGTTGATGCAACGTAGTAGCAGAATTAACATTGATCAGGAAATCGATGAAGCCGTCTCGTCGAACATTCGCGAGGTAAATTTGCGTGGAAAAAGAACAACATGGAAGCAAGATAGTCGAGAGAAAGGAAATTATGTTCGCGCGTTGCACTTTGATCTAAGCTATTCGTTGCTTGCAATTCATACAACATTAATGTTTACAGAAATATTTCGTAAATATCGCACTTTGTTTGGGTTTCCTTTAATCGGTGCTGTGAACGATTAATTTCCTGGAAAAATCGTTAATTACGGTTAATTTCATCGGACTTTCCCGTGGCAAGGCTGCACTTAATTATATTTATAACCTGTTTCCTCCGATACGGGACAATCTCTGATAAATCGATTATTTGTTTAGTTTTTTTTTTTTTTAATTATAAATATCGTGTAATAAAGTGAAGTTGAACACTGTGTGTTGTTTCAAACAAAGTGGGTCAGATTGGGCTAAAGTAAAGTGTTAAGTCAGAGTTAAGGAAGGTTAATTAAATTAAGTGGAATTTTAACAGAATCAAATTAAGTCTGAAGTCAAATTAGATCAGGATTAAGTTGGACTGAATTCAGAGTTCATAGTTGAAATTAATTTGAGTTACATCGAATCAGTTGAAATTAGATTGAATTGAGCTATATCAAATAAAGTCAAATTGGACATCATTTGCAATAAGCATTACTGACAATTTATTTAGCTAATGCCTCATTTCAAGGTACGATAATCGCGAGTTTATCAGCATCCAGCATTTTTCTTCACCCCCGAGTAATTAATGATTAATACACTGATTTGTGCGTGTCTGCGCGAACCAGACGACGCGACAGACTATTAACTCGAAGAATCTCGCAGAACTACCGGCAGTGATAAAAGGATCATGACCGAACGCTTTTTTCAGTTGAACAGAGATAATAGCTTTTGTATTTCAGAGCCACTCACATTCTCTGCGTGGTACGAATCGAACAAGATCCTGTATTAAAAAGTTATCGATGAGGATATAGCTTCATAGTAAAAAGAAATTTGATGACAAATTTAAGACACGTGACACAAATCTGCCATGTTTACCTGAGTTTTTTAAAGTTTCGACACCGCGTCGTGAATCTTGTCCTTTCTAGTGGTTTGTCAATTGATTGTTTGTCAATTAATCTACACGCAATTGCGTAAATGATAATTGTGCACAAATAATTACTGAAATCAGATTCAATTTCATCGCATTTATGAGCAACAGTTTTGCAATAAAATTCATTATTTTAGGCTCGTCCGTCGCTAACAGTTTTAAATAAAAAAAGTGAGAAGAATATTCAACCTTTTATTTTCTTATGAATATAATCAAAGATAGAATTAAAACAAAAGTCATCGTGTTTTGGTTGCGGTCATTTCCTCGAAATCGGTCGTGTTTTACCACCTCCATCCCTATTCTTTTTATCTTTTTCTCGTATTTCTCTGGATTTTGATAACTCTGACCTGATGTCAATATATTTTACATAAACATGTACAATACATACAATGTGAAACACGTACGTATTCGCGGGAAGTTCATGCGTGACCTGACATGTCTGGAGGCTCGACTGTATGACTTATGATATAGTTATCATAATTGATTGCATAACACAGTGGGCACGACCATACGATGTATGCATCAACAAAGATTTCACAAGGCAAGAATATTCCGATTGTAATAATGGCGTTTTGTCAAAGCTTTATGATGCACTACTTATATTCGTCAAATGTTTTAGTTTGACTTAGAATTCTTTAAGATAATATATTAACTTAACTATAATATATACTTTATATATATATTAACTATAATGTATACTTTAACATAAGATACCAATAAAGTTATTTGAAATTTTTATCAATGATAGTAATTTATAGTTTGAATGAATTTATAATTTATAATCAAATAACGAGTATTTTTGTCGTAATAACGATGATTTGACGAGACTGTTAACTTTATCAAGCATGTTTCAAAATCATCAAATATTTTAGTTTGTTTTAAAATTCTTTCTTCGGATTAGTTTCAGAATTTCTTTCTCTACAAATTGATAAATTTTTTTTACTAATCATGATAATTGTCTCGAATAGATTTATAATTTCTAGGATTTTTCACACACCAAACATACATATATTTTTTACATTCTTTAATTTATCAATTTCTAAACGAAATCTCTTGCAGACTGCTATCTTAAGAGTAGAATTTGTTATCTGATTTTCGTTAAATATACGTCGTATATGTATACTTTAAGAAAGATTATTTTGTGTTTTAACTCAGTTAATTGCGTTACATCTCTAAATTTTAAAAAATTTACAATTATCAGAAACTTTCCATGAAACGAATTTTATAATCAAGGAAGTTTCTTTAGCTGCTTGTTTACATTATTTCTTTCTTTTTATCAAGAAATGAAATATTTTGTATTGAAAAAAAATCAATATAATATTTTCTGTGAAATGAAATCTACAATGAACAAAATTCTCTAGTGTTTATTTATATTGTAGTACTATTTTCCTTTTATAAATAATTAAGATCTTCTCTATCATAAGAAAGTGTTTAAATTGGTTCCGTGGAAAGATTTCTAATTGTTCAACTGAAAATTATTTTATGCATTTATGATTATAAAACGGTTAACAAAGAATACAATGTTCTATTATCTATGATCTTTAACCTCGACATCTTATAATAATAAAAAAAAAAAATGTATCGCATATGCTTTATTTACAACTTCTATAATCGCTTAAAACCTCTCGATTCGCATTTGCAATTTCTCTATATTGATATAAATCTTCCATGCAATATTTTTTACGTTAAAACTGAAGCATTTAATTCGACAAATAGTAAACTGAATATTCTGAGGGAAAATTTCTGAAATAAAATTCAAATATTCGCGCCAGCAATTCTAGCCGATAAGAATCGGCTATATGCATACATTATGCATATAGTATATCTGAAATGCATTAAATTAATATATCTAATTAAATTAACCCTTCTGAGTCGAGCATCTAACTAAAAGTCTATCAAGAAGAGCATTATAAAATTTGTTTTGGTTTGTCGCATGATGCGTGCACAGTGCTTTCACCGGTCACTTTGCTTAAGCATAGCATGATGTACTAGATAAATAGCCTCGAAAAAATTAGGAAAGTAATAAAATAAAAATTAATTCAAAATCGATCGATCTCCAAAGATTTCCAAAGTAGAACTTAAATATTTCGATCAATGCTAACTTTAGTCGACGGAGTCGCGTACATCACGACATCTAAAGCGACGTAGATGAAGTTCTTCCTCGAAATAGTGCGTTCTTGTACACAGTCGATAGTCTGATTCTATTTCGTGTAGTCCGCGGTACGTATCAGCTGTTCGGTGACAGTTTGCCAGCCGTAAGAGTAGAGTGTCGAGGTTTATTGTTTAGGGAAGCAATATGGCTATCTGGTGATTTGTAACAGTGCGATACGTAGACAAAGGAACAACGCAGTTCTTATGATACTTGCAGACGCGTTGTGCACTCTGTTCTTAGTTTAATTTAAAAGCAAAGGGAACAATAAAGAAATCGGCTAGAGATGTTGGAACTCGAGGTAGTACCCGAAAGATCCCTCGGCTGCGAGCAGTGGGAATTTATTTTAGGCAAGTGACGAAACACCCGCGATGTATCGTGACTACGTCGTATTACGCGTAATTCTACGATGATGGAATTAATTCATGATAATCTGGGAATTGGACGCAGGATCCTTGTTACGCTTCTTTCTCACATTCTGATTGATCTTTATTGATGCTGCTGTCATGTCAGCACTTGCACTTTGTTATTTTGTTCTATTTGTAAACACCTCGTTTGACAATCGCGGGTAAACAAAGAAAATGGTGCTTGATGCTGAATATTTTGTTGCTTATTATGTAATTGTTTACTCGTATCGTCTTATTATTTGGGTTCTCATTGCCAAATTGTCAATTAATTGACTGGTGATTAATTAGAAATTAATGCTTCAATGAAATATCACGTTATAAATAAATATAAAACTCGTAGTATTATTTTGAATAATTACTCTGTATAAATGTAATGTAAATTTAAAAATGATGTGTGAGGAATATGTTTTTCTAAGAAAGTTATTGTTACAGGCATGCATTTTTCCCAGTCTGTGTCAATAATACAATCCCAAGTGGGCATTATAAGAGGAGTACAAGTACTTTATAGTGATAGTGTGAGTATATATTTATAAAAATATGTAATTGTTATACTTTTCTACTTGTTTATTGTTGAAATTAAATTGTCTTCTGTATTCACAGAATCCTTTAGACGTAGATTTAGTAATAAATTTACCTCATGATGGCGTTCGGCTTATATTCGACCCAGTGGTGCAAAGGCTCAAAATAATTGAGATTTATAATATGAAATTAGTTAAACTCAAGTACTGTGGTTTGCCATTCAATTCACCAGAGGTTTTGCCATCTATTGAACAGATTGAGCATTCGTTTGGAGCAACTCATCCTGGTGTTTATGATAGTGACAAACAAGTATATTTACATTTTCGTCTATATAAAGGATTAATAAGGATCTGTGGAGATAGTGTTATGTTTTTAGGTATTTGTGTTAAATTTCCGAGGACTATCGTTTTACTTTCCTATTGACTCAAAATTTCAACCTGGGTATGCACATGGATTAGGATCATTACAATTTCCAAACGGAACATCTCCCCTTGTGGCAAAAACAGCCATTTATGTTGGTAACATGGGTGCTGGAAGTGGAAGCGATGAACACAATTTAAAGGCACCACCACCACCTCTACCGCTTGTAATTATTTGTTATTGGTATTATAGAATGAAATGTATGAATATCAAAGCAAGATTGATATCATATAACCATGTTTTGCCAGGTTTGCTATCATAACAATTTGTATTTAGAAAAGGCAGATGTTATGCGGGACAAAATTCGTACACGAGGTCTTAGATTGCACCTCTTTACAGAAGGCAGCTCTGTAACAAGGGTATTATTAGAGCCAAAAAAACGCTGCTTAACCAAAGAGGTTATAATTTATAATTTAGTTTGTTGAATTTGTATTCCTAGTCTAAATCTCTTTATATCGTTATTATTAGACTATAAAATGAATAATTTGTTTCTACAGTTAAATCTTGTGTTAAATGTTCTATGTCTTATTTATATTTTATGTGACAATTGTAGGTGTTATTCGGTGACACTTGTGAAGATGTGCTGAGCGCCTTGGGAGCACCTTCTCGAGTGTTTTTTAAAGCCGAGGATAAGATGCGCATTCACAGCCCTCACGCACACAAACGTGATAAAATAAGACGATCAGATTTCTTTTACAACTATTTTACTTTAGGATTGGTAATTTTTTTATTTAATACAGACGTTCCACGTTTAAAGCGAATCAAAACACATATCTAAACATATACGTGTTGCTCATAGGATGTTTTATTTGATGCCAAAACCCAATGCGTTAAGAAGTTTGTGTTACACACAAATTACCCGGGCCATTATAATTTTAACATGTATCATCGTTGCGAGTTTTCTTTAACTCTTCCGCCAGAAAATAATTCCACTGAATCAGGGAAACTCATAGATGTTTCTCCTTCTCCAGTTACGGTACGACATATATATTTCGAAATGAGAGTTAAGATAAACAGTGTTTATATAAGTATTGATGAGTGTTTAATGTCTAAGATTATGACAGTTTCAATAATTGTTTGTTTTTTAGATCACTGCCTATACGAAATGGGATAGAATAAGCGAGCAATTGAAGGCTAGTGCACGGCCAGTAGTATTGAACCGTGCTTCCTCAACGAACACAACAAATCCATTTGGGTGTACATTTTGTTACGGTATACGCGATGCAATTGTTGAAGTTATGGCGAATCAACACATCGCAAGTGTAACTTTATACAGAGCGGTGTGACCTTGATAACTTATACAGTATAATGGTGCATTATAAAGCGCTCTTTGAGGAGCAATTGATGGAATGGTGTTTTGAAAAAGATGAGAATATACAAAAAATAAGCATGTTTTAACTCTGTTGGAAATTGCATGATAACATCATCTTTGAAAAAAGACTGTACGATGCAAAGGGAAATAATGAGAGTGCATGCAAAATCCTGATGCAGTTCTTTTTTTTTTAACTAATGTAATAACATGTGAGAATTTTAAATAAACAGAATTAAAAGGAAAAGAGAAGATTGCTGAGAAAGCAATAGTGATGTAAAGCTCAGAAAAACAAGCGATATCATTTTGAATATCATGTATTGTTGCTTGTAATGATTTATATTTTTTTTCTCTGGGATATCTAAAGCCAGGGAAATGAAACAAAACAAAATGAAAAAAAAAAAATGAAATAATATCACAAAAAAAATAAAAAAAATAAAAAAGACGATCAACTAAGGGGTACAAGTGTCTGCAATATTCAATAATATCATATTTAATATACCGTTTTTATCTTTTGGTTATAAGTTTTAAATATAGTTAAAGAATAAATAAAAAAAAAAGATCTTGCGTGAGCGACGAATATTATAATATTTGAGCTCGATAATAAAAAGAAAAAGAAATATAAAAAAAAAGAAAGTAGTTTCAGAAAATAACAAGAATTTTGATAGTTAATGATAAACTTATGATGACAGTAACGATAAAATATAATAATGTGCTTAGTGCAAGTAAAAAAAAAAACAAAATATCTAACTTTCGTAAACCAAAATTTTATAACGTGTGTTTAAGATAACAGACAAATAGAAACTAAAAAAATAATGAATGATACAAAAGCGATGTTTTGGGTATACAAATTAATAGACGTAATATACATATTAGAATGGCATTATCCATTCAATCTGTGCAGAATTGAATGTAAAACCGCAAAAGTCTAACAAGAAACGATAGAAGTGTACATTAAATAACAAAAGCGATATCTATCAGTGCAGGAGGAATTTAAATTCATGGCCTGTTTTTTACGCTTTTACCTATCAAACTCTGATCATTGTGATACGTGACGAAAATTCGCGATACAATTTTAATTGTTACTTCTTTGCATTAACACGAATAAAATAGAAAAAGAAGAAAAAAAAAGAAAGGATATTTAACTAATTACTTTCTTATACATTTTTTGTGGCGTTACATAATTCTTGTGATTATAAGTGTACTCTCAGAACTGAATTAGTCTTTAATTTTTTAGTCATGTACTGGAATACTACACCATGAATTTGTCACGAAGCTTATAATGCCAGAAGAAAAGTTCTTTTCATTTGTTTTCTATTCTATGAATTTGAGACTTCACGTTGATGTTAAATTGCACAATCATGTATACCCTATATCAACTTGTTTCCCGCTAATCGTAGGGTATAAAGGTAAATATGTTTTATGTATGGTATAAACTTTAATAGTTGATAATCTACAGCGGTTGTAAGATCTATAATGAATAATAATCGTAAAATATAAATAACAAAGAGTGCGTTCAAGATAGGAACGTAAAGTATGAATGATAAATTACTTTGATTAACACTTTTGACTGCACAGATTCGTGACGATTTTCCTTCCTATTTACCGAATTAGTGAAAATTTTGTGGTCCATGGTTTATAATATAATTCTCTGTAAATTGTACGCTTCTGTACCCTTCATTGGACACAGATGATATTTTTCCTTTGAAGTTCAAAGTTGAAAAGTTAAGTGATCTCAGAACATATACATACATATATATCAAGATTCGAAAATAAAAGCGATGGAATAAATAACGTTATCAAGAAAAAGTGTTAATTGACGCATAATTGTACAAAAAAGCTTTGAGAAACGTGAAACTGCGTGTTCATCTGCGGGTGTTTTTGTTTCTCAAAATCCTATTTCGATGGAATACCTCCTGTTTTTGTCGACTTTGACTATGTCAATACTGTTTTGCGTGGAAATTATTTTCAAGTAAATGTATAGAGCATAAAATTCTCTAAATAAGCTTCACTGATCTTCATTCATCGACGCAATAACAAATTTTCAAGACAGATAGAAGTGAAAAAGAGAAGAAAAACGAAATCAGTGAATCTTCTAGAAATTGTATTCTCTATATAGTTATTTTTAATAATTCTTCCCGAGAAATCTCTCTATTTAGTTTATACAGAAACGAATCATTTTATATTGAATGGATTATAAAATTATGTAAAACGATTTTGTATAAATTATTTTTCCTTCAATGTTTTTTTCAATCTTTACTGATTCTCATGTATTTTCTTTGTAACAAATTCATATGTACACGTGTCGTTTGAAATATTCTTAATTATAATGTTCAAATTGAATTAGAACGGAGTAAATTTCGCGACAAATCAAACAATTTCTTTTTTTCTTTATTCTTTCAAATATTTACTTACTTATTTTCTTCGACGTGCGTTTTTCAAAGCGTCCAGTCCATAAGAGATGCAATTCTTTTGCCGCGACTCTGAATTTCGAGATGATTTGAATCTGTTCATCTTGATTTCATTTAGCCTGTCTCCTTGTGTTATAATATACGGATCCGTAACTCTGTATTTCTGTGGAACTCGTTCTGAATCGTTTGATCCACGGAAATTTCTTAATTTTCCTATAAATAAGCAAAGATAAAAAATTGTGTTACAATATGCGTACACTATTTATTCCATGATGTAGTTATACAGTCTAAATTCTTTTTTATTCTTAAAGTTTATAGTTTATTTTTTATAAATGTGACCAAAATGTCTTTACGATGACTTACACTTTAGTTCTATCACAGTGATGATATGTAATAAGAAAGTTGCACAAGGTGAACACTATCGTTAGAAATTTTAAATTGAACTAACTGAAATTAGATGCGCGCGCAGAATTTTTGATACCAATTTTTGATGTTATACATATGGCGGGAAAATGGATAAACTTGAATTGTTTTATTGATAATTTAAATTTGAATATAAAATATTTGTTGGAACACATTCTAATCATATTTTGTTGCATTTTTGTATAATTGATTGTCATAAATAATTATATTTTATGTTAATTTTGATTTATTATTAAACTTCCATCTGTATTAGTTGCGCACGCAGCTATCGATACAGGTGATATATCGATTAATTAATAAGAAATCAATATTATTTATACATCTTTTCTTACGTTAAGATCTTATAAGAATAAATTTTCTACTAGTTTGTTGTTTTAATTTGAATGAATATTTTGTTCTAATTGGATAAATTGAATATATATTTCTAAATGTTAATGAATCTGAATCTATTAACAATCGATATTGAGATGCGTGCGCATACTTCTAACGCAGTTTTGGCGCGCGACCGTTGCTTTATACACGTTTCGGTGTGCTCTTGAAATTTTTCATAATTTTAGGTTTAAAATACTATTAATATTCTCTTCCAACATGAAGATTCAAACTATTACCTCCATAATGGTATGTATTTATGTATAATAATATTATTTAATAACTTTTGTAATATAAAAAAGCAAAAGATCATATGTCAGCATTTCAAGGTCATTGTGGCCATGTTCAGTATTAAAGATTTACTTCAATTTTGATATTATTGTAAAAAAATCGACTTAAAAATACAATTTTCGATTAAAAAAAGGACATTCTATTGTTGAGAAGTATAATATATATGTATATATATATATATACACTACACATATATAGTATTATATATAGTGTATATATATAATAAAGTAATATAATATACATAGCATATAATGCAATATACCATGTTATATTCTGTATATATGTACATATATTAAAAGAAAATTTTTAAATATTTATTTAAAATTAAGAAATAAACCAGTAAAAGATTATTAATTTTTCGGTAAATACCTAAAATTCTTGTAAATTTCGTTTTGCCTTTTTTCTCGATCGGCATATTATTATCCTTATTAGACTCTGAAACAATAAAATGTTACATTAAATAATTGTAACTCTAATTTGAAATCAACGTTTCTTTCTGTAATTATTTTCTTTTTTCAGATCAATACTTTTTCATCAAAGCAGAAATGCAAGCTTTTTGATATGAAGAAAGGATTGGAAATCATATTTTCCATAGGTAAAATTTTTATTAGCCTATAATAAATAGCATCAAATAAATTCTATATAGCCTTTTCTCATATCTTTATTGGTGGGTTTTAAATATAGAGATTTACCTGTGCACCCTTCATCGATTGTGTAGTGTAATTTCCTTTCCTGCTTGTCCACAATTGAATATATTCCGCGTTTGTGATGCAATATCACATCACCATCTCCATAATACTTCAGTCTGCGAAAAAGACACATCATCACGAAACAGGTAAACCTTATTTCTCCCTTATATTTTTATTAGAAATTAACAATAAAAAAAGGAATATTTTAATATTATTTATATGTATGATAGGAAATATGAATTACTTATATTGTTGACCAGCATTCAATAAATTTTTTTCTACATTTTCCAACCAGGCTTGTTGATGTCCAATAACTGAACCAGGCCTGCAAATCCTTATCCAAGCAATAGCTTCTCTAGCCATCATTTTATAATGCTTTATTAAATAAGCAGCGATCAATGAACCTGTTCTTCCCAGTCCAGCCTGAAATGTTGTTTATATAGAAAATATAAAGTAGATTAGAATGTTATTTAAAGAACTTCGAATAACTTTGCAATGAACTGCTATTGGCCCACTGGTATTTTCGCTTAGTTGCAAAAATTCATTCAGTATTCTTCTCGGTGGTACCGTGCCGTCTGGCATGAACATATCGTAATGCGTGATTCCTACCTCAGTGAATCTATTTTTAAAGCATCACTAATTTCATTATAAATTTAAATTTATGAAAATTATGTCAACGGTATAACTTTGAGAAAATGTTATTCTTTTATTATCAATTAATCAATACTTGCAAATGATATATCTTTTCTATAATTAAATAGTCTCATAGAGATTATTAACAATAGATTGTAAATTGGACTTTTACCTTGATGCATCGTATACTTTCTTATTCAATCTAACCACGGCTGTGACTTGATTTTTTAAAAAATAATCAATGTAACACTCGGGCGGATGATAAGGGGTGTCTGGCTCTGTGCTTGGACCAACAAAAGCCAGGAACTTTTGTGGTACCATCCAGTTCAAACCACCGTTTCTCATGTCTTCGTACTTTTCATACTCGAACACGTCAAAATCATCAAAATTAAAGAAACCAAAAGAAGCTGCTTTTTTAAGCGCGTTCAAGCAATCTGTTCTCATCAAATTAATTATACAAGAACAATTTCAATAGAATTCATTTTTCAACTTCTAATTTCCACAAATGTCATTACCTAACAAATGAAGACTGTAAATGACTGATCCCATAGAGGCATCTCGGAACGATTTTATAGGAATTTCACCTCCCATGAAAAGAATGTTGTAAGCTTCTTTTGGATTTTTGTTCAAGTACAACACGGCGTAAGAGGCAATCAAATACGCAGCATTTGCTCTTTTGTGGTCCCGTTGCGAAGTATAGTGAACGATTTGTCTATGATCGTTACCTGGGCTCTCAAGTTTTTTATTCATCTTACAACAATATCTGTGAAAGGAATTATTAATAATCTTGTGATTCAATAGTGATCACAATGTTTTAGTTAATTTGGCAAACTTTGATTGAATTATATTTATTTAATTATACAATGTGTATAAATTAAAGTTTACTTTATTTATGTAATTGAAAATATTGTAGACAAAGGATAATACTCGAGGAAAAGCTAAACAGGTGTTATTATTTAGAAGTAGAAATGTGTTTAAAATTCTTACTTGTACAAACAAGCGAGGTTTAAGGGGCCAAAGTCGTTGTAAAAATTATTGTAAATTAGCTCGTCGTCGGTCGTGAAAAAATGAATGTTGGACGTGCTTTTTACATCTTTCCGGCCGTTGCGTAACGTTGCAAAATAGAATTTGTCTTTTATGTATTCGCATATGTAAGTAACATCCGGATGTTTATAAACTGTGGTAATTTCTAATCGGAAAACGAATATAAAAATTAATATAAAAGAAACAAGAAGATTTCCATTAGCATCCATTTCATAAGTACCATCTGGATTGATGTTTCTATTGTCGTAGCTATGATAGTTCTTTTTCGAGAATTCAAAATTTTTTTGCTCGTACATCGCGAACGGATATCGAAACGCGCTGTTCCTATGCGCTCAATTATTTTCTATGAGCTTCACACTTTGCAAAACGACCATTTAGTATATTTTAACCTCAATTGATCGTTTGTAAATCCAAAGGAGTTTATTATTGTCTAAATTCCTTCGCGATTGATCCTTGATTTCTAAAAGTATCCCAATCATATCTTGTACGGAGATCGATACTGCTCTTTTCGTTAATTACGGGATAATATCAAAGACTTGTTTGTTTTATTATCAATGATAGTTTCCGATTGCAAAATTGTAATTAACCAAACACATGATTCTCTGAGCCTAGGGAAGAAAACGAAAGAGAAATAGTTTTCTTCATATTTCTTTAGTTCGTGGAAAATCGTAGTTAACAATTGTGCAAATACACGCACCTTGAACAATTTTCATTTCCTAACAAAATAAAATCTGCTCTTAAATTTATCGTTGTTCGGCACGCCAAATTACTAATTTCATGTTCGTGAAACGTCTCTACGTTTTTCAACTTTTTCTTTTTCATCGTGAAGGCTGATTGATTGGTCATTTCTTTTAGATCGTGTAATATATATACGATGTAATGATATTTTAGAATAATTGTACCAATGGTCTTGACAATTAATTTTTAATAATGTTTTAACAGGACGAGAGGCGAGAGGAAGTGGCGAAAACATCAAACAACGCTACGAAGGGTGAGTCGAAGTTTCCATAATCGTTGCTTTGCGCTTAATTAAAATGCACGTCCTTGCATGCCTTTATCATTTCTTTTGATGCTTTGAAAACGTTTCGTAAAACTCAACAGTAATTAACTGAAATGTATCTTTTTGAAAAGATGCACGCGATATATGTGAATATACATATGTGCAAATCAAGACAATAATATAAACGATATAAATTCCAATAATAACAAGATATTACAAAATAAAAATTGCAATAAAGAATATATAATCCATAGATCATAGATCAAAGAGCATCAGAAGCTGTTACAATACACCAATATAATAATACAATATGTAATATGACATATCAATATATTAACAGTTTTCTTATACAAAATTATTTATACAATTTATACTATATACAGCATATTGCGTATATAATTTATACTTTTATGTTGTGCAGTTTATACTGTAAACATTGTGCCTATTTATTGTATATTTATAATTCATATTTATTCTACTATTTTTATTATACAAACATAGTGCCCGAAATTTTTTTAGCTAGGGTGTACATTTAATACATTTATCATACACATTATACATTTATCTACAGTCTGTAGCATATAATGTTAGAGCGTGTATTTTAGAGTTTAAACTAGTTGCAGATGGTAATCTCTCCTAAATCTTTCACATCGTACGACAAACACATCCTTCTTTATCCATCTTGCGGAAAAAGCACTGTCTCTTTGTTCCACCGCCACGATACAATTTGTGAATGCACCGGGAAGTGGTTTAACATGCAACGTAAGGCCTAAAGCGTCTGATCGGTATTTACGATTCAAGAGAAATCTTTCGCGGGACAACAAGGCGGCTCTGTCCATCCATGTTCCATGCATCCATTCCTCGCGTCCGTCAATCCGTTATAATTTCTCCGTTAATAGAATCCGAGATTTCGTAGCGATCCGTGCGACGCATTCGAAATCCGCCCTGTCGTCGCCGTTCTCTTTTTCCTCTTTTCGTCATCTTCCGTTCCTTTGCCTCTTCATCGATCGAGCCATTGCTTTCTACTGTTACATTTACACATCCTCGTAACGTATCTCTATATCATAGTCGTGTATTGCTCGATGTATAATGTCGTTTCTTCGAGGTATAATCCTTTATATATGACAGATAAACTAGATTTCAGCTGTCTACCGCTTGTCTGTCCGCGAAGGCCTGATTCTACTTCGAGTTCGTTTCAACAGAAATTCCATTTATTCTTGCGTCAAAGGACGGATTAATATCTAATGCAATTATAGCTGTTGCTTTGAGAATTTTCTCCGTCATTCTGACAGTTTAACCGATGATCATTTACTATGATAAAAATCTATAAAACGCGTCCAGAGATCTTCCATAGACATCTGTAGATAGTAGAGAATTAATTTCGAATTGGTGAAATTTAATTAGTATTCCTTTACGTACACCGTTTACACCGTTACGTACGTTTCGTAGCAAAATCTCGATGATTTCCTCCTTTTTCTAATTTATCAATTACACTCCCTTCTTTTACAGTACTATGTACAACTTCTTTGCGTCTTTTGCTCGAACATTCTCACGGTTTCCCCTTTCGTTTGTCTTTATCTCCCTCGTACGAGATTTATCGTTTCAAATTTCGTTTCTCCGCGGCTCCGTTACCAAGAACGTCTCCCAGTCCCTTCATCTCTTCGATTTCTCCGTACTGTCTCCTCCCGTTCTCCATTTTCTCCCCTTTCTGCCGATAAATCTGCCCCCCTCCTCGCCTTCTTCTTTCCTTTCTTTTTCTCTCTCTCTCTCTATCTCTCCGCCCTCTTGATAATTCCATTCCCAACGCCTCCACCCTTTGACAATTATCTCCTTGTCTCTCTTTTTTTTCTGTCTACCACGACTCTCTCCGTTGCATCTTTTATTCTTCACGTCTGCGCGTCTCCTCTTCCTGCACTCTTGTCCCTTTTCTTTTCTATTTTTCTTTCTGTTTTCTGCTCATTGTCAGCTTCCTACTTCTGCGATGGCGTTTAAGTTCGAAATAAGAGTTGAGAAGCTTCGCAGTGAGAATCTTCGGAGCAAGATAGCCAAAAGTCTCGGAGTAAAAATAAAATCGTAAATTTTAGAGTGAAAAATTTTTGAAGTAAAACGTTTGGAGGTTTTGGAGTAGAAATTTTCGGAGTAATAGTTTGGAAGTTTTGAAGCAAATAAAATATTTGCAATTTCGGAGTAGAAATTCGTAGACTAAAACTTATGATTCTAGATTGCAAATTTAACAACAACTTGCACACTTCTGTTTTAGTGAATGATTATTTAAGTGCGGTTACTATTAAATATGTTTTTCTCGATTCAAGTAGAAACCGAACTTGCTCGTTCATCTTCAACGCTATTGCTATTGTTTACTTATAGAAACTTTTCACACAATTTCATTGTTCCTTGAGAAAAGATCATTTAAGGTTGTCTTATAAGCTAGAGTCCTTTATTTGTAGTATGTTGCCTTTATCAGAGAAATGATAAGTTGACACGTGTAAAAGTGACTAAACAATGATAAGATCGCGTCGGATTCGTCAGAGTTGTTTGTTGGTTGGTTATTTAACACGTGTTTTGTAAACCACGTTTTATTCGCTTATCGCTCGATTTGAATTCACAGTAGATCTGATTATGAGAACAGATCTGTAGCTGAGAATACTTTTATGCATTATTTATGTATTTATTTTATATATTTATGTGTATGAGTTATCTGACTATTTGATCTTCAAATTTCGAAAGAGAAACCTTTGATTTGAGGAAATTGCCGCTTAATATCAAAATATTAAAAGCTAAAACTAAAAATTGTTAAAATTAAAACGATTAAAAAGTAAATATTATACTATTGTTGTTACTTTAAAAAATCATTAGCGTTACATTTATACAACAATTCTGTTATTAGTGATTAATGAAGCCAGAAATTAATTAGTAATGTTGCAACAGAGTTGAAACATTAAAGAGTTTTGTTCCTTTTGAATAAATATTTTCCACGTGTCAGTAGTTGATAGTCTGATTAAGTGTCGAAGGTTAATCTCTGTTGCATCAAAAATAAAGGATAGCGTAAAGAAATCGTAATGAAGCACAGTTTTTGTTCTCCGTAAGCAGAAGGGAATCCAGTTATGGAGGGTCAATTAGTACTCGAGTCGCGTGAAATTTCGACAGCCAGTTCCTCTTAGTCTTCTCTGCGCGTAGATGTATTTCTTCTTGACTTGATCCCTGATTTCGTGTGAAGTCACTGTTTGTTTCGGCGGGGAATTTGCGACGTTTAATTGAAAGAGACACCACTTGGAGCATCGCAGTGAATTGGTTAGACTGTCAGATGTAACCAAGATGAATCACATTAACGATAATGTGTCATCCACTCGAATGATTCAGCTGAAAACAGTCGTTTCGTATCGAGTACCATTCCTCACCGAGTACGGATATTTGTAAATTCGATTCTTTCAAATGGCAAAATATTTACAAGCGGTGCATTCTCGAACTCGGCAGATTTTCTCGGTGGGTTTCGTTTCTATCTGTTAACAGCTGTCAGTCTCAAGAGAAAATAGAAAAAAAAAATCTTCTCTTCAGGAAACAAATTCTCTTCGAAGCAGAGAAAACGGGACAAAACATAACTTGCAAGTTAATGACTACTCTCGACGGAAAAATCAGCTGGTAAAACTTCGCGGACGTGTATACCGTACGATAAAACGACGCGTATAGAGATTGTTTCGAATTCTATTGATCGGCTGGCAGTTAAGGAATGGTTGATTATGGTTTATGAATGCGACTAGCATTGTACGGTGGGTGGGAACGCCGAATATGGCTGCCGAGATGGAAGATGAGTTGTGGCCGATCGAGACGATGCCCGGCGAATAAGGACGTGACGTAGTCATATCGTCGCGTATAAGGGAAAGCGGATTCGCTGTTAATAGTCAATATGCATTAGAGAAACAATGAGCGGATCTTCGTGCCGCACACGACGACCACGACGACGTACGACCGCAGAAGAGGATGTTGGTCGCGAGCATTCTGGCTCGTGGACACCTTCTGGAAATTTTTAACGATCGGCCTTGCCCCATCATGGACGAGTCATCGCGTTTGTCCTTCGACGAGTTGCTTAGCTCTCAACCCTTTTCTTATCGAATTCGTTGACAGACTGAAATCTTTCGTTGGTTTGATTTGTCAGTAGTTAATTTCGATTCTTCTTCTTCACAGTTATTTGACTGAACATTTCTCTGAATCGTTGAAGAGCAGAAGAATCGTTTCTGAAGGAAAGAAATATTTTTTGAGTGGAGTAATTTTTCTTTTTCTTTTTTTTTTTTTCGGTACATACACTGAAACGAATCGTCAATCCAAGTACAATGGAAAATTATTTAAATTCACAGAATCTTTGCGTATCTGTATTTTCCAGAGTGTAAAGATTCTTAAACTCTAGCCTAATTATTTAGGTTTTAGTACCTGCGAACTAAGGTGTGTGTGTTTACTTGTACACGTACGCAAAATTGGAATTCAATTATCGGTATTCAATAGCCTTATCCAGCTCGCGTAACGTTACCCGAGATACGTTGCGCTTAAAATAGAACCCGAACGATACCGGTTGGAAGCGTAATTAACCGGCTTAGAAATCGTTTAACCGTAGAGGGGGATGATTCTTTTTCTTCTTCTTGATCGACCTTGCTTTCAATTGTTCCGATTTCTCGTGTCTACGAAAAGATTTGGAGAGGAAATTGGACGTGTCAGCTGGAGACAGTTGCGAATCGACGACTTGTTCCTCGACGTCTGAAAAGAAAGATATTAATTCAATCTGCGATCGTTCGTTAACTATCCATTATGTTAATTCAATTTGTCATCTACGGAATCGAGAAGACTAGGAAAACAAAGTCAAGTAAATTCTGAATTTAAAAAATCCTTAATCAAAGGATTAGCAATTAATTATCAAACAGATTTTGCTATCTAAAGATAAAGACTACTATTCATCTATCATTTCATCGGAGAATTATCGGAAGAATTACCAAATGAATTTTATTCATCTACTAATGAACATCACGAAGATTACCGAAAATATTTCACCAAAGTATTTCATCAAAGTGATAACAGAAAACTATTGTAATAAATCTTTTACCAATTGACAAAAGCATCACGAAGATGATCAACAATCCTTTATCAAAGGACTACCAAAGTGATAACCGAAAGGAAGCATATCATACATGTATAATTGACCAAACTCTTATAATACAATCTTTTATCAAAGACTCGATAAAAGCGTCAGAAAGGTCATTCAAGGCCAAAATCACCAAAATCAGCTTGATCTAGGCTACCAATCAGCTTCCAATGAAGAATCGATTCCACGAGTGAAAGATGTGAAACGATACAGAGACTGTACATTTCACCGATCGAAGTGTCATCGATCGGAATCGAGACGAGGTCCGCTGGAATGTTCGCCGGTGGCGAAAGCACGGCTGGCTCTCCTATTCGATATAATTTGGACGTTGCAGAGCGGCGTGAGGCGGAGGTAACTGGCACATCCACGCACCGCCGCCAAAATACCGGCATACGAGAAGAGGCTAAGGAACGTGTACGGGGACACGAGGTGTACGTGTTCTGCGAGTGAGAGGCCGATCGAGGGGATAGATGCTCGTGAAGCGGTGGCTCTGCTTCCGCGTGGACGGACAATCGCCTTTGACGAGCTCGTTCGTCTGCACGCGCTCTCTACCAGCCACGGATTTCATCGTCCAGCCAGACTACCACACCGCATAACAATCGTCTGTATCCGTGTACCGATACAGGGTGTCCCGTTTAATCGACGTTGCCATCGAGATTACCTGGACTTTGAAACGAGAAATGCAGAGTGGAATACGCAATATACTCCAGACATCGAAATTTACGATTATTAAGGAGGAGATTTCACAGACCAGCACAGATATTTATTGCTCAAAGATTTGGGATGTTGAGATTTTTAACCCCTTGGCGCTGGCAACTGGTTCGCGGACCATAACGAGTGACCGTGTATATACAATACATTCGTCGCTTTCTTTTTCTTTTGTACTCGTCGGTATTATAATTATTAATATATTAATTATTACGATTAATTATTCTGAAATTATTCAGAGGTAATAAACTTGTCGCTTGTTTCGCCTGGGTTACATTTAAGTATACTTAAAACTGATGAAAATGTTGCAATCTAAAAAATCCTCGACGTGCGTGGCAAGAGGTTAAAGGTATTAATCACTTCTTCGAGTGGATCGATTATTTTATTATCGATTAGTTATATAAAAAAAAAATCACTTGTTAGAGCCCGTATACAGTAGCACGTGTTTCCAAAAATTATGCTCAACCTTATCGTTTGCATTTAACATTGTAGCCACGCGATAGAACTCCAAGAGTTCGTTTAACCTTCTTTTTGTCCAGTCCGGTGTTTAAAATTGTGTAAAATCGAACGAAAATTTAAATGTCTTCAATGACACGACGGATGATCGCATGGAGTTCAAAGAAAAAAAAAAAAAAAAACGACAACAATCCAATTAAAAACGAAAAAATAAAGTCTCGCATTTCATTCTTGCACGTGAAGAAGATTTCGTTTCTGGCTGCGTGACTGATTGTGAAACACCCTGTACGTGTGTGTTTCACCTGGAAGACAGGGACGCGTGTGTACACGCGTCGAAGAAAGCTCTCCGCTCGAGCCACGCCACGGAACTCTCTTGTCTCTCCTCTCGTCGTTGGATGACCGCGGTCGATACGCATAAGCATTCGAATCACGACGACGGAGCGGGCACGTAACAATTTCTGTTCTTGGGACTGGAGCCACTGGATGGATCGTCGATCCTTTCAGTTGACCGTGTTGCACATCCGCGCCGCTGTCCCGCCTTTTTCAATCTTCCTCGTTGCAAGAGAAAACGGCCAGGCTTGCCTCCTTTTCTCTACCGCCATTTCTATCGATCGAACCGTCCATTTTGAACGATTTCCGAACAACTGATCCACCACGGTGGAAAAGGAGCATCGCGCCAACGCGATCGATTTTTCTTTAATTTTCCTTGACTCTTTAACTTAATATTAAGAAGTCGACGTTGAAATCTTCCTCACGAGTCAGAATCTTTTATTGTCATCATTTGTAATATTGGAAATTAATGATTATTACAAATGCGATGACGAAGCAATGAATACTTATTACGTACGAAGGGAAGGAATTTCAAAATGTTTCGTACGATACGTATAGAAATGTTCAAACTTTCGTGAACTCTATCATCTCTTACACGATGTCAAAATTATGACAATGTTTATGAAATTCAACGTACTCGCCGACCTAAAATCAACAGCTGAATGTCACCGTCACAGTGGCAGAAAATTTCATGATACTAATGGAGAGATTCGATCTTCCTATTGAATTGAAAAAGATAGTTTGATTTGAGAGATAAGGGTTGTTTCTATTCTTTTTTTTTTTTTGTACTAAAATATGTGAAATGCAAAGATCCATTGGGAATAGGAAGTCGAGGCTGCACGACGATGATCATTTATCGTGATTCTACGTGATTCCCCGTTAGGATGTTGAACGTGCAGCTTCATCGTGTTTGGACGACGTTACAAATTTATCTTCATAACTGTGCGCACAGAATCGAGCACGGAAAAGGTATTCGACTTGATATTCTGAGGCAGACTCGATATAAATTTCGAAAATTGGACCTTGGAAGATGAGAGTTGCAACAAAGTCTCAAAATGAAATTGGCGTAGTACATCCTTGCAATTTTGCGTTCTTACAAAGCTGCTGGAACATAGAATAATGTGTAACAAAAGAATATTAAGAACAAAAATGGTCTTCGAAGGAGAAGTTTATTTTGGATTGACGTAATTTCATTCTGAAGTTGAGCTTCTGTAGATAATTAGTATTTTAGTTTAACGTGCAAAGCATCGTAGCATTGAGACGTTTCAGAGGTATTGAAAATTCTTATTAACGAATCTTCTTTTAAAGTACACGAGAAACGACAAATAAATGTCAAGTCACAAATTTCTCCGATATGTTTCGCAACTACGAGGCACTATCCTTCCCAGAAAGCTCCAATTTCTCCGCCCATAGTTAGTGAATTTGGTCTCCATCACTGAAATTTCTACGTCATATCATTCTGACGGAGAAAAATCAAAGTGAAAATACGTAATTGATATAATAACGAAGATATAGAAGGAAACTATTACAAAACATTGCTTCTGGATACGTAGAAAATCGAGTCAAATCTGACTGATAAATCCACCAATCAATATACTTTCATTTATAATAACAAATAACGATAATCATTCCTCAACTGTTACCGCAGAGTCTTTGATCATCACAGTAACTTACTCAAGTTCGTTAAATCACTCGATTTCACAATTCTCGCATTAACGAAATTTGATCAGTGTCGTTCTCTAAAGAGAACTCTCTAAAGTTAGTATAAAAAAAAAAAAAAAAACCAGTAGTCAAACCTCATAAATAAAAAAAAAAAATGGATACGACCAACACTACCAAGGACTCGAGAGAAAGAGGTGGAATGTTCACGCGTATGAAAGACAGATCACGAGTGGGTGTAACACAGCCACCCCCCCCCCCTCCTCCTTTTCGTTTCCAATCGATTCGATGACGATATTTCAACATTCGTGCGTCGACGGGTGATCATGGTGCAAGATTTAAGTCTTGATTCACCGGGACCGCCGATTGATACGCGGATCATGCACACGCTGAATTCTTATGCTAATGCGAGAAAGGAGCCGAGAAGACAATACATCCACATCCAACACCGGCGCGCTGCCGCATCTGTATACACCCTGCGTCCCGTATTCTGTATTCTGTCAAGTGAATTAATACAATCACCCGAGGACCCGCCGGGTGATTTTAGATGCGGTGAGATCGTGATCGCCGCCGCCACGCTTTATCGAGCTTTCTCGTCAGGGGAAAATGTACTCCCGGGAGATGGTCCTGATCGTGATCTTGGGAAAACCAATTTCGCCAAGACGACGATCGTTCGGCATTCTACGCATCTTCCTCCCGCGAAAGTGTCGCGAACGTAATCGTTGCATCGTTCGATTGGGTTCAGTTCACGCAAGAAAAGCTCTCGAGATCTGTTATTTTGGGATTTTCGTGTTTCAGTGTTCTGGAATATCGAGATTTCGGTTCGCTTTTGACACCGTGACAGTTTTTGAAATTGGAGGATGAAAATATCAAATACGATCTGAACTCTTCTTGATATCAGGAAAATCATGGGAACGTTCAAAATCAGCGAACGTTTGATTGTGCGAACTTGATCGCCTGAAATTCACAATTGTCACGCCATCTTTTATACGTGTGAAATTACAGAAATAAAACACGTATTTTAAGTGGTTGAATGGTGCCAATAGATCGGTACGATGGAATTCAGAAATCATCAAGAAACGGCTAAGATGCTCGCACGTCAATCCTCGCACGAATATGTACCTCGTATAAAACCAATAACAATTACGTGCAGAAGACAACAGAAAACGTAATGAATAGCTCGTCGACGCCCAGAACACCTGCAAAGTCAAGCAACAACATCGAGCAACATACAGCAAAATGATGAAAATGCCCAATTTATAATTTATATATAGATGCAGCAGTGTATTTTTAAAGATTTAAATAATTTTTCGTCAAATATATCAATAAAAGCTTGTGTACTCCGTATAAAGTGCTATAAAGTTATAAATTTCATACTTCAACCTCACCTCTGTTCTTACGAATTGTACTAACGCGCGGTGAGGTGTAACTCGTTTGCGAAAGCAAAAATTCATCGACGTTCGGCTAGGGGGTGTCCTTTAATGACGGCTCATCGTACATACGCGTAAACCATTGCGCATAAGTTTCTTTTACGTGATTGATTTATTGAGTCGATTCGTTAGGAAAGTCTCAACTGTACCGTGACTGCCAGTCTCCTTTATGTCTCTTCCACCTCCTCCTCGTTTCTTGCGCGTCTCTCTGGCACACGTGGAGCCGGCTTCCGGCTCGCCCGGCACCCGAACATTACGGTATCGACAACTTCCGGTCATCAGGCGCTGCGTGAAGCTTCTAAATCGTCCGCTGATCTCCCGAACCCGAGCACATATCCGCGCCAACGTGCATTTAGATAACGCACAGTGCCTCTGCTCCTTCCTTTCTTTCTTTCCCCTCGCGCGACGTGCGAGTGATAACGGAGGATGGGAAACTCGAAACACGCTCGTGGATGATAAGTATTTCAGAGTGGGTGAGAAAATGTTGAAACGTTCGTCGAGCATTTTTTGGTAAAGTATTCACACTCGTTTGTTACTCATTGTCACAAATAAATACTTGTTATTATCAAGTGAACTTACCAAATATTTATTTAGTAGTTTTTCCATATTAGGTGTTACTTGTAGTTATATATGTATGTAGTTATATAGTTATATAGTCATATAGTCATATACTCATATAATTATAGTCATATAATTATATAGTTATATACTCATATAGTCATATAGTTATATACTCATATAGTCATATAGTCATATAGTTATATAGTTACCTATTATATATTTAGTTAAGAGTGAGAAAGAATAGATTCGAGTGTTTTAATGTTGTAACTAGTAGATTTAATTGAAATGATAGACAGGATGATACATTTTATATTTTCTTTCGGTACGATCAATTTTATGTGCGTCTATTTTTTCAATTATTGAAGAAGTAAGAGTAACTAGAATTACTGAGAAGTAAAAAGTCAGTAACTAGAATTATTTAAACTGTAAAAAGTTATGGATCGAGTTTAATTTATCCGATAAGGTCGATATTTCTGACGAATGCTCGAAGTTTATTTGAAAATTAATATTGTAATTTTCAAAAACAAGAACTTCATTTGAAGAATGAAAAATTTAGATCTCATCTCACTTCCTAATATTGTTACCAACAGTCATTGTATTTTATGTTTTAATAACGCGTCGCGTAATTTACTACATACAAATATACTAATTTGTTAAAAGATCTATTTCGTCTGTCTCCGTCCAATTTAAATTTGAATCTTCTAATGGCCCAATAATCTCGCCTAAAATCTCTCTCGGAATCCAGGAGGAAAATACGCACGTTCCGTTGTACTTTTATTCAGATCACCGCTCTTCAAAACTGGGTTTCATGGATCATTGGTGCCTCGTCACAGATTCACCGACGTTCTGTGAAATTCGAAAGGAACAACGCTCTAACTTTTCCAGTCCTCGCCACCACGCGAGATTTCACGTTCGAAAAGCTAAAACTTCGCCAATGAACCACTCCATGTTGCCATAAAACTACGATCGTAACTCTTCGCCAAGATTCAACAAAGACACTTCGATCGATGTTCATTTTCAACTTTCAATTCTGATTTTAACTTCGCTGTTCTCCGCTAATCAAGGATTGCCAAATCAAGGATTGCCAAATCTAAACGACGAGACGCAAATCAGTTCTGTGACAATTTTATCTAACCATCAAATAACATCTACTGATTCTAAAGTGTATTTCAAGATTTCGCCTCTCTTACGACGAGATTACATTAAAAATTACTTCAATTTATTAAAAGTGAACAGAAATTATTAATTCGGTCGTTCTGTCGTTGTCCCATCCTTCGTCTCGAGTACGGTGTCCCTTCTGAAAAAAGAACTAAAATCACACGGCGAAATGTCGGTACGGTTCTCGCTATTTCGTAAAACTCTGTGTTTAAATTACGCAGTCTCTTACGAAGGGAGAAATCAGACGTTCAGATGCTGTTTATCGCGATGCGTATCGACGATGGCCGGTTTCATGGAAATTACCGGTGTTGCCGGCGGGTGGATTTTCCTTCTTTTCTCTTCCTTCTCTTCCACGATTGACCATTGACGCAGAAGAGAGAACAGCGAGGTAAGAGCTCGAGCGATGTAACGGTCGTTCTGCCTGGCCAGGGTGGATGAGTGTAGCATTTCCCGTATTGCCGTCGTAACTCGCGACTACCATCCGCGAAATGACAATTGCTAAACGACGGGATAGTGGTTCTCGAGCGTCGTGGTTCTCGGGGGGGGGGGGGGGGGACTTTTCGACTTTCCAGCGATTCCGTTGCCAGACCGTTCCCGTTTTCGCGATCGATCCGATCGAAGACGAGCCGACTCCTTTCACGTTGATCGTTTAACGGACAAACCCGCGACAGAAACTGGAACTAAAGTGCAAATTTATTAAATTAGACTTATGAAAATTAATATACAAAATAAAAGAAATTTTATAACAAATATTGAAATATCGTAGTAATTATTTAAAATATTAATAAAATTATTTATAATTAACGTAATGAAAATGAGTTATTTTAAAAAATTATAAGTAGAATGTAATTTGTATCTTTTGTATCGGGATTAATTAATTTATTTTAATAATTTAATTATCTCGAAAATAAATGATCTAAATATATATATGTATATATATATAACTATTATTATTTTTGTTAAATAAAAAAAATATATATATTTAGAAATTAAATGTTTGTCGTATTTATTAATATCTAGTTTTTTTTTTTAAATAAATTTAATTTATATGTAAAAGAATTGGACACCATTTAAAACGATGTTGAAATGTTTTGCATTAATTACGGAGTAGTTGAGGATTGAGAAAATACTTGAATACTAAATGTAATTGAAAGATTTTTTACCGATTGACAGAATGGAAAAAAAAAATTAGAACTTCTTCGAGAGTTTTGGAAAAAAATCTTCTATCGATACGAGAGATGTTGGAAATTTTTTATATTAATTATATTATATAGTTCAAGTGGAAGAGGGTTGATTTTTGAGAAGATCTATCTACTAGATAGAGCCGAAAGATTTTGCATTGATAATTTAGAGTGAAGAAAATTTAAAATTTGTTAGAAAGTTTTAAGTAAGTATATTCCATTGGATAACACTGAAAAATCTTTCAGACTAATTAGAATTTATCGAAGAATTTTGAGAAATTCACTTGTGCCAAGTGAGACTGAAAGTTCTCGTAATAATTTTTTCTTCACGTGACGCATGAAAAATTGGAGAACCACTGTGCGTTATCCGGAGAGACAAAGTCGAGATGGCAAATCGCGAGTTCCCAATAATGGGTGCGACGTTAATCAGACTATATAAAATGATATATTTCTCGATCGAGAAACAGGCACACGGAGAAAATTATGAATTGCGTCGCCAGTAACAGAGCATATCTCGATTTCGTAACTGTCAGCTCTAGAAATTAAAGGAAATATTCTGTCTGTATAATACACGCTAGAAAGAAATAACCATGATCATCTTCATCACTGATAAAACATTAAAATTTACAATAAATTTTATTTCAACTGTCATTTATCAAATTTATTATAATTCATTTTTTTTTTTTTGTAACAACCTATAACAAAACACTTTCTCATTCAAACTTTCTCATTTTTCAAATTTATTCATTAAAATACCGTTGATTCGTTTAATTTTCATTTTTCTATTCGATGAAAATCGTGGAAGATTTATCAGGCAAGTCATCCTCTATCTTGCTTCTTCTCCGACAGATGTCGCGTAGTTTCAATGAAAGTTCACTGCCCGTGGTTTATTCCAAAAATCATTGGAACAGAATTCTGAACAAAGTGCAGACGTTCCGAATAACGCCACCGGCAATTTATATTCAATACTCGACGTCGTATTGTCTGCGTCCATTATCTCGTCATCGATTTCGTTTGACGTTACGTCCTAGCGTTACAAGACCGATAACAGGCGGTACGCCTCGCGTTACTCGCGTTATCGATGATTTGCGTGAAATCAAATAAAGTACGAAGAGTAGGGACAAATATATTTCAATCTCTCTCTCTCTCTCTCAATCGTAGAATGAAGAATTTATTCTTGAAACTTTTACTCATTGTCATTTCAGCCACTCTTTAATTTTAACCCGAAGCTTTAAACTTGAAATTTTAATCGTCCTTTAATTTTATTTTATTTAACTCGAAAGACAGGCGAAGAGATATTTTTTCCTGTATTTTGTAATAATTCTTTGGTCACAAATTTTACATGGTGGTAGAAGATTAATTTGTGTTTTGTCTGAGAGTAAAGTTGTTTCGATTCTCTTTCCTCGCGATAAATTTTAAAATACATTCAAGTATCTTTTTCAGATAATAATTACTTGAATTTTTCGCTTTGCTTGAATAATATTTTAACACGTATCTGTGCAATATATATCGACGTGGATGCGAGATCTCACTTGAAGTGAATAAAATATATATTAAAGTATAACATAAAGTATATATTATAATTTAAAATATATATCAAAGTACAATGTTATCTTTTTATGTCAACATGTTTAAAAAAATCAAAGTTACAATTCCTCCATTCCCCAGAAAAACGTTCGAATTTTGCTGGAGAAAAATAAAGAGCGTTCCAAGAGAGTGTACCTGCATAAAATTATTAAAAATACGTCGAACGACAGTAAATGTAAAACATTCAAGTTTCATCGTTGTTAACACGTCTTTCTTTTCTCCCTGTAAAATTTTCGGCTCTTCAGTCCTTTAAAAAAAAAAAAAAAAAAAAAAAAACGAGTTTAGAGCTGTTAATTCAAAGATCAGCTGATCGTCGGACTCACGCGTCAAGGGACGAATGTTGCAAA
Organism: Tetragonisca angustula; assembly: GCA_036937485.2. Classification (NCBI taxonomy): domain Eukaryota; kingdom Metazoa; phylum Arthropoda; class Insecta; order Hymenoptera; family Apidae; genus Tetragonisca; species Tetragonisca angustula. Next base: position 1,737,471 of record JAWNGG020000021.1, read on the forward strand.
CGAAATCATCATCATCCCCAACGGTTGACAGACGAGTGGCCGTCGTGCTGTCTAGAAGAGGGAAACCGTAGAAGGTGGGAAACCTCTCCGAGCCTCCCAACTCCCAAGCTAGGAATTAGCATTGCCTCTCCGGGCATCTCTTCTCGTCTCTGTTCTCTTGCCCCGTCCTCCGTGCTTCCTCTCTCCTCTCCAGAGTTACTCGCGTATCCCCCTTCTCACTGTCGACAGAGAGAGAGAAGAGAGAAAAAAAAGAAAAAAATCGCCCCGCTTCCCGCGATTATGCCGCACTATCCTTTCCTCGCCGCTTCTTAATTCATCGCCAGCTCGATTGCTGCTCGAGCCTTGGAAACCTTCGAGATGCCAAATCATGATCACGGTACTCAACAGATGTTCTGGGAAGAATAATTGGATTTTCGTGTAACTTACAATTTACAATTTTTCTTCATAGTCTCCGTTCGTTCGATATTGTGGTTATTTTTCTTCTTCTTTTTTTTTTTTGGAATTAATTAAGTTACAATCTCCTTTGTTCTGTGAGTTCATTCGACAAGTACAAGGTTTGGGTTAGGTTTGGGTTAGGTTTCAATGGTTGAGTAATTTGGATTGGCGTGATTTAAGTTTATTTATAAGATTGTTCGTGTATTGTGCTTTAGCACTTTTTCTTTCATCTCAGGTTCGTCTAGGTCCACAGTAATTTGGATCACTCAGAAAATGTGTACGTTTGAAAAAGCTAGCTGTTGCCTCGAGGATGACATCCGTCTGGCTCGTGGCTGATCGTTTCTAGTATTGGACACGGTATAACTTAAGTAACGAAATTAGTTGCCACATACGTCGATGCTTCTAAAGCTGAAGAGGACGTCCAGTTTGTCGGTCTCTTCATCCGATTAAGCCCCACCAGCCCATTCCCTCGTTCTATTCCATCTCCGTGACTCTTTCGTTTCTCTGGTTTTGTTTTCACTTCTCTCTACTACCTGTAAATAACGTTCGTTCCGTCATAATTTGTTTAACTTCGATAATCGTAGTCGTTAAATTTCTAGATAAATTCTTCTTTCACATTCTAGAACTACCGATGACTAAAGCATCAAGCTTCGTGATACGATAGAAATTATTTGAAGCTCTAAAATACACCTTTTTTTTACAATTTCTAACGAAAATTCTAAAACTAATCATTTTCCATTTCGGTAGCTCTAGTGTTATTTGCACTCTCTACCTCTTTATTTATTTTTACCTCTGGAAGAGTTGAAATTTACTCGAAGGAATTTTCGATCGTGAGAGAATTGAAATTAAATATTATTTAATGTAGACGAGCATTGTACAATTGTTTAATTTAAATACAGACGAGCAATTTGCTAAAGTAAAATACCGTACCTTGAAGATAGTGCGGATTTTTTGGCGAAGAACATTTAAGAAGTGTTTCTGAAAGAAATCTGTCATCTAAATAAACGAAAGAAAAAAATACCGCAAGATGTCGAACACTCTGTCGAATGAAAAATCTCCGAAGGAAATGAATGATACTGCTCCCGATGCGCGACGCGTCGCGTCACAGTCTCAGGCAAGAAGAAAACCAGGCGCAAGGGGGACACGAAACTCGGTGAAATTCGCATTACGTATGACATAGCGATGAATCCGATGCGTCTTCGAGAGGTAACGAACGACATACGAGCAACGGAATGATCGGCTGTTACACGATTCGATGCATTTCCCCGCATTTGTTGTTTACACGCAAGGCTAACTAAGCCAAGCTGCTCGAAAGGAGGATTTTTCTTTCATTTCGCAACGATCCACCTTTTCATCAAAATCGTTTCAACGATCCGGTTGGTCATAGCACGAGGATTCTGCTTCTGATTTTTAACTGCATCAGTTTCGCTAGAAATTTTCGATTCTACGTTGATCAGTTTTGGCAAAAGAAACTGACCTCTGATTCTAATTTTTCATATATCAACTTTGTCACGAGACGTGTTCCAGATTCGTCGCGATAAGGTTGTCACTCGAATAAAAATTATAAAACTTCGGAGGTTTAAAGTTCTGAAAGTGTGATAATTTTAGAATGCTACGGCATGAAATTATACAGAAGTGTAATATCCTCCGTGCGAGAGGATTTAAGAATTTATCAGCTAACAATGTTTCCTCTCTGCAATTTTATAATTTCACGTCAAATTAAAATTATTTGATCGATGTTACATGTTTATACGTAGACACTGGTAATCTGCAATTTGTTCAATTGTGCAGAATTGAAAAATAATTCTGAAACGAATGTTATAATATTTTACACATCAATAATTTAAACTCGTTGACCGGATTTTGTTGACTTTTTTTGACTAGATTCGGATCGCTGGTTGGAAATGTTAGAAGGTATCGGGTCGAGCGTTCAATGAAAAATTAACATTCCCATTTTTCAGCACCGCGAAAGGAAATTGCTTCGTGCAGAGTTGAGAATCGAACAGTTAGAGGCCAGTGTGTATAGCAGGTGGTACACACGTTCATTGTCTGTCTATACGTTAGCAACTGACGATTCTATGTTCTTTGAATATTATGTAATCTCCAAACATCTCTCAGAGTACTAACGCTTTCTTTAACATTATTTTTCTCAATTACATATTCACATTCATCCGAGGAGAATAGAATCTTCGATCGCAGTTTGCTCGAAATTTTTGAAGATTGAACGTAATTTTATTAAAGACTCTAGGGATTTCAAGTTGATTGCTATTGCAAAAATTAAATGGTGCAAATGACTAGAGGATAGACAAATATAAATAATATTCATCACTTTTTGGAGTGCATTTCTGAAAAATTAAAAGTTCGCAGAATGCACAGAATACTCAAGAATACTTTCTAGTGGATGGAAGGAATTTCTATTCGAGCTTCAATTTTTCAGACACAGATCGAATTTGTTATTACAAGCAATTGGTCTGCGCCCTACATCCAAAGAACAAAAGAATCCCGCAAAACTTCCCACAACGTGCTCGATCCAGTTCAATCGCCAAACTCGCCTAACCCTAACCCTCCTCTTCGTCAAACCTCCGCAAACCTCCCCAAAATTCAGCCCCTCGTCCGGAACCTCGCGAACGTTCCACCAAAGGGGGGAGGGAAAAAAAAAAAGAAGAAAAGGAGAAGAGAATATTCACCACCGTCGCCGTTAGGAATTCACCGTTTGGTCGATACGATTCGTGCAATCGAAATTTCGGTTAATCAGGCAGGGAAACGCAGCCGTTGCAGGCCACGTAGTCTGCAGCAGAGGAAGAGAGAGAGATAGAGAGAGAGAGAAAGGAAGAGAGGGATAAAGAGAGGAGCGAGACTGGTGCCACGCACTCACGTACACGCACGCATGCACGCACGTTGGTACGGGCGAGGGGACAGACCGACAGAGATAAAGAGCACTTCCGGAGGTACACGGGGAGACCAAGGTCCGCGTATCTGTTGCTGCTGGCAAGGAGAGGCAGGAGAACCCGCGGGAGAGTCACACCTGAGTGCCCACGCTTCCTCTTATCCGTTCCCTCCCTCGTTCTCCAGTTGTCTCTTCTGTTCTCGTTCTCTCTGTCCCTCGTGCAGTACCCTTTATCGAAGGCCTTCTGTCCGGCCCTCCTCGTCGCCGTTTCACGGGCTACTCCCCGTCCGTCCCTGGGGTATATACGCTATCTCCTCCTTTTTTCCAACCTCTTCTTTCTTTTCTTTTCTTTTTTCGTTCTTTTTTTTCTCTCTCTCTCTCTCTAGTCTTGCTACTAGGCTCCCCGTGCGTTCCATCTCGTTCTACTCTGCATCCTGCGAGCCTTGCGAACCCGGTGTAAGTACGTTGGAATTGGTCACGGTGAACAACGGTGCCCGAGGATCGGTCTCGACTCTAGTTTCGGCCTCGTCTAGATTCTTTGCGATATTGACGAACAGTTTCGACGAACGAGACGGCTGAATAGAGAAATGCACACGCTCGGTGGAAATATATATAGGTGTGTGTATATCTGTATTTGAGTTTGATCGTTTTGAAGTTGAATTTGTCAAGGCAATCTTTTGAGCGATGGGGTATTTTATTTCTTCGTCACGCTACAAATTTAAATTGGAGAAATAAAGTGTTTCGAAGATCTGTTGAGATTAACAAGACGGTTAGAGTTGGTTTAATGTTAATATATGGAACATTAATATGGAAATATTGGCATAATTTCAAGGAGGTTCTAAAGCGATTGATGCTTCCATTTACTCGGAATAATTTTGACTGAGTCGATCATGACGATTAAGAAATTTTAACACTCGTGATGTTAGAAAAATTTCTTTAAGAGGATCTGAAAGACCAAAGCTTGGTATTTAGTACAATTGGTTTAGTATAATTGCGAACAACATCTAGAAATACGGAAGACTAAGTTAACACCTAAAACTAATATCTTCCCAAAGAAACGACAGACCAACGTAATTTCTGTTCGATATTTCACGACTTCGTTGATCCCATCAGACTCTGTCCGATAAGAAATTTCTTTGTTCGTCTAATTAAATCTTAACGATCTTCTACATCGCTCGTGCCACGGGATATCGACTGAAACCGAAGAGAGTAGATGACAAGATAAAAATACTGCTGGAAAAATAATCATCGACGGTCGATCTATAGAAGCACATACTCTCGATCATCTTTCGCTAATCGTCCTATGACAGGAGGGCTTGTAACAACTGAATTAATGCGAGCCAAGGTATTGCGTGGCATCTGCGTATATCACGCGATACCTTATCGAATCACGTTGATATCAGCGTACAATGGCTCACGAAAATATTCGAACCCCATGGAAGAAGACTTTTATTACAGCTATGTATCCTGTATCGTGCATTATGCACGTACGTGTAAAACAAGCATTAAACATGGGCCTCGTTGCACATACTAATGTAATATATAACAGTCAACCGTATAATATGTAATAGTTAATCGTGTAAATGGTTGCATTTTTATTTTTCAAATTGATTTGAAATTCTACCAGTACAATTGGCCATCGAACCGCAGATTTTCACGCGTTTGTAGGAAAAATGTTTCACGAGTAGAAGAATTTTTTCTGTTTCATAGTATTTCAATATTCTCGTATGGTATCGGATTTTGGACGTCTTATTTTTACGTTATCCAGTTTCATTTTTGCAAGCGTTCGGATACGTTCTCGCGAGCTGCTGTATTTTAAAAAATTCACAGGGAATCGATGGATAAAGGGCGACGACAGTTTAAACACTCGGTCTCGTGTCACACGGACGTTCGAAGGAAAGAAGCAGCGTATAACGCAGTATCGTATGAATATTGTATAACGCACATCACGCGGACAGAAGTAACCGAAGAACCGTAATATTTCCATAATTCCGTCACGCTTACTTCTCACGATTCACTTTCAATGCTCTTCTCACGCCCTGACACGTTTAAATTCCTCTCTATTCTCTGCTTGATTGAAAAAAAAGAAGAAAGAAAAAAACACCAGATCCAATCTCTTTGGATATTGTTCTTAAAAATTGACGGTCGAGGGTAATTTGGAAACGAGACAAATTTTTCGCTCTCCACGCGAATATGCGTATACCCAGCGAGAAATATACAGGGTGTTTCGTAACTTGTAGGACCCACTTCGGGAGCTAAAATAATGAAAAAAAGTCACATAAATGTCTAATTCTATCTGTCTTCGTTTTATGAGATATAATGAATTTTATAAACGGAGCAAACTCCAGTAAACTAGTTTTACCAGGGATGGTACATTCAATTTTCATAATAATCATAAGTGAGATGAAGTAAACCCACGTGTTATTGTGCATTCAAGACATCAACACCAGTTTAGTTTAAACGTATGGGCAGGAATAATCGATAAATTTTTCATTGGACCTTTTTCTCTTGATGGGAAACGAACAGGCACAAAGTACGTTGATTTTTTGAGCACGCGTTTACACGAAATATCAGAGGAAGTTCCAGTCGATATTAGACTTCGTATGCGGTTTATGCATGATGGAGCTCCGCCGCGTTTCAGCCGAGTGGCTAGGCAATTTTTCAATCGACACTTTGCAAATAAATGGATTGGTCGTGGAGGTCCTATCGCATGGCCTGCTCGTTCTTCGGATTCGAATCCATTAGATTTTCATTTGTGGGGACATTTAAAATCTATCGTATACGCAACATCGATTGAACATGCTGAAATACTACGAAATAGAATAGAGCAAGGCTTCCGACAAATTCGAGAAACACCAGGAATGACAGAGAGAGTAACCAGATGAATGACGAGACGCGTGCAGGCTTGTCTTCAAATGCAACGTGGTCATTTCGACCATCTTTTGTAATAGTAATTAAAACAGAAAATTCATTGTATCTCATAAACGAAGACAGATAGGACATACATTTATATGACCTTTTTTCATTATTTTTAGGCGTACAATCAGCTCCTGAGGTCCCACAAGTTACGAAACACCTTGTAGAATAGTCGTAATAACAGGTGGAAAAGAAATAGCACACTCTATATTTCCTTACGTTGTCCGCGTTGTTAAACTCTCTAGTACGCGTGGATTATTACATCGGTATCCTTGGCCATGGATAACACGTGTAGCATGTTGTCATTCACCGAGGAACACAAAATTTCACAGAGAAATGCAAGAAGGAAAATGTAAACATCGCTCGAGGCAGACAGGTCTTCGAATATTTATGCCAGTCAGTCGTGCAGAAGTTGTCGAAAGTGTAACACTCGGTTCGGTTAAGCGCGTCGGTGAAGCAACGAACAAATAAATCTCGTAGAAAGAAAGTGGGAAAGAAGTCCGGCCGGGTTGAAATTAAACGAGGGAACACTGTTCTTGTTGAGAAAAATGGCGAGGTTTATCTTTGTCCCTCTCTTGGAAGTTCCCTCGCTCGAGAGAGGACGGAGGAAAACGGAGACAAAGAGGATGAAGAAGAAGAAGAAGAAGGGGCTGGCTAAAAAGGCGCTCGCCCCGACGTGTCGGCAAGGGAAAACAATTCGACGGGATGTATAAACGCGTTCCATCCTCCGTTCGCCAACGTTCCTCTCCCGGACGTAGTTCTCCTTAATCGAAGGAGGATGTGGAGTCGGTTAAGCCGAAGTCAGTCAGTCAGTTTCATTTGAACGTCAGCTGCCCGGATGTCTCCCCCATCTGTGGGACTCGTGTTGCAGGGAACAGAGGCACCCATGTGAGACACCTTCTCCTCCGTGCTCACTCGCTCGTCTGCTTCGCTCAGGTGGACCTACACACGCCGTTTCGTGCCTGTGTGTAAAGGTAAATGCGCGCGTATCTCCACGGACGTTGATACATCTGCACGGGAAATGCATCTGCGGGCTTTCGTTCGCCGCGTGAAAATTTCCCTCCGGACACTTTGAATATCCGTGGATTCCACGGCGAACGGCGTTTACAAATTAAGCAAGTCGCAATTTAGTCGCGTTAGATTTCGTTTGTGAGAGTTTCGAGTTTGTAATTTGTTTTTTTTTTTGGTTTCTGGAGGGGAGATTTTGTTTTAACCCCCTTGGCACTGGCAACTGACTCGCGGACCATAACGAGTGACCGAACCGTGTACGATAATTGGTCGCTTTCTGTTTCTTTTGAACTCGTGATAAGAATTATTAAGTTGTTTTGACTGGGTTACGTTTCAATATACTTAAAACTGAGGAAATATTGCAATTTGAGACAAAAAGTTTAGGACATGCGTGGCACAAGAGGTTAATAGTCGAAAAGTTTCGTGGCACGAAATAACGTAATGCAAGAGACAATGTATAAATCTCGTGTTTAAGTATGAAGGTATCAAATTTTTTTAAATATTTAAATTGAATATTGGTAAAGAAGTAAAATAGTCGACGAGAGAAGTAAATAGTTATAGACAGTCAGAGTACGTAACTGACAAAGTATGAATATATACTCGTTGTTGATAGAAACTTGGATAGAAACGAGTGAGTGGAATAATTGAGCAAATGTAGAATGAATCGTTTAGAGTTTGTAAAGAGATGCTTAAAGCGAAGTCCTACAGGTACAGAGTAATATTTGCAACAATGTAGCGATGTAAGGCTTTGAGGCTTCTTAAGCATTCAAATCGTCTTCAACTACAGTAAAGTTTCCCGATGTAATGTTAGACAGGCTGACAATAAACATAAAAATGACATTTTACATTTCTTTTACAAATGTTTATCATTTAACGAGAAAATAAAATGTTACACCAATTCTATCATAACAGATTCATCGTCGTAATGTCTAAAATCTTGATCTTTGTAGAACATCAAAATTATCATCAATCCAGTAATATCAACCTTTTCGTACTAATAGTAAGTAAATTTACTATTGAGGAAGTAATCTTTGCACAAAGAAGCAATTTTTGTAGTTTCTCGTAGCGTAATTCTGCTGAATTGATATTTGGATGTCTTTGTGAATTTATTTAAATTTTAATTTAATTTCTCCAATCATAAATACGTGAAAATTTGAAGTTGAAAGTTCTAAATCGGACATGGTTGTTCAAAGAATTAGAATTTAAAAATTTTTGACTGGATTATTGTTAATTAGATCGTTGATTTTCATGCGTTTAATTAAAAAATTCGGTGCAGCGTGCGCAAATACATTCAAAATACAGTCAAAAAATTTAATAGTAACCCGATGTTAATTACTGACAAAGACAGAATCGATTTATTCTCAAAATTAAATAACCATCGACTTCAAAAGCAGAGACTCCGAATCTGTTGTACAGCAACGATAATTTCAAAGTTTCACGTCTGAACTTTTGTCTTTGGACAATTCCAAAATTACACTAGATTGCTTCATCCTCGAATCATCATTTAAAAATCCATCATACTAACAAAAAAATACAAACTCTTAAAATATCTTCCAATACTTCAACTCCCGAATCAAATTCCGAAATTGTCCAACAGTGGTGTTCATGGCTCCAAAGTAAAGAAAAAGCGAAAAGAAGTTGGAGAGGAAACGAAAATAACTCTCGAGCGCGTCGCGATGGACAATACGACGCATGTAGATTTCGCCGTTTCCGATGATCGTAAAGGAAACGGCATCGTCATTCCTCGGTTATATTTATTAAGCCGCCGCGAGAGGACAAGTTTTCGGGCCAGGTGATGAGTTTTTAGGATGCGCGACCGAAGGCGATGAATAATTCACGCGTGGCCGGGTACACGAGGTGAGGAGGTCAGTAATCAAGGGTCATCCAGCGCATAATGCGGCGTGCTTATTTATTCGATCTCGGGACCGTATCAGCCGGCATAGAACGATCGAATACATATGCATTTTAATTCCCGTGCGCCGCCGCGCCATCGGCTCGGTTCGTGCTTGATGAGTAGCGAAAAAAACCGAGAGAGAGAGAGAGAGAGAGAGAGAGCTCTCGATTTACGCGGAGTTTGCGTTTATCAACGTGTTTTTATTAACATTAATAAATACACTCGCTCGAGGAGTATTTTCACAGAGAGGGAGAGAATTGAAATTTCGTTCCTTCCGTTTTTCATTTCTGAACAGTTACAATGATTTTGTAATTGATCGGTTACTTCTAAAACACGGGGAACGGAAGCACATTTATGATGAATGCTAAATAATGTTAAATAAAAAGTCATTGAAAGGGGAATTTATTGCCAGCGTATCCAGTAAGGAAAAATGTATCTTTAGTTCAAAATATAAATGTAAATAAACGTATCTATCGACTGGCGGCAAATTAAAATCGAGTGGAATTTAAAATTGCGAGGGAAGAGGGATCGGCGTGCATTGCAAATATTATATATAGTTTTGCACGTGATCGTCGCGTCATCCTTTCTGTCCTCGACGCCTTCGAAGGTGTTTGCTGAGGGTTTTCTTTCTCCTCTGTCCCTCCGATCCCCTTCCTCCGACCCCTTTAATTATCCACACGGAGAATTACAGTGCATTAAGAAGAACAGGATACCTTTATTTCGATGCTTTGCATTTTTCATGCTTCGCACTTTGGTCTGTGTGCGAATCTGCTGGACAAGCACGCGTGTGACGCTCGTTGCGACATTGAGATCGTGATGATAGGGAATTTTTATCTTGTATCTCGCTGGATGAATGACACGGTGGCTGTTCTCTTTGGAAAATGTAATAAAACTTCATTTATCGTTGTTAGAAAGAGAACGGTTTAATCATTATTTCGTAGCTAAGTGATATATTTACGCGTCATTGCGTCAATTGAATCCAAGTGCATTCGTTGATAATTGAAAATTTGCCACCGTGAAGATAAAGTTTAACAAGAATTCCTCCATTGGGAATTAAATCAAGAGTGGAAATATCGTTTAGAAGTTTTCAGGAGAATAAGTGGATTCGATCAGTAGAAGTTCACTTGATTTAAATACCTATCTATTCTATGATAATTATATCATAATTTGCAGTATCATGCTTTCGCGCCACCAATCCAGCGCCTAGATCTTAAGCAAAGAGTCACATTTCAATAGAGTTTATCAAGCTTGAAGATGAAAGAAACATCGATCATATTAAACAACAGTTTTATTCGATAATTGTAAGCCCCCGTCGAGTTTCAAACGAAATATCTCGAACGAGAAATCGCGACGAGAGTGACGCCGGGGCAGACGGTTCAATTAAAATAATTCTCATTTGCTTGGTCGCACCTTTAAGAGAAATTAACCGGCAGTAATAAATGTTGCGAGATAATAAACGACGCCCGTGTAATTACCACTTCGTATCGTCCATATATATTCGCCGGCGGATGACAACGCGCGAGGTTACAACGTGATCAATTTAATATGCAACGATAACCGGACGTGAAACATTGCAAATTGTTGTAAATAGCATTGAATTATTGGCGAAAGCCGTACGTCGCCGATACGAACGCGAGATGTTGCACGCGTCTCGCATCTGTTCCTCGTCTGCTCGTGCCGTGTAATTTTTCATCGGCGTTGCACACAGAGTCCACGTTTTTTGGCTGTCATCTTGACAGGAGCCAGTTTTTAATCGATGATTATCAAGTCGAGCTTCAATTACCAACGCCGAATGCCTTGTTTTATTTTCATTTGAAAGAGTACGCGTTTCAATGAAAGGTAGAAATTGCCTGCGCCTCTCGTTTCGATAATTTCGCGTCAGACGAAATTTCGTTTCGTCCGTGGTCATCTGGAAATTTAATTCGCATAAATTTCACGGGCAATTCGAGTTTATAAAATTCGTTCGTCGGAATATTTAAGAGAAAATTTTTAATTTTAAGCATTTATTGAAAGATTTCGTCTTGAACGTTTTGTTTCGTTGAGAGTTCAGTGAGAAAGTAAGTTTACCTTTTTAATAATTCCACTCACGGATATAATTATTCGAAAGATTTTTCCTCTCACGGGACAAATTAATTGAAGCTGTTTAATTTCATAATAGAATGTTTCCTTTCGTCAGTGTGGCGATTTTCTTCCCTTTATCATCTCCAAGAAAAGGCTCCACTCTTTCCATTTTTTTCTATATTATACAGGGTGTCGTAACTTGTCTCGAAACACCCTGTATACTACTTACTAAAAATTGAAATAATTGAAATTTAATACATCTTTAATACATCTCAAGGATTAAAATTAGAGAACTCGTATTCTCTAAATCCAAAAAAAAAAAAAAAAAAAAAGGAAAAAAATGATCTCGTTGTCTGGCTTAAATTTCTAATAATTAAAGAAGGAATCATCTCGAACCACGAGGATGAAAACGATTGACGAACGTGGATCGTGGAACGAATGTGACAGATAGAAGAAAGATGGTGAATCTGCGGTAAAGTCTAGAGGAATTTCTGCGAGCTTAGGCGATTTTTTCGAACGGTCGCGTTGCGTGTTACACGTGGCTCGGAAATATTAGCGCCGCATCCGTTTTCTCAGAATGGTTCTCGTATTATACCGGCGACAATTTGCTTCGATGACACCGGCGCAAATATAGCAGATCGCGTATCACAAAAGGCAAGTTGATAAACGAGAAGCATAACTCCTGCACGGAAGATATTCACCGTGCTGCGACAGCGTTGTCGCGTGCAAATCCTCGGATATCTTTTCACGTTTGAAAAGAAAAGAAAAAAAAAAAAAAGGAAAGAAAACGATCGATTTGTTCGCGATAATCGATCACGTTTGAAAATGAAACCATCAATATAATAAAGCGTGGTATTTTGATGATTTCTTAATACTTTCTGGTTGATTCGTTTCTTTCAGTATTTAAATTGTACGATGGATTACGATTACGTGTGTCATTCGCGTAATTTGTCCTAATTGAAATATCTCTTTTAAATCGTTATTATTTAAGCGTAAACGATTGATATTTATCGGTGGAATAATAAAATTATATCTTTTTATTATTTTATTATATTTGGGAGTATTCCATAAAATATAATTTTATTACTCTATTATATTGTTTATTTCATTGTTATAAATTATTTTTTTTATTACAGAATAATAAAATTCCGTTATTTTATTATATATTTTGCTGTAGGTTATATTTTGTTATGTAGAATACGTAGGAAAAGAATTTATCCAATTCCTCGAACCTTTCGTCGGTGCATCTATTCTCTCTGATAATGCAAAATAACAGTTGAAAGGTACAAAACAAGCTTCTTCGTATATTATATAGCTCGTGAATATTTTACGTCACGGTTTACTGCAAAATTCCAGTGAAATGCGCTAAATATGCTAAATATACACTTAGTGAAACAAGCCCTTGAAAAGCCAAGAGAAAGCAAAGTAACGACGTTACAAAATATTTCAGATACCTCGACGAGGGTAAATAAAATTTATGTCGATCCGCCACGAATCAGCCACTAGAAAATCGACCGATTTCCAGCATTTTTCCAACAAAGAATTTTCACAGGTAGGCGAAAATGTATTTTTAGAGACTCGAAGTTCTTCCCACTTCTCACATTTTCATTCCCTCGGTAAAAATTCTGCGCTTCGATCGTCGCTCGTTTCTTCACAGTTGGATAATGTTACCTTGTCTTGCGTTTCGTCTCTCCTTCCCAATTTTCTTAATTTCCAATTCGCCGGTCGGAAAAAAATGGATCGGCGCGAAGATGGATAGAGAGACGCGATAAGAGGGAGTCGTGTACGAAGGTGATGAATTCGCTGGACGCGAATGAGTAACGGGAAAGTCTGTTGCGAGTGAGTCACTGCGAGCGTCTGTCGAAGGCTGAGAGCTTCATTTCTGGATGGATGTTCCTTTATTCGTTCTTCGTGAACGTCCGATGATAAAGCAAAATGGAACGCTGCCTCCTTATCGAGCCGCACCACTGTTAAAATATTCATTTGCTTTTACTTTCGACGACCGTCGTCTCTGAAATCGCAAGAACAATCAAGGAAGCCGGCGAAAGTTGTGCAACGAACACAGTTCGAAGCGTCGTGCATACGTTCTTTTGCTTTTTGCAAAAGTTGAAAACTGTGAAGCTGAAAATTTCCTTCAAATTTAATTCGCGGGAACAATCTGTCGAAATTAACCCCCCTTGGCGCTGGCAAACTGGTTCGAACCGTACACGACAATTCGTCGCTCTCTCTTTCTTTCGAACTCGTCGGTGTGATATCACCGGATAGAAATGATTAAGAAGCATCAAACTTGACATCCGTTTCGCCTGGGTCACGTTTAAATATACTTGAGGCTGAGAGAGTGTTGCAATTTGGGGAACGAGAAATTCTCTCCACGTGCGTGGCGGTGCGAGAGGTTGAAAATTCACCGCTCGAATTCCGTTCGCATTTAATTGCGATTCCCTGCCGCGCGGACACGTCGCCGTTGCCCCGCTCTGGATGCATCGCGTCGGTTTAATCGCGTTTCGTGCACACCGCGGTGAACCCGCGTATATCCGCAGGTGCGTGTTTCAACGACGGTTGGAGCGCGGCGGCACCGGCGAAAAGATGAAAAGAAACGACGTTGCGGCGGAGAGCGAGCCAGAGGCGGCCGCTGAAGATGAGGGAAAAGGGAAACTTTATAAGAAACGCTTCCGGATGTGGGGAATTCTAATCTTGATCAATTCTCGCCGGCGAGATAACCAGTTCTCCTCGGGACTCGGCTTAATGCATTCGTGCGTTCGCTGAGAAGCGATTCGAGATTGCTATGGAAATCGCGCCCTCCCCCTCCCCCTCGCGCCGCTTGCTCTCGCCCTCCACGTCGACTTGACAGCGACCCGTGTGTACTTTATTCTGACGTTGGATTGAGTTATAGGCTCGTTAGCTCTGGATAAGCGATGACGTAAGAATAACTTCAGCAATTTGCGTCTCTTTTCTCTTCTCCCTCTTCTCTTCTCTTGGTTTTAATATTCTGGTCGTTTGGAAAGTGAAGGAGTATGTTGTTTAATATTTGAAGGTTCGACTCTTCTGTACTGCATTTTAACCCTTTGCGCTGGAATGACGTGTCGCGCATGTCGAGCATTCTTTGTTCCAAAATTGCAATATTTTCTCAGCTCTAAGTATATTTAAGTATAAGCCAGGCAAAACAATAATCGACAATTTCTATCCAGATGATACCGCACCGACGAGTTCGAAAGAGAAAGAAAGCGACGGATTATTGTAGACGGGCTTGGTCGCTCGTTATGGTCCGCAGTGGTTAAAAGACTTTCAGTTAATTTATTAGCTCTGGCTTTTCATACTAGAGAAATGTATTTCCATTACAAATAATTAAACAGACAAATGTATATTATATATTTATAAAAATATATTAAATGTATATATTTTTAAAAATACTGTGAACGATCAAAGATCTTAACTTTCGATGGGTCTCTGGAAAGCAATTTCGAGAAATTCCTTTCAACGTAATAAAAATAATAATTCATCGAAGGGAAGAGAATTCTTCTTCTCTCGTCTGCAAGTAAATTTCTGAAAGCATTAACCATTCTAACGTGCATAGAATCATTGAAGTTGGATCGTAATTGTCGCTGAAAAATCTTGCTAGTAATTTCAAAGAAACGCTGATGTCCAATCGTCCTTCAGCAGTTTCAGCGTCAAACCTCAGTAAAGAAAAGAAAAGAAGAAAGAACTAGGAGCATCTGAGAGAAAAAGAAAAGTGTATACGCGCATCGTGGAAGCCACGTTCGATCCACACAATCGGTAGTCACGTGAAGTCGCACGTACCAAACGGAGAAACTGGTACTACTCCGCAGCTCGGCGGAGCGTCGTGCAGAGCGTGAAAATGGAAAACGGGAGAGCGTATACCGGGGCATAAATTATGAAGTGGCTATCGGGTTTGGTTTTTCGCTTGGAAGTCGAGGGAGAAACGATGACGGCCGGATCGCGTGATAGCATCCGAGGAGAACGTTGAACTCGAAGTGCCACTGACAAAAGACAAAGTTCTCCTCCAGGCTTCTGGCCTCGCGGACGGATCTAAGTTCGCTATAGTTCCCAGCGTCGATTCCTCCTTCTCCTCCCTCCCCCCCCCTCCCTGCTGGTTTACTTTCTATATTCTCGATTTCTTCCGAAACGCGCACGTCGATCGCGATTCTCATTAATTAACATTCAATGCAACGTAGCGCGCGTTACCTGTTCGTTCGTTCGTTCATTCTCTCTGCTGGACTTCGTTCCTACCGTGAGGCCTCTTCCACGGCACAATCATTCCTTAATTGGACGTGTACCTCTGGCGTTTTTCCTTTTTCTTTTCTACCACAGTTTTACCTTAGAGCCGAGAGTTCAAAGAGTGCAAACACAGAGAAGTGTTTCGAGTGATTTAGGTTGGATGATGTCGAGGAGCAGCTGGTTGGGTATCGATCTGCTATGTGTTGCTGGAAGTTATAGCTTCATTCCACCAGTTTATACAAATCTTCTCTGAACGAAGAAAGTTGATGATAAAAAGATCTACGAGGGTTCGGGTTAGGTTTGGGAAGAATGTCGGTAGTTTCGTCTTGTTAACGAAAAATTAAAGGAGGCAAGACTTTTTGCGAATATACAAACTTGTTAGAGAGGCGTGTGCTGGGATAATTTAAAAAAACTGAAAGCATTCGGAACATCGAAATATAGACTATACAAAGTGATAGTAAGCCGATATGAATTATCAAATTAACATGGATCAATATCTGCTGATAGAAATATATGCTTTCGTCTACGTAGAAAAAGAAACGCACTAATATTAAATCAAATTTGATATCACGAGTGTTAAACGCTCGAATGACTTACATATATATACAGATTCGCGATCAACCGATCGAGAGATGATTCGACAAATGTGTCAAAAGGAAATAATAAAGTTTGTTCATTAAAGCCACCGTTTTCGAGAGGATGAAGCCGAAAAATTTGTCGAGTACGCTCGTATTTGCAGCTGATTCTAATAAATAAAAAAACGTGGAACAATCTTCTCCCTGTAAGACCGCTCCGTTTCTCAAGAGAATCGAAGTCTAAAAATTTATCGAGCACGCGAGTGTTCAAAGTTGGAGTCAAAAGACGAAAGAAAAATTTTATCCCACGTTTTTCACTTATTGTCGATTATCCGCGTCGTTTCCAGGGAAATTAGGGAAATTTTCAAGCTCGACTTTACTCTCGCCTCTCGATATATATATATATTTTTTTACACGTACAGTGGAATCACCTCACGAATCCCGGTACACACCTGTGTAACCCCGACGACCGCGAGTTTCCAAAGGAACTCCTCTCCCATTTGTAAATCACAATACCGAGCGTTTACTCTCGCGGCTGCTTAATAATAGAAAAGCGAGAACGGGCACAACGAGTGATTGTTCGACGTTAAAACGATGGAAAAAAAAGGAAAAAATCTCCATATACGCTGGACGAGGAAGAGGGCCGCCGCGTTCGGCCGCGCGGTGTCGCAATCGAGTTGCAAGCCGCGCGCGCGTCTGTCTAATCGTCGGCTCGTGTGGGAGCCGCGCGCGTTGGAAACGCGGTTGGGAAACGCGGTTCGAGCGTTTAAATGGTCGCCACGGCGCGGATCGCGTTCACGTGAGGAAAGACGGAGCTGAAACGGAAGACAGGTGAACGCGGATGAGCGGACGATACTGTGCGGCTGAAACGACCGAGGGAATCGACTCCGCCTGCGGGTAACGTCTGCTCTCTCTATCTCTCCTCGATGAGGGTATCGTATAACCTCGCTTTATGAATATGCATTTCGATCGATTCGTGGAAAAAACTCGGATGGGAATTCGATTTCCCCGCAGCGGAGGAACGTGACTGTACCAACGACGACGAATAAGTTCGTCGACAGTTCGAAACGATTTTTGTAAAAGATGATCGAATCGGATCTCAATTTTAAAGCGTGAAGCTTCTACTTTTGACAGTCGCGAGCTGGCTTTCTTTCTTTCGAAGTGAGAGAATGGACAAGAATTTTTTTAAACAGATTCAAAAATTGCAATATTTCCTCAGCTTTAAGTATATTTAAGTGTAACCCAGGCAATGATAAATTTTATTACCTGTCAATAATTTCTATCCAGTGGTATCATACCGACGAGTTCGGAGAGAAGGCGACGAATTGTTGTATACGGTCTGGTCGTTCGTTATGGTCCGCAATCAATTGCCAGCGCGAGTGGTTGAAGCATTATCGTGCGATTTCTTTTCACCGTTTTATCGAACATTGTACATTGGGATCAAACGACAAAAATTCGAGAAATCTTCGTTTCTTTTTTCATCGTCTGATTCCGACGTTGCATGTTCGATAAAATGATGGGAAAAAATCGTAGAGCGAGTTCCAAGAATTTGTCGTGAAGAGGGAATTTCATTCTTCAAGACGATGATGTATATAGTTGTGAAAAAATTTTTTAACGTTTTCACATGTATAATATAGTACAACTATGATATATGTATATGGTACTAATTTAAATTTCCCATATACATATATCTCGGATATTTTTGAACATTTTTCAATGTATATCTTTACATCTTGTATAAAAATTGAGAGAATTTTTAAATTCTTATAACGCTTGTCATATTGATCATAATTTAACTGCAATAATTTCGGTTAAATTATTAAAATTTGGATTTTACATTCCATACAAGTGAATGAAACGAATGAAAAATGAATTGACGATAAAATTGAGTCAAATTTGTTAAAATTGATGGTATTATTCTGTTCTATCAGAAAATAAAAGAGCGTACGAGCCTGTCTCAGAGAAAGCGAAACTCGAGAAGAAAACAGAAGATTTCGCGTAGCTATGTTGATTAGAAAAAGTGTCGGTAATAGTCTGTTAATGGTGGTAGGTTAGGCTAAACATTATTGCTTTCAGCCGGATCATTAGAAGGTCTTTAGCTCGCGGCGTCTCCACATTTCGGCTAACAGAGGCAATTACTCATTTTAACGAGCTGATTTTATCGGAAGATCGGGAGATCGTTCAGAACTTTGGAGGCTTTGAAATCGTTCGAAGAATTATCTCGAGCCTATCCCTGGTTATCTTAGATGCGTTTTTCTGACTTACGTTGGCACATTTGGGAAGCATTATTTCGAGAATTTCTCAAGATAACGAGTCACAAAATATTAAGCAAGATCAGATACAAACAGGAGTACTGACAACGGAAGATGTCTCAGCTCTGAGTCAGATTTTCTCAATTTAAACGAGACTCTGCGATAGTCTCACGACATTGAAAACTAAAAAATCCTAAATTCTTTGGAATTTCGATTATCTATTTTGTACAATCCAATTTGAAGCTTCGAATCCAAAATTTGGTAAAAGTTTCGAAAACACACTGTGCAATCAAGAAGAAAAAGAAAAAAAAAATAGAAAGAAAAACCTAACCCAAACCTTCGAATCCTGAATTCATTCGCTCTGGTGCCAGACTCGGTCACTCTATTTCTATAAAGAAAAAAAAAAAAAAAAAAGAGAGAGAAACATCATCAACGTCGAGTCACCGAGTATCAACTACTACATCAATGTCTACGTGGAAGCAAACCGCAAGTAACCATAAGGAAACACTGTACCTAACGTGACCCCTGCGACGAGGGAGTGTCCCTGTCCATTGGAGTCGACCTTTCACCAACGCAGGAAAGGAAGCCTTGGTCCGAATGTAACGTTGTCATCGAGTCGAAAAATGGCGGTGCTCGTGGTACGAGAGAGAGAGAGAGAGAGAGAGAGACATCCATCCCTCTGGCACGAGGACGTGTGCATATGGGGATGCACCGACGATCGAGAGAGCGTGCGTTGTCGAGTTTGCGGGTGGTGCAGAGCGAGAGTAAGGAGAACGAAAGAGAGAGAGAGAGAGAGAGAGAGAGGGAGAGAGGGCACCCCTTTCATTCGTCCCTGGGGCTTCACAGGGGCGAGGGGCGAGCCGTTGGCTATGGTTCCCGGAAATAGGTGGCTGGCTCGGTCGCCACGAAAGGAACACGCGTGAACACGAGTACGCGCGAAGGGAGATACCGCCCGTTCCGTAGATAATTTTATTGCGGAGCAGCCGCGCTAGGGGAGCCGAGCAATCGACCCGGCTACCGCCGTGCTTCCGGTTTCGTTTCCTTTCTCTAGGCGGCCGACCGTCGAATTTTTTAAAAAATTTTATTTATATTTAATGATAATTAATTTATTTGGAACATCAGTTTTAAGAATTGCACGTTCGATGTTGTGTCAGTTAGATGTAAAATTAATTGTTGCTATTTCTTCGATTGTTCACGTAGGAATACTATTAATAACAAAATTAAGATTGTACGGAAGATATTTTATAATAATTAGTCATGGATTATTTTATTTAATTAATTTAATTTATAATCAAACTAATAGACGATTAATTAACCGATCTCCGACGCTGCTCTTCCCAGGTGAATTCTTTTTTTCTTTTTTTTTGAGATTTTCTGTCTCGCGATCTTTGTTCGATCTTCGATCTTTGACGATAGTTAAGGAGGTTACTAATTCTTTAGATCTTCAAGTTGCGACTTTCGAGATCATGACGATCGAGAGAGATTAATTTGTTTTTAGAGTTCTTTTAGATATTATACACGAGTGAATACTACCAAGCTTACAACAAATATACATTTATCAAATTTCATGATTCATGGTACCAAATTCCCGCAGCCGTATGAAACTACATTTATAACTTAATACATTCGAATCTGTTTAATTGTGAAACATGTAAATTCCACGTCGTGCAAAATTGTATTGACAAGAGAAACGGATAAATACGTGTAGGACTTTTGAGTCGAGAAATGTTCCTCTCGAATCAAAATGAAAGGAAAAATTTAAATTGAATTCGTAGCACGGAATTCAAAGTTTTACAGACAATGGATCGAATGGTGAGACGTAACGTATACGAAACAGAATAGAGCGTTCAAGATTAATGTCCCCGATAAAAATCGTTCCGAGCATTATGCAATTTTATACTAATTATTACGTACGCACGTGTATCGAACGGCATATCTCTCCGCACTTTTAAACGCACGAAACTTCCAACGCAGGTATATCCGTGCCTCGGTTTACATTATACTTTTCTTCCCCATTTCTCGGAATCATATCTGCCCGTGCTTCTCAATTTTAATAAGCTCCCTGCGTCACCGTATCATTAACGAAGCTTCGAAAATCATCCGTTGCACTTTCCTTTCGGTTCCGTTTGATTGAAGGGTTAGCCTTTAACCTGATATTTAGATCCTGGTCAATTCTCGTTATACAATTTTAAAGGGCTTGACGGTTGTTTCAGGGACATCCTTTCCCTTTTGAAATTACGCTCCCTTTTCCTCTCACGATCACGATCACGGTTCAGTTTCTTTCACATTGTGCCCAGGTTCGAATGATTTCACACAATGCTCCAGCTTTTTCTTTTTTTTTTTTACGGATTCAAAGGAAAACAAATCTGAAAAGTTACAAAATTATTCCAGTTTTATGTTGTAAGAAAATTGTCGGAGAAATTAAAAATAAAAGTCAATCGAAATGTCGGGAAAATGATTGAACAACGAGTTTCTGTCAAAGAATAAGAAGAGGATATAACTGTGAATATTGTTGTTAAAATATTATAGAAGGATTAATATATTTGACACGATTAAAAGCTTCAATTATTACCTCGGAAGGTAGAATGACTTTATTTTCCCCTCAGACAGAAACTCACCCTACCTCGTTAACACACGTTGATCACATCACCTGAGCCACCTTCGCATCAACTTCCACGCGTTTCATCATGGGATTAATTCCATTTAGTCACGGCCTCGTTTCTTGTGGAGACACGCGTAGCACGCTCGACCACAGTGCCACCCCTTTGAAAAAGGTGGCGGAGGAACGTGCAGTCATGAAACCACTTGAAAATCAAAATGATCAACCTCGAATGCTGATATAAAAATCGTGCAAATTTATACAAATTTCAATATCGCTGTGTTAAGTTTTCCAAAGGTACTTTCGTCGGAATGTGAAAAGAATTAAAAAGGTGCGGCAAAGAGACAGATAAAAATAGGGGTAGTTAACCTCTTGCGCTAGAACGACGTCAATTTTTGGCCCAAAATATGTAATACAATAGTTTCTCAGTTTTAGGTGTATTGAAATATAACCCGAAAGGCGAGACGAATAATGAATTTGTTACTTCTCAGTAATTTCTATCTATGGACCGATGAACTCGAAGAGGAGACGAATCATTGCATACGGCTTGGTCACTCGTTATGGTCCGTGAACCGGTTTACTAGCGCAAGAGGTTGGAACGACTAACTTCCAGTAAGAAAAATCCCGAAGAAAAAAACCGAAAACGAAACAAGAAACAGAAGAGCCAACAGAGAGGAGAGAAGGTCGTTGAAAGCAGAAAGTGTTCCTGGAAGTGTTCGAATACAAAAAAAAAAAAAAAGAAAAACTAAAAAAACAAAAGACTGAAAAAGAAGAAAAAGAGGAGAAAGGTTCTGAAAAACGAATGAAACGGGGAAGAACAAATGTGCAGAAGGGCTGGAGGAGAGACAGGGGAACGGAGAGAGTGGAGATAGACACGGATGAGGGGTTAGCGGCCGTGGCTCGTAGGAGCAGGAGAAACGCGGCCAGGAAGGGGGACGTTTACGCGTCCTGGTGCTGGCTGCTGGTGGCGGCAGGGTTCGGGGTGGGTTCGCCGGTTGGGCACAGAGGGGTTGGGACAGGTGGAGAGAGAGCAGCTCTCTCTCCACTAGTGACGTTTTAGCTCATGCGGAGGTAAAGCCAGCAGCAGAGGCGAGGTATTGACCGGTTGCCTCCCTGGCAGGTAGCCTAGCAACCGTTTGTAGCCAACACACCTATGAAACCTTGGAGATCTGACTTTAGCGCGCGTCGGCCGCCCGTCCACCCACGCCTCACCCTCACCCTCCCTCCCTCCCTCTGAATCAGAATCCCCCCCCCCCGACTTCGTGGAAGAAGCGTTCGATCATTAAGGCTTCCTCGCGAGTTCTCGCGCTCGTACCTCTCTCCGCCCATTTCGCCCAGTCCGAGACCGTCCGCAAGATGCCCGTAGGGGTGGCTGCGATTCTCACTCGTTCGAGAGAACGAAGTTTCCGAAATTTGTCGGGAGACGTGGAAAAGAGACGGTGAAACCGCGATGAAGTTTCGAAGATGACAACGTGGACGGTCTTGTAAGATTTTCTTGCATTTGGCTTGGTCAAGGAGGAGAAGGTTTCTGAAACTCAGGGGACATGGAATCCTCTGACAGATCGAAACATCTTTCCTACATCGATTGCCAAATGAAATTTTCGAGATGTCGTAGGAACGATCATCGTTCGAAGCTCGTTCGTTGAATTGAAGATTGAAACGAAGATTTCGAAGTGTTGTTGAGATTGATTCGGTCAAGTGACTGAAGATCAAGAGACGAGATAAGAGGAGTTTCTTGGCGATTGCGAGACCTTTTGGAGAGCAAGATGAACGAAAAATATTCGACTGGAGGCGAGTATCGATCCAGCCAGCCGGCGGATTATCGGAAGGTAATTGAAAGGGAGAGAAAGAGAGCATCGAAATGTAGGTTATCCAAGCGCAAACGCTGCGACGATCCAGGGTAGCTGGATCGACCGTGCGGCTCATCAGAATCACACACTGCGGCGCACAGTAGCCGACGGGTTGTTAGATGAGTAATAAATTGGTCAATCGAGGGTGTGGTTACGGGCTGGAACTAGCCCAGGTTGCCAGGCTACGAAAACCACCTACGTTGAATCCTCGCTACACCGCTGAGCACTCACTAGACCTCGTTGTCTGCGTCGTTTCTCCCAACGCCAATCCAAAATCACTGATAAACAGGCTTCTCATTCCCTCAAATCTCGATCTCACTCGTTTCTTAAGAGAAATTTTTGACAAGACGATATTATTGCTTTCTTTGAAAGTAGAAGCAGTGTAGAAGTTTCTTTTTACAATTGTCATTTCTCTTTTTTAATAGATTTACTTTTTAAAATTTTTTAAACGAAATTTAAAAGAATATTCTAACTCTGATTCTGTTTTTTTTTTTTTTTTTCTTTTTTCCCGTACTTCGTTCTCAGAATAACTTAAGATTCATGTAAAATATTCGTTTTACAGAACGAATTTTTCTTTCATTTCGAATCAGAATCAGAACATTAATAAGCTTCTTAATGATCCTGCTTGCTTCTTGAAATTGAAATTATTACCATCAGCTTCCTCGGTCTAAAATCTCACGCGAAAGAAATTTATCAAGTAAGTTTTCGTCGTCGAATCGTTCATTCCTGCTGTCTCTAGACTCGCTGTAGTAATCGATTACGTGAAACCACCCTATGAATAAACCAACCTTGTGTACATCACCTGTGAAATCCTCGTTAACGTCACAAAGATACTCTTGCCCGGCATTGAAAAAAAAAAAAAAAAAAAAAAAGAATTTCTCTCGCGATCGATGATCGTTCTCGTTTCCCAAACGAAGCCGGCGTATCAGCTTCCGAACCGGCCGAAACCCTACGAGACGACACCTAATCTTCGCTAAGAGAATAACAGCGCCTAAGCCACCGCAGAACTCTATCCGACAACGGCCAAATTTAAAGAAGCTGCAAACAAAAGCAACCGAGAACGACGCTCGAAACGATCAAAGAATCGCGACTGTGGGACTATTGCTGCAGTCGAGCGAAAAAAAAAAAAAAACAAATGACTGATAAATTCATTTGGCCGAGATAAAAATTACTCTACGATAAATGCACAAATTTATCCATCATAAAATTTCCATACTGTCGCACGGACCAACAACAATCTACATTTTTCCATATTTTTGCTCCAAAGGCCCTCTAACGTCGCAAACGTGCATCTTTGGACCCGATAATCGAGCCGATATCTGCGTCATGTGGTAATGGTAGCTTACGTGTAGCTTCCACGTACAGGTGTGGGTGTAGCTGGCACAGGTATAGCCGACCATCCAGTATGGTCCTCCTCAGGCCGGGAGTAGAATCAGCCAGTCAGCCAGCCAGCCAGCCAGCCAGCCAACCAACCGATCAATAACCGGGGACCTCGCCAGCTCCACGAGCTGTCTGTCTTCCGTGCTTCGGGTACACACCTTTCGTGGAAATTGCGCTGAGCGTCGGTAGTTGCTGGCTGAGAAATCTAGACGCGAGTCAGACACCGCGCAATGCCGCCATTGTTCCATGGCGCGAAACCGGGAGATGATGCGGCAACTGCGAAATCGAGGTTACCCGCCCAGAGTAAGGGGGATCAATTGGCATTTGGCGTGAACCGGCGCCGCCAGAATCACCTCTCTTTTAAACTTTTTTGCAGACCGTAACTGTAATACAATATAATCCGTCGCTCTCTTCTTTGAACTCGTCGGTGTGTGACATCACCGGATAGAAATTATTTGGGAAGCGATAAGTTTATTATTTGCTTTTGCCTGTTTTGCTTTGTTTAAATGTATACTTGAAACCTGGAGGAAATATTGCAATATTTTAGGACAAAGGATCATGCAAGCAGCAAGAGGTTGAGGCTTTATCGAAGGGGGGAAATTAGAGAGATTCTTACGTAATTTTTCTTTGCAACATTTCTTGGGCGGCTGATTTTGTTTCGCTGGGACTAACTTGACTTGGTTTTCGTACTTGAGCGGAGAACTGCTTTGGGGGGGAGTTTTTGAAAATGACAGAATTGACGGAAAGGTTTCAGTTGGTGGCGCAAGTACTGGGCATTAGAACGAGAAGAGACAGAGAATGGCGATTTGGGAATTAGCAGAAGGTTAGACTTCAATCGTGGTTCCAGCCAGCCTCTCACAACATTGAACGTTGAAATGACAGAAACTTGCGAGTCGGAGGAAGATCAAGCAGGAACGAGAATTTTGCAGAAAGTAGGATTTGTACTTTGCACAATTACTGCAAGATAACCAAGTTCCAATGGAAGGTTATCGAAGCTGGGATAACCATTTTTGAGATTACGAGATGAGCGTTGGAGATTTATGGATCAGTTAGGATTGGTACTAATTGTTGAAAATCACGTCACTTGGTGAAACCAAGGCGTGTTACGTTCTTCTTGCTATTCTCCACCGAGAGACAATCGTCGTGGAATGCGATGTCTCTTGGTCTCCCAGAGATCACGTAATCCGAACACATGTGATTTCATTAAATAACGATCAACGTGGACTATTAGCACGGGATGGGGGAGGGACGAGGGTCCACGAGGGTACTTATATACGTTAGTCATCGTGTAGTGACAAAGCTACACTTAGAACAGTAGCAACGCGGCTGCTGATGATCTTGCGGGCAGCAATGCGGAACGGAGCACCGACAGTCCTGTGCATTGTTCTGCCTGTTGAATAAACACCAACACTGGCAACCCACGCTCTTGAAAGATACTACACCAGTTCCCACGATCCGCGGAACACGCGAATTCAAGGTACCACGTACACACCGTGTACGTGTGCGTCTGTACAGGCTGTTGAAAAATAAGTGAACGATGCTCGCGGCTATAGCATATGATTTCAGGTGTCGATAGAACGAGGATAGTTCGTATCGATCGAGCATAATGAATGATGAATTGGTATAAGTGAGAGACACGTTTGTAGAGAATTTAACTACGGTGGAACTACCAACGAAATATTTTGCGGCGAAGAGATTAAAGCGCAAGGTGCGAGGAGAAGTTAATGATAAATAATGAAGAACACGATAACATATTTTATTAAAAATCACTCTACTGTCATGAATATATAAAATTTCCACAGAAAATTATAAATTGGCCAATTTTGTTAGTTTTGGTAAGTCTAGCGTTGAAAATGCATGCATGTGAAAATATACACTGTGTAATGTTCGATTTATGTTTGGGTAACGTGTGAAACAATTTTCTACAGAATTCTACTTGCTACGTATTTACATATCTGACTCTCAAATGATAAATATCGTGGTTGAATATCACATTGAAAAAGAAACGTTCTAAAATTAAATAATTTATAGCTGAATTTTTTTTTCTATAATTCGCTCAAGCAACATGACGCGCGTAGACAAATGTTAAGAACTGGAAAATGTAATTCTGAAAACATTTTTCTATACGCGACTTTTCTCTTCTATGATTGCTATCGAAAGATCGTACGAATATTGTCCACGTGTTTTTTAACATCCTGTACGTACGTTCACGTGTATGTGAACGAGTGTGATTACAAGGCATCTTATTGCATGACGCTCTATCCGAGATTCGAGACGCGTAATAAGCCTTCGAAAAATGACGCTCTCCTTCTCTTCTACCCTAATTCACTGGCAGACGAGCCACGAGAATAGGTCGCCATTATTGTTTCGTGCAATTCATTCGGGAGCACTGTGTCATCCTCGTCCTGCGGCTGCATGCGGATATCTTTAATTACATATTGTCTTCGAGGAATTCTGCGACCATCACGGAGATACGATAGAAACGTGATTTCTCGTTTCTAAGCTGGGAATATTTTTGCTCCGCGACGGCGAAGAGTATAATAAATACGCGCGACGTGAAGAAAATAATTTTTTTCCACAACAAGAAATTTTTACGTCAACAAGAAAATTGATTTTTTTTTTTTATAGCTCGTAGCGTCGAAGCTATGGTGCTCGCGGGATGAAAATTATTTCGTGAAGATGATGTGCCCTATTTAAAAACGGAGCGCTGATTTTTATGCATTTATTGAAAGAGTTCGACGTTTATTCTTTATAATATTTAATTGATCGAACAATTTTATTGATTCGATCGTGATTCGATCAGAAATATTTCTTTATTTCTCGTCAAAGATATAATTCTTACGTGAATTAAATTAATATATAATTGTTCTAATTAAATGAATTGTCGTTAAACTAACTTGTAGTTTCTTTAAATAATAACAAAAAAAAAAAAAAAATACAATCCAGTATCGACAAAGTCAAGGAAGAAATTCCTGAAGGTATTTTCTTTTTTTTCAAAGACGTTCGTGCCTCCTTTTCAAAATTCTCAAAAATGATGAAACTTATGTCTAGATTTAAGTAGAATTTGAACGTTCAACTTCTGATAGAAACCTCGAAAAATTCAGGTTGGAAATTGGTTGGAAACTCGTCGAAAGATAGACTGGATGATGAGCTAGTGAGATCGAAATCAGGATATATGAGCTACTGTCTTCAGCTGTGTTCAGAGTTTTACTGGTCCGAGGTATTGCCGATGAGTCAGAACAACAGCGTGGAATGTCGCTAATGAGTCGTGCCGGTCACGAGTCGAAACGCGACAGACAATCGCGGCTTTTCCGAGTTTCGCCAAGGCACCAATTTTATATACCTATACCAATCCAATCGATCGATCATGACACTTACACTTTCTCGCCAAAATACACTTACAACAAGTGTAAAATATTATGTCGGTAGATACTTGCACTTTGAAATTTAATGATGAAAAATATTTATTTTGTTGATAAAATAAAATTTTATCGACACTGTTTCTTCTTCGAAATCAGTTTGAAAAATATTTATCGCGCGCATATGTTAAAATATGATAAAAAATGTTCAGAAGGTCAGTCTGAAAATGTAGAGGCAGAATATTTATTTTCACATACATGTTTAGCAAAAAAAAATTCAGAATCTCTACGATATCGATCAGTTTAAAATTTCTCTTCAATCCATCGAGGATCAATGTTCTGTTTCGTTTGGAAATTATATTATCAATTTGTATTTTTAACATTGCAAAAGAAGATTCTCATCTAGATTCTACTCTAATTTCATGAAATTAACGCTAGAACTACCAAAGTGGTCGAAACGACCAATTTATAATTTCTGTTGGAAATTTCATAGATGTAAAACGGTGTATTTTTAAACATCGAAATTATTCTTCGTAAAAAGTGTACAAATAAATATGGGATAATTTATCGTTGCGTTACAAAGCTTTTCAATGTCACTGATGGAAATTTTATGCTTCGCACGTCGATAGTTTCATTGAAATGAAACTTAAAATACAATTTTGCAAAAGTAAGCAGGCCCTCTCTTGTCTTCGATTTTTTCCACAAATGCACGAGAGAAATATCCGCGGAGCTGTCGTAGCCACTGGCAAGTCTCTTTTAATCGCGTTTAATCGGCTGGACACGCGCGCAACGTTTATTTATACCGCGCGAAATGTAACGCCGATCTCGACGCCGGAGTCGTTTTCGCCACGGATAAGATCGTTTCTTATTACCGAGCGGATCGTCGCGCGGAGAGATGCAACGCACGAGACAACGCGGCGAAAATTTTCTTTCCTCTGTGCTCCCCCCTGAAAAAAAAGAAAAGAGAGAGAGTGAGAGAGAGAAGGAGAAAATGTATTCTCGTTCGGTGTTCGCGACGCGCGATCGTTCCGTAGTAGGCCGAATAACAGGATATACGGTGTCCGATGAACATCCTACAGTTCTGTGGCGTCTCTCTCTCTCTCTCTCTCTCTCTCTCTCTTTCTTTGCCCGTTATCGACCACCGGTGGACACATTTGCACGCCGATAGGTGCACACGCTCCTCTTTTCGATACGGCGACGATCGTGTGTGGGTGGCCACGTCCACAGAGAAAGAGA